>OZ038381.1:158410346-158766051 GCA_964036045.1 Eutreptiella sp. 'Long Island Sound 2002'
AAGAGTATGGATCCCCTTCGCCCAGAGCCCACCTATGGGGCTGTGGATCGCACGGCCGAACTTTTGGCCAAACTTCTATCCCGATCGGAAGACCCGGATGTGACAGCTCTGTCAGAGGCTGTCAAGGCTAAATTGGGTATCACTGAACCCTTACCCAAGCCAGCGCTACTCTCACCTTCACCCGGATTCAGCACGTTGGCTGATGATCTCAAAAGATCAAGGGTGTCCAGGTTGCTACCCAAGGTCACTTGCCCCAGCCCTTTTCATCCTCGCGCCAGCACAGTCCCTATTGCTGAACTACAGGACGTGCCGGTGACGGAGACTGAGAAAAGAGGGCTGTCAGCCCTGGCACCTCTTGCCGGCGTATCTCCTTCTCCTTCTGGCCTAACCCCGGGGGGTGGGAAGATGGGCAGACCTATTGCCCAGGCGAACATCCAGCTAGAATTGCCGGAGTTCGACCCGAAAAATCTGCCCGAATGGGCAGAAGAAATTGCTGAGTTTCTTTTGCTAACTGGCCAATCCCATGTCGATGTGGCCACCAAATGCTCACTGCTGAAACGCTCATGCAAAAAGAAATTTTTGCAAAGACAGGTGAAAAAGATTGTGAAAACCTGCTCAACCTGGGCTGAGGTACTCCAAAGACTAGAGAAAACATTCCCAGTCTATGAGACTGACCTCAGTGTGCGCACACAGATAGAGGAGCTACCTATGCTCCCTGAGTTTCCTTCTGCTGCGCGAGTCTCTGAATACGTGTGCGACCTAGAGTATCTGTTTTCACGGATGAACGTGGGATCCTATGGAGCCACTGAGCCCCACCTGTGGCTCATGAGTAAGATCCCCCAACGTACGTGGGATGACTGCTGCGCTACCTCTGAGAGGAAGAGCCGGACCCACTCGTACGACGAACTGGTGAACCTGCCGATTGAGCTAGCTCTTGAGAGGGAGACTGACTCCCACAGGGAGAAATTCCTCAAGAAGCACTTGGGTCGAGGTGGTACCCCTACCCCCGAACGTGGCGAAGGGAAAGGGCCTAAAAATCCCCCTAACGCCAACCAGGGAGGTGGTAAAGGAAGGGGTAACCTACCTACCATGAATGAGGTTAAACCTGATGCAGGTACATCCCCTCTGTTCTACTGTAAACCTGTCAATGACAAGGGGGGACCTTGTCATGCCCGTGACTGCGACCACCGCAGTAGTTGTATGCTGCAGATGAAACGACAGGAGCACTCCAAGGATGAGAAAACTGTGACCCATCAGGATCATTTCAGGTGTACCATCACCTGTGGCTATTGCGGCAAACGTCGTCACTACGAGGACACGTGTCACATAAAGAAACGCGAGAGTGATAAACTCAAGCGACAGGAGGCCAAACGCCAGAAGAACCAAACACCCACCAGAAACCCCCAGGAATGGGGAAAAGGGTGGTAAAGGAGGTGGCAAGGGGTGTGGCAAAGGTGGACCCCCTAACCCCTAGAGACGCTAATCAGCGCCCGCTGCAACACCCCCTCCTGCCGAAGGTGACCCCAAGAAGCGCCCACAGGGGGATAACGCTTCCCCTGAGGGGAATAACTCCAAGAAGAGGCGACTGGCCTGGATGGCCAAGTCCCTCATGGCATTGCTTTCCAGAAGAAACGGAAAGCGTTATTCAAATGTTTCGAGCAGTACAACTGCATGATGTGCTGTTGTTGGCTCGCAAACAATTCCACCTGGATCTCATCCAGGTTTACCTGAAGGGCCGCCGGTCCATTTTCAAGAACGTGACGGGCAAATTGGTAGTTTTCAGTACGATAGTTAGTGATGGATGCGTAGCGCAGCCCAGACTCTTTTCGTCCTGACAGCTCCAAAGGTGTAAGTTCGCCCTTTGTGGTGCGCTCGGTTCACATGGCCATTGTCTGGCGGTAGCTCCGTGTTCTGGACCCTTGGGTAGTCCGAGCGGCAGTGAAGGGGAACTTTGGGGTGTTTCCTGACCCTGGTGCTTGGGGCCCGGCGACTCTGTAAGTTCGCCCTTTGTGGTGCGCTCGGTTCACATGGCCATTGTCTGGCGGTAGCTCCGTGTTCTGGACCCTTGGGTAGTCCGAGCGGCAGTGAAGGGGAACTCTGGGGTGTTTCCTGACCTTGGTGCTTGGGGCCCGGCGACTCTGCGGCGCTTGCCCATGTAGGTGGCAACAGGCGTGGAGTGGACCTATTTTGAGGTGCTTGCTTCTGCCGTAGTTTGCTGCCCCACTTATTGTTTGAAGACCATATCATGATTCTCCTGCTGGGTCTCCGGCTGAGACAAAATCACAGTTTGAGAAAATAGTTGGGAGGAACAAGGGAAGCGACGGCAAAGACCAAAGCTGCAGTATTTGTACTGATTTGTTATTCCGGTTGTCACGTAGGTCCACAACGCCAGAGACAATACATGGGCTTACAACACCCCTGAGCAACACAAACAGGAAAGTATGTACATTCTGTCAGATACAACTTTGCACTAAAATCCCCACAAGCAGACACATTGCGTAGCACTCTTGGTGTGCTGTCCTGGCTATCCTGCCGAGCATTCTCATCATTTTATGATACTGTACCTGCGTAGGAATAGCACGTGTGCGCGTCTGTCAAAGGCGTCGCGCTTCAATTAAGTCGTCGTACTGCCTGGAGGTGAAGGCAAAAAATATTGCGTGGAATGAATTGTAGGTGTATATAAGATCAGCACTTGTTGTTGGATCGGGTGTCTGGCTTTGGTGGGCGACCGCAGTTACACCCCCCTACCAGGACGCACCCACGGGGGTGAGGCCGATACGCACAGAGTAATGCGGTCGGCCACACCTGGCACATGCTTGAACCACCAATTACCTATCTCACTAACGAGTGGTTGGCCGCTCACTGCTGGTCCCTGTATACCCTCGACAGCTGTGGTGTTACCTATCAACTTCCGAGTCTACACATGTGTCCCACATAACAGTGACTCTTTTTGCGGCTGTGGTTTGACCTATCAACCTGGTTCTGGTTTGACCTATGAACCTGACACATCGCAGCATGCCATGCATACACTGGAATTGTCGCTGCATGACAGTCAAAAGAGCTGTAAATATTGATAATAATTTATGGAGTGATGCTGCGGATGATGATGAATGATGATGCATGATGATGAATCGATAGACTGCTTATAAACTCCTGATGAATTGATAAGTGCTGAATGATGAATGATGAATGATGGATGAAACTGATGACATGAATGACACTGACATGATTGCTGAGATGAACTGCTGATTGAAATTGGAACTGAAATTCCAAACCTCCTGAATGCTCCATTTTCTTTTGCGTACCCAAACTGAGGTATGTACAAGCGACAGTGGCGCCTGAAGCTGGCACACAGATACATGGCTGGAGGACAGAAAGAATGTGCGAAAAAATGTCGGTATATGCGGGTGAGAAAAGGGATCAAGTGTACATTCTGCGGCTCTGCTGTGGTTGTGGGGTCTGTGGGGTCTTTTCCCTCTTTGCCTGCTGTGGTTGTGGGGTCTGTGGGGTCTTTGCTGCAGTGCTGCCACGGCCTGATACCCGGCAGCTAAGACCCACCAAACAACCACCTGGATTTCTTGTCTCTCCGAGCGAATACAAGTCAGCCCTACTCCGGCAAGAGTAACTAGTTGCGTGTTGCCGCACGTCAACCGGCTTGTGTCCATAATGCAATGGCTAATTCAGACGCAGGTAGTGTGCAGAGCTAAAGTGGCGTGGAGTGGTGTCCGCTGTGGTAGTACCTATCAGCGCGAGACCCTGGTAATACCTATGAGTCCCCAGACAAGATCAAAATGGACACTGTGGTACAACCTATCAGTGTCTGTGATCTGAGTCGCCAAACAGAAGTAGACTTGTCGGAAGAAAACTGGATTGTATGGGTCGCCGATGTACAGCAATTGAGTGGGTTAATCCTCTGCTCAACTACCATCAAGTCGGAAGAAAACTGGATTGTATGGGTCGCCGATGTACAGCAATTGAGTGGGTTAATCCTCTGCTCAACTACCATCATGGTCACTTCTTCCAGTCATGTGTCATGTGTCATGTGAACTGTCATTCTTGATGCACTGAGCGTGGATGGTGAAAGATGTGAAAGGTTGTTACCAAGTTCTGACCATTCGTAACTCACTTACAGGTTCGCTCCGGCGAAGAAGTTGACTGCACATGAGCAGCCAAAATAGGCTGATTGAATTGAAATGGTGATGGATGATCACAAAGATGAAATTCTCTCAAAAAGTGAAAAATGACCAAGATCGACCCAAACTCACCTCGAAAACACCCAGGCGCACTCGGAGTGCCCCAGCAGCGCCGTGGCGAACGACGGAGGGCGTCGCCACGCGTCGCAGCTGTCGCTTGCGACTGATCCAGCCAAAAATGGCACATTTGGCCAGAAACAGGCCAAAAAGGTCTAAAAACCCAAAATGGACCAGGATGCAGCCCTGAAACTGGGCAAGACGCTGGAAGAGAGCCGTCGACACACAATACCAGTGTCGACGAGTGCCACGAACGCACTCACGCGTCGAAAAGCGACGACAAGCGTCGCCGACAGAAAAAGAGAGCAAAATTTGAAAATTTGCAAAATTGAAGAATTGAAACAGAATTAGCTGCTACAGGTGGCGCAGGACAGTCAAACGCTGTCAGCGCAGCGTAGAGCGTCACGTTGTGAGCGCCGTAACCCTGTCCGAGCGCGTCGCCAGGGAACAGGGACTCTGATTCGCACCAAAATATCAAAATCCAACTTCAAACTTCAAAATTGCTTCAAGAACACCAAAATGAGAGAAACAAACACCTTGTGGACTTGTACTGTACTCCCCAAATTCCAACAAAAGGTCACAAACCAGGACTTCGTTCATTTGAATACGATGTCTCCACTGGAAGGGCAAACAGAACGACGATGGACAGTTGACCTTGTAGGAACAATAAACCAAACCAACAAACAGACCAAGACCTGGACACATCAAACATGTAAGGAAAGGGAGGAACAGCACCTCAGGCACTTCAGGGCTGGTTTGTACAAGGGAGCTGGATACAAGGTCGTACACTTCTATTGCTGTCGACGCACTGCAGCACCACCTCTTTCCAGGACGAAGGCATTTTGAACCGACATGGCATGGCTTGAGGAAAGGATGAGTGGAGAGAAACGAAATGTTCAGCCCTGACACCCAGCGTTGTTCAATGATGACACTTAGGAATGCTCTGAAATTTCCAGCCTTGAAACTTCAGGACCTCAAGCGTTCACTGCAGGTTATCAAAACTTCAGACAAGCAAACAGACATCAGGTTACCACAACCTGCTCTCAAGAATTAACCCTAAAAAATTGTGGACTCAAGTTCAACTCAACCAAGGCTATCTGGTCGCCGGCCCCAGGCCATTGAGCTGGTACCTGGACAGCGCCGTGGCAAGCCCAGCACCACTAGTTGAAGAGGAAAAACAAAAAGGAAGGGGGAATCATCCGTCAACAGCAATACTTCCCGCTCCGTGAGTTTTAGTAAGAGTTGGACGGCCTTCGAACGCTTGGCCCAGCACTAGCAAGCACTGCCCCTCGCTCGCACAGGGGTCCAATGGCGAGCGGAGGAAGTGAGCAGCTGTCGTGGCGAAGGGGTACAAAGGGTCGTCGAAGCAATAATGCACTGTACAGAAGTCAACAAACTCTACTTGTGGCGGAAATGACACTGTCCTTCGTTGTGACGCCAGCACCGTGTGCCGTACCTGCACCACCGACTTTGAGAGTGAGTGGTGACAGACAGAGAATGAGCTGTCACAGGGACTGGTGTTGTAAACGAAAACGCATCAGGGCTCTCTAGAGGTCCTACATCCTGCAAAGGAGAGGACAGTTCAGACCCATAGGACCGATTTTCCTTGCTCTCTGCAGGGTCGTCAGCTCCTCCAGAAAAAGACTCTTCAGGCTCGTGTTCTGAGCTCTCCTTATTCTCCGAGTTGTCGTCAATTTCTTCAGAAAAATCTTCTTCTGCTTCTGCCTCTTCCTCTTCGACGTGGTCTTGATAGTAGTATTCATTGGGTTGTGCCTCATCCTGATCAGCCTCGACATCTGCTTCTGCCTCTTCCTCTTGGGCATCGACGTCTGATTGTGCCTCTTCGTCTTCGACTTGGTCTTGGTAGTAGTCCTCATTTGTGTAGTACAGCTGCAACTGAGGGCCACTGTTCTTTAGGTACCACCACTCTAACTGTTCCTTCTCACCAATGATGAAGGAGTCCCAGTAGTCGTCAGCGTCCAATTCAATGGGCTCGCTACCGTCAGAAGCCTCTTCTCCGTCGTCTTCTTCATAGTGGTAGGCGGTCTGAAACTCGTTGTCCAAACGACCCAAGACCATAGTGTTTCCTTCACTTTGCATCCACACATTATACAGAACAAGATAAACAAAATCGTACAGCGCCTGAGAATCATGCCACGGCTCGCACTCGCCGCAAAGAACCTTGCAACAAATCCTAGCCCAGCACCTGACTGGGCTCGGTAGTAGCCTCGCAGCAGACAGTGAGTCGACGTGTCCGAACATATCTTGCAGTTGTTGCGCTGTTACTTCCCAGAGATTCTCCACAACCTCTGATCCAGATTTCCAGGCGACATCCAGTAGACTTTCCCAGAAATCCTCCAAAACCACGTGGACGGCGTCTGGCACTCTCAGCCCTGCAATATGAAACACTTCGCGCGTCTCTTCTCCATCGTGGTTTGGCTCTTCGGCATAAGTGTTCCTCTCTTCGTCGACCTCATCCCACACAATACAGAAAGGGCAACCAAAGAAGCAACATTCACATGTGACACTCGTGGCGAGCCCGCGAGCTCGGACTTCGGCTGCCTCCTTTTCAAACTGAGCACGTTCTTTCACAAGACTGGCAACGATGTCATCCCAGGAACATGATTCTGTTGTGCGCGGGCTGTGTAGCCTTGCATTGACGCACGACCAGCCAATCAAGCAGCGTCTGCATTCGCCGCAGCTCTGCTTCTGCTCTGTAGCACCATCAACAAGCGCAGCAGACATAGAGCATGTATTGTCTTGTAAGTTCGCCCTTTGTGGTGCGCTCGGTTCACATGGCCATTGTCTGGCGGTAGCTCCGTGTTCTGGACCCTTGGGTAGTCCGAGCGGCAGTGAAGGGGAACTTTGGGGTGTTTCCTGACCCTGGTGCTTGGGGCCCGGCGACTCTGCGGCGCTTGCCCATGTAGGTGGCAACAGGCGTGGAGTGGACCTATTTTGAGGTGCTTGCTTCTGCCGTAGTTTGCTGCCCCACTTATTGTTTGAAGACCATATCATGATTCTCCTGCTGGGTCTCCGGCTGAGACAAAATCACAGTTTGAGAAAATAGTTGGGAGGAACAAGGGAAGCGACGGCAAAGACCAAAGCTGCAGTATTTGTACTGATTTGTTATTCCGGTTGTCACGTAGGTCCACAACGCCAGAGACAATACATGGGCTTACAACACCCCTGAGCAACACAAACAGGAAAGTATGTACATCTCTGTCAGATACAACTTTGCACTAAAGTCCCCACAAGCAGACACATTGCGTAGCACTCTTGGTGTGCTGTCCTGGCTATCCTGCCGAGCATTCTCATCATTTTATGATACTGTACATGCGTAGGAATAGCACGTGTGCGCGTCTGTCAAAGGCGTCGCGCTTCAATTAAGTCGTCGTACTGCCTGGAGGTGAAGGCAAAAAATATTGCGTGGAATGAATTGTAGGTGTATATAAGATCAGCACTTGTTGTTGGATCGGGTGTCTGGCTTTGGTGGGCGACCGCAGTTACAAAAGGTACGCAGAAGAGCCCACTGCCAAAGTCGCAGTGCAAAGAATAGGGGCGCTCGAGAGACAGCATTTTTACCTGGGGGTTTCTTCGTAGGAAGTCAGTACCAATGACGATGTCAAAGGCGTCGGTGTCGAGCACTCTGCAGTGTTGGGTCACAGTTTCGTCGCCCAGGCATATAGTCACATCGACCCCCCCCAAGGAATGGATGGTACCCCCATCCCCTACTCTTATGGCCACGGTCTTAGTCTTCTTGAAAGTCTTTAGCGGGCGCCGGGCCACTATGGAAAGTGTTGCACCTGTGTCAAGCACCGCTTGAAAAACTTGATCCCCAATTTTCACGAGGATCCAGAAAACCAAGTCCTCCTCTTCGGAGCCGCCCCCCTACTCCTCAGCAGGGAAGTTGACATCCACCCCTGCTGGGCCTAGCGTATTCTAACCCTCCCTTCTCCCTGCTCGCGAAGGTTCTAACCAAAATCGCTTATGAGGGAGGAAGGGTTGTCATGTGCACCCCTGACTGGGGCTGCTCTGGTGAACACGCTTACTGGCGCCGTATGCTAGATCGAATGACCGTGGGAAGAGTGCAACTCTCCGACGGTCCCATCTATGTGCCTGAGGACTCAGACACAGCTATGCAGGCCCCTGAATGGGCCAGTTTCTTATCCATCGTCGATAGATCTCTCAATCCTGTACCCCTGTGTGACCTAGACCAGGTGCTACTGAAAGAGGTCATGGCCAAAAATCGTAGCCTGACTCTTTTTGATCTCAAAAATCGATCTCCTGAGCCCCTATCTGCCACACTTACAGGGTGTGAATCTCCCGATGGCTATCTGGAACCTGCAGCTGTTAAGGAGGATGCTGACGACCAACTGTCTGAGATCGCCAGCACTATCCCTCCTGTTGATCCCAGCTGTGTTGAGCTAAAACACAGTGCCTTCCTAGCCCAGCTGTTGCTGGAGGAGGTAGATCTAGAGTCAACCTCAGAACCCACTTCCCCTGTTGGGAAGCCGGTGCTACACATGCAGCCTATGCACACAGGTAAACCCGTGGCCCGGAGTCCTGCTGCTCTAGCGCGGCCTGCTTCTAATAACATGCCATGTCTGAGCATGACACTCAGGAACTCCGACGGCTGTTGTACCTGAAGGCCGAAGGTATTGAGCGCCAAGAGCGGCTGCAATACCTCAGACAGACCTGGAAATCCTCCATCTGGTCTGAGGAGGACGATGATTCCTATACGCGCCTGATCTTGAGATACCGCTAGTGCATTCTTTGCACTATGGGCAGCAATGTCCCCCTGAGTGGGACGATGGTTCTGTACCTGCCGAAACTGCTGATCGGCAGAAAAAGAAAGAACATGGAAAGAGCAACCTCCATGCTGAGGAGGATTTCCTGCAGAAAATCGAGAGTCTTAACCTTGACCCCCGACTGAAGAAACTGCTGATAACCTATGAGGAGGTGTTCGGCGCCTTGCCGCCCCCCGTCTCTTGTAAAAAACTGGTCCAGGTGGACCTGAAACTGAAACCTGAATTTGAAAAGACGCGAGTGAGGCGTCGTCCCCATCCCGCTCCACAGGAACAGGTTGAAGAAATTGAGCGCCAGATCCAGGAATGTATTGATGCTGGCCTCGTGGAAGAATATAAGAAGGGGGACTACCCCCATCACTGCAGTCCCTGTTTCCTGGGTGCTAAACCAGGGTCGACTGCCCTACGACTGGTTGTTGACTATGGTGAGGTCAACAAGAAAACCCAGAACCACTCAGGGAGTATTCCTAACATGGAAAATACCCTGGAGCGTATTGCCAAATGCAGGTACAAGACCAAAATGGACAAACGCAGTGGTTTCTGGCAGGTAGACCTAACCGCCGCAGCTCAGGAGCTGCTGGCTTTTATAACCCCTAAGGGTCGTGTGTTTAAGTGGAAGGTCATGCCTTTCGGGGTGGCTAATGCCCCAGCGCTCTTCCAGGAGCTAATGAACAAAATTTTGTACATACTGAGGCGCCGACCTCTAGTACAGGAGTTGATTTCTCGGGGTGCAGAATTGGAGGCCCACATCGACGACGTGAGTTTGGGTACTAATACTCAAGAGGACCATGTCCTTCTCCTCCGTGAATTTTTCATTGTTTGTCAAGAAAACCGTCTCCGAATCCAACTCGAAAAATGTGAGTTTATGAAAGAGGAGATGGAATATTTGGGTTTCGACGTGGGGTGTGGCTGGTGGAAACCAGCCGCGTCTAAGATGCAGCCCCTACAGGACATGCAGATTCGCGATGACCCTAAGAAGGGTCTACACGATGTGAGGAGTTTTGTGGGCGCCTGTAACTTCTATAGGCGTCACATCCACAATTTTACCTACCCCTCTGCCCCCCTCACTGACCTAATCAAAAAGACTACCCCTTGGAGGTGGACCACCAGAGAGGAGGAATGTCTCCAGGAGTTGAAGAAGAAAATTGCCTCCTCCAACTGCCTGGGAGTACCCCGCCCTAAAAGCGAGATAGTCCTGATCACTGATGCCAGTGATGTAGGGGGGGGTGGAACGATCTACCAATGGCAGGAGCTTAACCCAGCTGAACTAACCCAATGCCATTATCGTACTAGTGGACTGAACTGTGATCGCTCCTTGAAACACGACTATCCTACCACTGAGTGGCGACTGGTGCCACTGGGACACTGGAATTGGAAATGGAACCAAGCGCGTTCCAATTACAGCACCTATGACCAGGAACTCCTGGCCGATAGGTTGGTGCTTTTGTCACAATCCCGACTCCTGGGATCTAACCCTATTGTCTGGCTCTGTGACCAGGAACCTGTGAAGTCTTTTCAGAAGGGCCGACCAACAGAGAAAGCAAAACTAAAGCGCTGGTGGACTTACCTGAGCCAGTTCAGGCTGACAGTTCATCATATCCCCGGTATAAAAAATGAACTGTGTGACTATATATCGTGCAATAACTTCGATGCGCTTATAGGTGAGAGCTCTGAGGCGCTCGCCAAAGAGGCTTTCCAGCGTATGGATGTCCAACTTGACCTGTCCATGCACAGTGCTGGAATCCTGGAGGGTTGGAGCCTAACCGACTATCAGTCAGAGTATAAAGAAATTCTCCAAACCCTCAGCACTGGTCTCGAACCCCGTGTCATTGCCGGGCACCAGTGGTATACAAACAACCAATACCTCTTCTATGAGGACCGTATTGTTGTGCCTGAGGCACGACTGGATGGGTGCCTACAGTGGTCCCATCTCAGCTGTGGTCACACTAGCGCTAATCGCTCAGTGGACTTCTTCTGCGAGTGTTTCTACTCTAGTCTAACCCTGACTGAACTGAGGTCTCGTATGCAGAGCATTGTGGATGCTTGTGGCTGTCATGCCAGCAAGCAGAGCGACAGTAGGGATAGGGGACTGATTTCCAGCTTACCCATACCCTATTGTGCTAAATCTCTTCTCTACGTGGATTTCATCCACGGACTACCTCGCTTCGGCGGCTATGATAGTTGCCTAGTGGTCACCTGTGGCCTATCTCGCTTCACCCGTGTGTTCCCTTGCAATAAGAAAATCACAGGTGAGCAGACCGTGAAAATGTTGGTCGAACAATGGTTCGAACCCTATGGGGCACCTAAGCAGGTGCACTCTGATGAAGATGTACGCATTCGCAGTGACACTGGGTGGTACAAACGAGTGCTAAATGCCCTCAACGTGGAGGTAACCACAGGTGTGCCCTATGCCCACATGTCTAACCCTCTTTGTGAGAGACAGAACCGTGTGGTGGAGCAAAACCTAAGAATCCTGATGAAACAGGAGCGTACCAAAGACTGGGTACGTCTAGTGCCCTGGGCAGTGCTGACCATAAACTCACAGCGGAGCTCTTCTACGGGTTTCCCCCCCCACGAACTGTTCCATGGAGGACGACCTGCTTGGTTCTTCAAAACCCCCTTTCCTGAGGACTTCAAGAGCCCTGCGGGAGATTGGCTGGAACACAAGCAGTCTATGGCTAACCAGGCTGGGACTAACCTGAGACACATTCGTGACCGTGAACTGAGCCGACGGAACCGCCTACGGCGACCTGCCAGCTTCAAGGTTGGTGACCTACTTTTGGTTCACCATTCACGCCTACCCTCTTGGCCACGTAACTGCCTACAGGACCCTTATTTTGGACCTTATCGTATCATCAGGATAGACGGAACCAGGATCCATGTGAGGTGCAGTCGACGTCTAGGTGGTGAACTGCTGTGTGCACCTAAACAGTTGAGGCACTATAACTCCCCTGACGATTTGTCCTGGGATGAGTGGCGCCTAAGCGACAGTGAGGTCGAGCGTATTGACCTAGAGAACGCCGCCAGCCCAGAGGAGGCAGACGAACTCGAAGAGATGACTGCCGATGAGATGGCAGTCGATGGTTACTACGTGGTTGCAGGTATTGCCCGCCCCGAGTATAAACAGGGCTGGAAATTCCTGACCCTGTGGGATGGCTATGGGTTATCTGAGGCGACCTGGGAACCCATGTCAGCCTTCATACAACCAGATGGGAGTATCAACCCCCTCTTCCGCTCCTACCGTGTTGAGAACAACGAGGGGCAGCTACTAACCCGTGCTGAGACTCTGTCCCAGCGTAAAAAGAAAAGCTAATTTCCCTATGTTAGTCTACTGACTGTGTTCTACCCTTACAGGTGCAGTGAGCACTCTTTTGCAGACGTGCCTGTGTATGGGTGTAAGAGCAGTTGTCACAGTTGCCCCGCATTGCATCACAGGACAGGACCGTTAGCCCCCCGTGACAACCACTCCCTGGCCGAAGGCCATTGGTTTTTCACAGACCACTGCTTACTGAGCACTGCACTGACCCTGTCTGTGCCCTGCATTCCCATGCCTATGGTTTCGAGCGTGGACCAGGTGGCCGCTTATCAGGTTTGCAGCCACCCAGCGAGTGTATGCCTTGTTGACCATGTGTTGCATGCGGACTGCCTTGATGTATTGACTTGGGTTTGATTGACCTTGGGGAGCCAACGAAGAACGGTGGCTTACTACACCAGGGGGGAATGACAAGCAAGGTGTTATGAGGCAAGGTGTGTCTTCCCTCCTTGGGGACAAGCGAGCCCACAGTTAAGACCTCTGACTGGTCCAGACCCATGGGGTTCTACCCTTCCTTACAGAGTTTACCATACCCCTAAGTGTGCTACGTATGTCTGTGTGTATCTCACTTCTCTCCCCGGCGTGGCTCCCGGAGACCGGGCTTCGCTGACGTCGGACCGAAGGTCCTAATCAGGTACTATTACCACTCTTATGGCGCCCAATTTCTGTGCTGGCGCCTATGCTTGGGGGAATACGGCAAAAGCCCTACCTACTAGAGGGGAGGGGTGGCCAAGTGTGCTAAGGGCATACCAAACGCCCATTTTTGCTAAAGGCCAAAAGCTAACACACTCCCCTGCCCACGTGGAAAAGCACGCGGGACAGGAGACACCACTACACTACACTCACTAACACCAGCACCGGCCTTCGAAGGCAGGGTGAGCACTCATCACTTGCACTCAACACCTGCCAGGCCTGCTGACCCTAACACCTACACACGCTACTTGGGGGTGCTGTCAAAGATGTCACGGGTCCTACTGACCCTCCTGTGAGGAAGCAAGAGAACACAGCGCTACTAAGCGACTGTGGCCTAACAGGGACGCCACTACGCGTTTCCCTGTCAGGGCTTGGAGGGAGGGAGTGCTCAGTGTGCGTGCACAGCGTGGATGGCGGTGAAGTCGCACTGCACTCAGTGCAGTTATATGTTTGTGTGATCTGCGCAGCATATTTCAGCGCTGCTCAAAGAGACTGCACCAATCGCCCTTACATTCCCACCTGTAAAGCAAAGGCAGATGGCCTGGGTTTGCGGCTGAGGAACCAAGACTACCTCCACGTATTATACGCTTCTCAGGTAGCCCTATAATACGCTGTCCTCAAACCCAGGTGCAAGCAAGCAAGCTTAAGGAACTCCACCTGTTCTCTTATAGAACGTGGGGTGGAGCCCCTGGGTAGCCTAAACAAGAGTTTTACCGTGCGCAATACGCGTGGCCTACCCTTTGATGCGCCATATGCATGCACAGGTATGCACAGTTTTTCCATTTCTTCCTGCTCTCACCTGATTGAACCTAACATAACCAATCACGGCCTGACTCAACCAGGAGGTGAGCTCCTCCTGGGCTCACCTACCTTACTCACCACGCATCATGTGAATGCCGAGGAAAACACAAGCGCAAAACAACCCTACGCGCTTACACAGACCTACGGCGAATTATAAACCACCCTTTTTTTGCACTGAACGGCGCCTTTTGTGGCTCGCCAGGCCGGGGAGAAAGGCTCTTGCGCGCCAAGCTTTTTCAGGGAGAGGCGGGAGCCCGAAACCAAGTTTAATCGCGGGCCGAGTACCGCTGCACTTTGCTGTCCTCCTCTGCCTTTTCTCAATGAGACCTGGCAGCCCCGTTCTAGACAACAGCGGAGCCGGGGTCTCTGCCTGATTCCCGAAGGCTGTGCGGTTGCGGTTTGGGGGTTAGAGCATGACGGCTTGAGCACGGGGGGTGGCTTGGGGGAGGGATTCATTTGCAGAAGTGACTGGTGAGTGCCAGTGTGGTAGTACTGATTGGTTGCGCCTTGTTAGGGCTGTTGAGGGCTCGCGTGAGAGAAACGTGCAAGTGTGGCTTTTTCAAAGAGATGACACGTTGGATGAAGATGAGGACGAATGTGAGTTTGTGCTCGCGGCAGGGGGGGGGGCTGGTGCGAAGTACCTTGTTATGCGGGGAGAAGGGGCGGAAACAGGGGCGGAGGCGGCGAGGGGGGGTGCTGGTCGAGGGGGGGGGGCGAGGTTAAACATGTCCCGGATTGTGAGCGGCCGTTTGGGGGGCGGGGCCTCTGGCTGAGGTAGGTAGGTAGGTGCACTCGGTCGTGGAGAGGCGCCCCATGGTTCCCCCTGGCGTCGCCCCTGTGACGAACAGGAAGAGGCTTCGCGCGTGAAGAGGGGAGGCGGCTTACTTCCCGCTAGACCTGACTGTTGGCCCCCAACAAAGCGGCCCCGGGCTACGCCGGGAGGGCTGATCGCCGCCAGCGTGACATGCTTGTCTCGCCGGGAGGGTGTGCCCCCGTGCTTGCGCACGTCCCCTCCTTTGGGCGGAACCCTAGGGGTTCACCGGACTTCCTGGCGTATCCCGTTCCCAAGGCGTGCATGCACGTTCCTGGTACTAGGGTTCCGAGGCGCTTGGGTGTCGCACGCTCCGCCTCGAGTCCCAAAGCAGCGCAGGCCTTAGGATGCAGCCTTACCCCCGGGCTCCGGATCTCGTTTGGCCGGGTCACCTGCATGGCACGGGCTGCCTCAGTGCCCGGGCTGTGGGCACTGGGTTTCCTACTGTTGTGTGGTGTTTGTGTTTGGGTCCGGTTGGCGGTTGGGTGCGGGTTTTGTTAACCCCGTCAGTCCTGGCTGGGGTCTTGGGTGGGTGTTTTTGGGCTCGATTTGTGGTGTTGTCCCTCTAGTGTCGGCTATTTGTGGTGTTCGTGGTTGGGCTTCGGTTTCGGCCTGCTTTTGGGACGTGTGTGGTTTCGTGGGTGCCCCGCTTGCCCCCCGCCGTTTCCGGTTCCGGCGCGCGGTGTGGGCGTGTGTGCTGGGCCCGGGTCTCGCCTGTGCTCAGTCCGTCTTGGCTGGGTTGTCGGGGTGTGTTTTTTTTTTTTTTTTGCGCTTTGGTTTTTTCTTTTCTTTTTTTTTTTTTTCTGGGCTTTGTGGTCCCTGTCCCTCCATCCCCTTTCTTTCGGGCTGGGCTGGTGGCTCTCTTTTTTTTTTTTTTTTTTTTTTCCGTGTCCCTTTTCCCCGTGGTCCGCTGTTACTGGCTTGGTGTTGCCGGTTTCGGGTGGGTGGTTCCCCTGTGCCTCTGCGGGGGTCCCCCTTTTTTTTTTTTTTTTTTTCCTGGGGGGGGGCCTGGATGCCTGTGGTGGTGTTGGCGGGTGGTTGGGCGGCTGTGGGCTGTTTTCGTGCCTTTTCCCCTTCCCCCCTCCTTTTTTTTTTTTTGGGGGGGGGCTTGCCTGTTCCTCCCTCTGCCTTCCCTGGGCTGGCGCACGCACTGGCCTGTATTCAGTGTTGTCTTCCGGGCTGCTGTCTTCAGTTGCGTTCTGTGTGGCCATGTTCCGGCCCCATGGGTCGGTTGGGCTCTGTACACGGTGGGCTCGGCGCCCCTTCTTGCTGGGTCAGGTCCTGGCTCTGCCGGCTGGGCGGCTGCGCCAGGCGGCTGCTTGTGGTTTTGGGTTAGGGGGCTGGGGTTGCTCGTGTCCTTACCCCTCTGCGGTGCCGGCTGTAATCTTCTGGATGGTCCGTCATCGTTGTCGCCTGGCGCGCTGTGGCCCCGTGTGTGGCCTGTGGTGCTGGTGTGTGGCGTGGTGGCGCGGCGCCTTCCCGGGTGTGCGGTGGCTGGCTTCGGTTAGTCCCTCAGGTTAGGGTCAGTTGTGTCGCGTTGTGCCGCTCTGTGCCGCGTCGCGTCGCGTCGTGCTGTGGTGCGTTGCTCTGTGGCGCGCTGTGGTGCGGTGTGCCGTGGTCTCGCGTGGTGCCGCGGTGGGTCAGTGGAGGTCAGCCTGGCCTGTGTGGGTCGGTTAGGTCTTCGGGAAATTCTGCTGAATGATCACGGTGTCCTTGGGGCGTGCACACTGACTCTCACCCATGGACTCAATCTTCACCGGGCGTCGCAGACAGGCAGGTGTACTCGGGGTGTAGGAAAGGCGTTCCTTCTCCAAGGCAGACAAACAGACAGCAGGAGTCGGACGGTGGAGGTGGCTTCTGAACGCTGTTTGAGTGGCGAACGGCTTTCACTGCAGCTCGGCTGCGCTGGCAGGGTCCGGGTCGGTGCCGCCGGCAGGGATGAGCTCGTACTGTAGGGTCAGGGGGATGTCCATATCTCCGGTGCTGAACTGCTGGGGTCCGGGGCACCGGTAGTATTCTTGGCACTTCCAGTCTTCACGGCGCTCGGAGATGGCCTTGAAGGGGGCACCGTCCAGTAGCACCAAAGCCTTCGCGATCGATCACAGCCTTTCGCTTCCCCTTGCGGTGCTCGATATTCATCATGGACGGGATCGGTGTGCCGCCGCAGTGCCATTCCTCCACTGGACGCATCAGGTTGGTGACGGACATGAGACCAGCCGATATCAAGCCCCCGTAGCAATATTCTGCGTCAAACCGCGACGGTAGCGCAGGCCGGCCCTTATAGCCCATGGTGTGGTCGCGTGACGGTCCGTGGGGTTGCCCTCCCTGGGGGCCTGTGCCTTGGTCCCGTGTCCTCTGGGGCTGTCGGTCCGTAGTCGTGGGTGCCGCGGCCGTGCTTCCGTCCTCTTCCGGTGCCTGTGAGTTGGCCTTCGTGGTGGTCGGGGTCGTCGGTTGGCGGTGAGGGCATGGTGGTGTGCCGTGCGGCGGTGTTCCCTGCGGCCTCCTCTGTGGGTGTGGCCCGTTCTCCCCGTGTAGGTGTGCCCTCCGTTCTCCGTGTGGTTTCCGGTGGCCGGTGGGCGTGCGCTGGTGTGATCCGCATGGCGTTCGATGTTTGCTTCGGTGGTGTGTGTTGGGGTGTTTGGTGGGGGTGGGGCAGCGCTGGTCTCCCCGTCGGTGTGGGTCGTGGTACCTGTCGTGGTGCCCTTTTCCTCCGTGTCTTGGTCCCCGTTCCCGCTCCTTCCTGGTTCTTGGGTGGTGTCCTGCCCCCATGTGGTGTCGCTTCCGGCGCCCTGTCCCTGCGTGTGCCTGCCCTCACTTGGGGCCCTTCCGTGCCCTCTTGCCTGTGTGGTCCTTGGTGCCCCTTGCCCTTCCCTTGCCCTTGTCCTGCCCCTTCCTGGTGTGGTGGTGGTGGGAGGGGCGGGGTGGGGAGGGGGCGCCGGTGGCCCAGGCTTGGGGGTGGGTGGCCTGGAGCCACTGGCGGAGGGCTTGGGGGGTGTAGGGGGGGCGGAGGCCCTGGATAGCCTAAACAAGAGTTTTACCGTGCGCAATACGCGTGGCCTACCCTTTGATGCGCCATATGCATGCACAGGTATGCACAGTTTTTCCATTTCTTCCTGCTCTCACCTGATTGAACCTAACATAACCAATCACGGCCTGACTCAACCAGGAGGTGAGCTCCTCCTGGGCTCACCTACCTTACTCACCACGCATCATGTGAATGCCGAGGAAAACACAAGCGCAAAACAACCCTACGCGCTTACACAGACCTACGGCGAATTATAAACCACCCTTTTTTTGCACTGAACGGCGCCTTTTGTGGCTCGCCAGGCCGGGGAGAAAGGCTCTTGCGCGCCAAGCTTTTTCAGGGAGAGGCGGGAGCACGAAACCAAGTTTAATCGCGGGCTGAGTACCGCTGCACTTTGCTGTCCTCCTCTGCCTTTTCTCAATGAGACCTGGCAGCCCCGTTCTAGACAACAGCGGAGCCGGGGTCTCTGCCTGATTCCCAAAGGCTGTGCGGTTGCGGTTTGGGGGTTAGAGCATGACGGCTTGAGCACGGGGGGTGGCTTGGGGGAGGGATTCATTTGCAGAAGTGACTGGTGAGTGCCAGTGTGGTAGTACTGATTGGTTGCGCCTTGTTAGGGCTGTTGAGGGCTCGCGTGAGAGAAACGTGCAAGTGTGGCTTTTTCAAAGAGATGACACGTTGGATGAAGATGAGGACGAATGTGAGTTTGTGCTCGCGGCAGGGGGGGGGGCTGGTGCGAAGTACCTTGTTATGCGGGGAGAAGGGGCGGAAACAGGGGCGGAGGCGGCGAGGGGGGGTGCTGGTCAAGGGGGGGGGGGGAGGTTAAACATGTCCCGGATTGTGAGCGGCCGTTTGGGGGGCGGGGCCTCTGGCTGAGGTTGGCTTGCGGTATTGCGTTTCAGCGATAGAGGTCGGACAGGTCTTGGGGGCTGCCGGGCGTGCTTCCGAGCTTTGGCGTGTGCCGCAGGGGATGGCAGACGGGGGCGCTTTGGAGGCTTGTGTGCCACTTTGTCCGGGAGGGGGAGGGGAGGGTGGTAGGCGGGGGGGGGGGCGCTGTAGGGCGGTGTGTGACGTGCTGTAAGGCGACCAGGGGCGTCCCCATGAGTTGGGGCCCGTGGGGGGGGGTGAGCGGGGCTGGGGGGGGTTGTCGTTTAGCCATTCCAGCGTGCGGTATAGGGCATTGAGGAGCAGGGGAACACGGGCCTTCAGGGCGAGTTTTAAGTCATGACAGTGTGCTGGTTTTCTTAGGCCGGGGGGGGGGGGTTGTGAGCTTGGTGTACAGGGACATGGGGACAAGCTGCCGGACGAAATTGCGTCTCTCCCCGACGTGTATGGTCGCGGACCACCATTGGGACACCACCGTGGTGAAGGGGGGGCGCCAGCACTGAATGTAGGTTTGCACCAGGTGTTCGCACGTTGGGCAGTGTGAGACGAAAGAGATAACATCCATTGGGTGCGGGTCGGGGCAAGCGTGGCAATGGCGAGGGCGCAAGTCGTCGTGGAAAGCAAACGGCGCCCTGTTGAAATTGCCGGAGGACCATTTGAAAGGGAGGCCTGGGAACCATGAAGCGTGGTTGTAAAAATGGAAGCTGGACGGTGCGTGGATGTTTTCGTGTTTGTGGCAAGGGAGGAGGTGCCTGATTGAGGTGGTAGTCAGTTTGTGTATGACGAGGAGGGGGCCTCTGGATATGCACCCTATCGGGGGGGGGGGGGAGGAGTGAGGGGTCCCAGATCATCACGTGGGCGGCCCACTTTGAGTAAGCATCCGAGATTTCATTCCCCACAAACCCGGCGTGCCCCTTGATCCACCCCCTACCCTGGATCATCCCTGGGCGTAGGGAGGCCTGGATGGACTGAAGAGAGGATTCCCACGTGCCGGCTGGCGAGCGTGACGGGAGGTCTGGGGGGGTGCTTGGGGAGAGAACAGTGATAAGGTGGAGGCTGTCCCCTAGCACGGCAAAGGTGAGGTGCGGGTGAGATGCAAGGACCCACCGTAGGAACATAATAGCCGCCCAGAACTCCGATCCCTCTGAGGACTGGTATGGGGACGTTTGGCACAGCACCCATCTGGAGCCATTTGGGAAAAACAGGGTGGCTGCAGACCCGTAGCCCAAGGCGCCCGCTGAGCCATCCAAGTGCACCCATGTCGTGCCGGGGGACGTTGTGAGGAGGAGGGCAAGGGCTGTTTCACAACCCCATTCTTTGAGGTCATCGAGGTCAAGGGAGTGAGGTACATCTGGGAGCCGGTACAGCTCGCCATGCAGTGACGAATCCAGCAGGACTCCGCCGTGTGGCCCGGGGGGGGGGGGGGGGGGTTGAGGATGTACTCTTGGGGGTGGAGAAGGGGGGGGGGTAAGCAGTTTGTGGTGCCCAGCTAGTTGGGGGCGGACAGAAATGGCTGGGTTTTGAAAGGTGTACTCTTTTTCGTTGCGGCGGAGACCGGGGTCTTTGATGGTGTGGGTGGTGCCGTCCGAAAACTGGAGTGTGGCCGATTCTGTGTGCACCCCTGTGACTGTTCCTAGGTGGAACCCTAGGTCTTGGGGTGTTTGCTTCAACCTGTTGCTGAACTTGCTGTATTGTGGTGCTGGTTTGGTGGCTAGGAACCGGACTTGGACTTTCTCTTTCGGGAGGAAGAGGGAGGGGGGGCAGGAGGCCCAGAGGCCGGTGCTGTGGTATTGGAGGCCTATGGTGTGGCACGCGTCCATGACGGTGTCTTGGATTGGGTTGCGTGTGGTGGAGAGCATCGCTTCGGAAAAGGATTCGTTTGTTGAGGCTGGGCCGTCTCCGTTGAGGTATCTGATTGCGGTGTTCACCAGGGCCATGCAAATGGAAAAAGTGAAGTGGCGGAGTCCTAAGCCTCCCTGGTGGCGGGGGGTGTAGCGGGCCTTAGGAGAGACGAGGTGGGAAATCCTGTTGGCCTTGTCCGGGGAGGGGTCATAAGCAATATTTTGCCAGATCATGGCCTGGAGGGCGCCCAACTCGTTCAGGGCTAGGGGGTGTGCCATGAGGCGGTAGGAAAGAATAGGGATGAGTTGGACGTTTACTAAGAGAATGTATTCCGAAAGGGTGAGTCGGAGGGGTTGGAGGGTTGTGAAAAAGGAGCGTATTTCCGACTTTGCCAATGCCAGTGTTTGTGCCTCGTGGTTGGCGGTGAAGATGTACACCCCTAGGTATTTGTAGCAGTTGTGCGGTTGCCCCGTCTTCTGGTTGGTTGTTGACAGGGGGGTGCCCGAGGGGGAGGTGAAAGTTCTGGGGGGGGCTGTTCCCATAGCATGGATCTCGGTTTTGCTGAGGTTTGAGTCTAGACCACACTCCCTGGCGACCGTGTCGAAGAAATTCAAAATTTGTTGTATGCGGTCCCCATCCTCTGATCGATAGAGGAGGTCGTCAACGAAGGCGTGCCCCGACTCGTGTGGGGAGGGGGGTGCCGTGACGTGAGACGGCAGGGCGAAGAGGAGAACATTCAGGTAAAGGCAGAAAAGGATGGGTGACATGGGGCATCCCTGCCGAACACCTCTGGTTTGTAGGTGGGAGGAGTGGGTGTGCCCTGACACCACCCAGAAGTCACGGGAGGCAAGGTACAAGGATTGAATGAGGTTTACTAGGGGCGTGGGAAAGTTCAGGCGGGACAGCACTGTGAAGAGGGTGGTGTGGGGGACGGAGTTGAAAGCCTTATTGAAATCATTGTAGAGGCTGTAGCTACCGACTGATTCCCGAAACGTGGATAAGAGGTTGAAAATGTGGTCTTGGCACCTGCGGTTGGGAAGCCCGCCGAACTGGGTGGGGTGTATGATGGAGTGTTTGATGGCCGCTGTCAGTAGCTCACGGTTGGCGTGTGTTGCAATTATTTTGTAAACGCTGTTCAGCAAGGCTATAGGCCTGTAATTTACAGGGTTCGTCACGTCTCCTTTCTTAAAAAGCAAGATAATGTTGGGTTCGAGCCATTTCTCGGGCAACGGCTGGTGGAGGTAGTGGTTACATACCCTCCAAATTAACTGTTGGATAGGGGGGGGTGGGATGTGCAAAGTGTAGTTGTTTGTGAAGTCCCGCCCACCCGCCTTGTTGGGCTTTGACCTCTTGAGCGTGTTGCGGAATGATTACCGGTAATGTCAGGGAGAGGGCTGTGTTTTGTGGGTTCAGGGCAAGTTGGGGAGTGTGTGAGCAGGCGATCCACGAGTGTGCTCGGTGGTGCGTACTCGAGGCTGCCCCCCAGGGTGAGGAGTGTGGAAGAAAAAATGCAGCTCACTTCTTTAGGGGTGGAGACTAGCTGTGTGGCGCCCGGGCGCTTCAGCGTTATTTCACCGCGTTCCACGGGGTTGAGCGCCTCGTTGATGGTGCGCTTCATCCTAGTTTTCCTCACAAGGCACCGATGGATTTTGGTGGTTGCGGCCTTGTTCACTTTGGTTTTCGCACTCCTTGACGAGTTTGTTGAGCGTGTCCATGGAAGCGGGGTAGTTGGGATGGTTGGGGGGGGGCAGGCTTTGCAGGGACGCTTTGATTTTCTTAACCAGAGTTGAGGAGGTGGGGTGTGACGGCGTGGTAATATTGTGGTAGCTGGTGGCTACTTCCTCCAGTACCACATCTGTGAAGAGCTCTATGTCTGCCGAGGATAAAGACTCAAAGCGGGGGAGGGTGGACTCGCATCATCGCCCCGGGGGGGCGAGGGAGTCGTTGTGCTTGGAGCGCTCCCGCTCCGTCATTTTGCGGAAAACTTTCCTCTTAGTGGTGGGTGTTTCGGAGAAGGGGTGGGGGGGGACTTGAGAGGTGTACGTGACTGGGTGGTGGTCTGACGTTTTGTCGTCGGTTTGGATGGTGGCAGAGGTGGGGGCAAAAAACTCCGAGGCCGCTGGGGAGAGCAAAATATGGTCGAGTCGGCTGCTGCTTGCCCTGTACGGGGTGGGGTATCGGGAGAAAGACCGCTCGGTCGGGTGAAAGTGCCGGAAGGTATCGATGAGGCGTGGCGGGTCGCTCGTGACCTGCCTGCGGAGCCATGGCCACTCGTTGTCCGTTTGGAGGTTCGCTCCGTCAAGCTCAGGGCACATTATGCAGTTGGTGTTGCCGCCTAGGACGTGGTTGGGATACTGATGCATCAGTGGCCGCAGGATGTTTTCAATTTTTGAGCGGTGGACGTCCGCGCTCGGGGCGTATACCGAGACCAACAAGGTGGGCGGGGCCCCCGGGAGGGTGAGAACGGCTGCCGCCAGCAGCCCTTCCGTATCGAGTCGGGGGAGGGGGGTAACGAACCGGGCGAGCTGGGGGGAGCAAACCAAAACGGACCCGTGCTCGCCTCTGGAGTGTTTGTCCTGGCTGATGTTCGAAACAATGGTGGCTTTAGTGCCCGAACCGTAGGCGTATACGTGGGGGTTGATGGGAACGTTATTGATTTCTTGGAGGAAGAGGATGTCGAAGTCGTTCTTGAGGTGTCGGAGAACTTGGCTGCTCACTATAGGTTTCGTCTGCAAGTTGTGGGACAGAAAACGCAGTTCTGAAGGGAGGGGTATGGGGGGGGCGGTGAGGCCGTTGGTACCCTTTCCATAGGCGCGTACCGGACTTCGGGGGGAGCGGGATAGGGGGGGGCTGGGGGGGTGCCGGGGGGTCGGGCTGGCTGGGCCGGCTAAGGCAACGGAAATGCTGAATTTGGTCGACCGGTACTCCGGCCGAGGCGAGCTCTTCGTCTAGCCCCTTGCCGGTGATGGAGGAAGCCGCCACTGGGCCGGTGTTTCACCGAATCTTGACCCTTGTGTTTTCAGGCAGAGGGGGCTGGAGAGTGCAGGAGGCGGGTATCCGGCCCTCTGGCTTTCGTGGGTTAGCTTGCGTGTGGGATGTGGCGGAGGATTAGAGCGAGCCGTGGGATGGTACGCGGGACAGTGAGCCCAAACACTTCGTCTTCCCTGCGTCGGGGTATCCCGTGGTGCCACTCATGGCGTGCTGCCCCTGTGAGGACCAGGAGAGAGCGGGCAAAGAGGCGGATGCGGAAAGAGTCCCCGTTGGAGGGGTTTTTAAAGAACATTGTGGTGTCTGACTGGGAACCAAAAATGGACACCGGGTCGCCTAGCAAGGGGTCGTCCCTGTGGTAGCCGATGCCCTCTTCCGGGAGATACATTGTGCCCGTGATTTGGTTGGGGGGGGGGTGCGAGAGGCCTAGTCGCTCCAGCGCGGCATTGTAGGTTTGGATGATAGAGGAAAACTCTTCCGGGTTGTGAGACGTGACGGTGATCTTGCTCGGGCCGAGGTATAGGTGGCCGAGGTGTTGGACTGAGCGCCCGTGGTATTTCTCCCACTTGTTGTCGTGGAGAACCTTTTTTACCGTTTCCTCTTGGCTCTCGGAAAATACGTCGCAGACGTAATAAAAACCAGTAGGGAGGCGGGGGTCAATTTGTATCTCCGAGGCGGGGGTGGGGGCATCGTGGTCGGGGGGTAGGAGGGTGGTCGCCTCGCCTCCCAGCGGAGCAAGCAGCGGGACGCTGGTTTCGGACATCTCTTCGATGCGGTTTGGTCCCGGCGATGGCGTAGCGACGTCAGCGTCGTCCGGTGCCGCATGCCACTCGCTGATGCGCTCAGTCAGCCCCGTCGCGGGCCTATCACGAAGGGCGGAGACAAGCTGGGACACGAAGGCTGTGGACCCCAAGGCGGCACCCGCTTGGAGGCGCTGCACGATGGGTTGCTCGTGCTCGGCCACATCCGGGTCTTGAGCGGGGAGTATCTTCTCGAGGGCGAGGAGGTTGCGGTGTAGTGGGGCAAAGGCAGCGTCTCCATATTTGAAATCATGCGCTAGCAGCGCGGATTCCTCCTTTTCGTAGACCGCGAGGTGGGCTTGTTGGTGTTCGTAGGGAGGTCGCGTGGGTTCGAACGACACGTATGGGCCAAGGAACCCCGCTTGGACGCGCAAGTCGAGAGCATGCGCCGATCTTGGGGCCACTAGGAGCACGGCGGTCTTCGGGGCCTCAGACGAGTTGTATGAGGGCGGGGCCGGCGTTGCGTGGGCTCGCTCGGGGGCGCCCGAAGGCGCGGACCTCGTATTGCCGTCGGATCTTGACGAAAACCGCACCAATTGCCCATCTATGCCATGAAAGAGAACAATGGCGCATGAGTGGAAGAAGCGGATAGCTAGCGTTTGGACCCCGGTTTTCATGACGTCGCCCGGCGCATGTGTGGTGTCAATCGCCACAACCAAGGAGTCTTTCGACCGGAACATCGCTCCTAAGGGCGGTGAGGCGCCCTGTCCTCCAGGCAGGTTGGCGATCATCATGGTGAGCATTTCCGGGGCTTGTAGGTCTTTGTTTCTTTACTTCCGGTCCCTAGCGATAACGGCTCGATACACTTCGGTAGTCGGCAAAGCGTGCATGTTCATTGCAAGGAGTTCTCCGGTGAGGATTTGGGCGCACTCGCGGACTTTAAACATGAGCTTGTCGGCAAAGCGGGATGGGAGTTCCCAATCAAACCGGTAGTAGGCCCAATGCGGACTCTCGGAAGGAACTATGTGGCCAAACGGGTAGTAAGCATTCTTGGTGTTCACCATTCGTTTGCTAGCGCGTGGACAAACATTTCGTTCATTAACTTCATGAATGCGCGGGCGTCTCCAATTTTGCGTTGTTTTGGTTGAGAGTTGTCTCTCTCCTCCGGCGGCGAAGGCTCAATGTGATCAAGGAACTCTATGCTCACCTCGAAACGTAGTGTTTTGTGCAACCGGAGGTCACGCACCATTGGATGGGCATGCTTGGGGGCGAAGCGGAAAGGTTCAAACTTAAAATTGATGTCTTCATATCGGCACCCGTCAAAGGAAGAGGTGTTTAGGAGTAAGGCAACATACGGCATCGTTTGATGGCCGCTCGTGCGGAACTCGTAGGACTCTTTGCTGTCCTTTTTGACCTTGTAGGCGTCCCGAAGTTGTGCTCCGTGCATACATATCACGCTAGAAATGTAAGGAAGGAGAGGAAAAAGGGCGGAAGTTGAGCCTAGCATGCGAAAGGTGGCGGCAACCACTTGAGCTTCCCACGCCGGAACAACGAACCATCCTTTGAGGTCTTTGTTCTCTTCTTTGGCTTTATCTAGCACGGTTCTTAATTGTTTAGCCCCCGGGGTGGCGGTAGGCGGAGACTTCTTGGCTTCGGTTTGAGAATAGTCCAACTCATACGGCTTTAGGTAGAAACGCTTGTGCTTGAACAAAAGCTTTTCAAGCTCGTTGTAGTTATTGTGCGCAACGGAAGAGACCCTGCCTCGGTCTAGAATTTCCGTGGAGTTGCTCCCAACAAGGGCGGATTGAATATCGGTGCCTTCCACATCCAGGTAGAACTCGGAGTATTCTTGTAGACGGCGGTAAACTTCGGGAACGAAAAAGCGTTGGCGTGTGTCAAATATTTTGCCTTCAACCGCCTCAAATTGGCGTGACGGAAAGCGTGTTTGTAACGGCGAATTTGAGGCTTGGTGTTTTTGAAAGAGGTGTGACGGGGAGTAGTTAAATAGCGTTGAAAGGCCATCATCGGCGGCTTTGGAGCTTCCAAATAAAGTGAAATTCAGGGTGTTCTCGGGATGAACGAAAAGGCGAGTTGGCGTCAACGGAAAGGTTGCGAGCGTGGATTTGGACTCGGGAATTGAGGTGATGATTTGAAAACTGCGGGAAAGGCTCCAGAACTTGAACAGCCCAGGATTTTCACCAATCACCGAATAGCCTGGACTACTGGTGGATCCATCAACAAAATGCTGAGGGTCAATCGACAAAAAATAGACACTCAGAAAGTGAATTATTATAAACCACCATAAGCGATTAATGCACTGTGTGTCATGCATGCTTTCCTTGTCTTGATTCCTGCAGAAAGAGGAGAGAGAGTGGCGCACTGCACAGCACAAAACAAGCCTAAGCGTTTTAAGCAACCCTGTTTTAGCGCAACGGTAACACAAACAGGAGCAAACACTTTCTTTTCTTACCTGTGAAGAGAGAACAAGGGTGAATTAGGGCACAGGGAAAGCGACATAGCGTGTGAATGCCTCAATTAGGCACATGCATCGCGACCACAGCGCATATTCTAACCCTACGTGCGCGCTGCGCACTCCATTCGCATCGCATACCTTTCATTCCTGTTTTGACCTGTGCAGAGCAAAGGAGAGGAGCACCCGAACCCCCAACGAACACAGCGTTGACAACCCTAACGTTTTAACGAAGCAACCAACACGAACGCAATGCATGCGTGTGAAATGACACTGGCATACCTGAGAGGTGCGTTGTCCACCTGCTCTGTGGTGTGGGTTGATTTTGGATACTTTTCCCTAAAATTTATAAAAATATTGATGCAACTGTGCAAACATCTCCTTTAGAACTTTATGAAATACGGCTCATACCTTCTTTTTTAAGAAGCGTTTACGCTTGCGCAACCCTTTTTCTGAAGTCCGCTTCTGTTGCGCTTGTTTACGACTTTAAGTTTTGGTGTAAAAATGACGATTTCTCGCGTTGTTTCGTTGATTTTTAGCGATTTGACTTCTTAAATCGCTACACCTTTCGCTAAATCACAGGATTCACTCCCTGGTGGTTTCATTTTCTATTTTTTTTCAGCTCCTGGAGATTTGTGTCCTCCATTGGCAGTATTGCTCCGCCCTGGCCCTTGGTCAGGACGTTTACTGAACGGCTGTTTATGCAGCGATAGCCGTCCGCATTAGAGTGTTCGACTGTACCCTAGTGGGCAAGCATGTGTGCTCTAGGGAGGGAGTCCTGGGTTCAAACCCCACCACCCCGAAATTTTTACCAAAAGCTTTCGTCGCACGCTGGCGACTTTTGAGGAATGCCCCATCGAAGGGACATTATTCGCGGTACATTACACTGTTTTTCAAGGGTACCTACAGTGTGATAGGCTTCTATGAACCGATGAGAATGTTTTTGGTAGGTTTAGGATTTTTCTGAGGTAATTTTGGGAATATTTGAGCCTTTTTCCTTGGTCCTACTAGCTTGATCAACTAGTACTCCAGGGGGGAGTAAGAAAAAGTCACTGCCATGTCTTTCTTGGAGGGCTTGATCCAGGACAAGCCCCCCTTAAAACCCTTTTGATGATGCTAAGACTAACTTAAGTATTTTTATTACTCTTTTGAAGCTTTTAGTACACTTTCTCAAAGTAACTAGGGTTATAACCCTAGCCCCCCATGAAGTTCACCCCTACCACTCAACTGAGCGGAGGTATCTTCCTTCATGGAGGTTATACCGAAGTAAAATAGGCATTTCATGCCTTAGGCCTTGGAGGTTAAGCCTAGTGGTCTCCCACCCCAAGACCCCTATACTCAATTGTTTCTACCACTTATTGTGGTTCTACTTTTTAACTGTTTCTGAATTCAGTTGCTTGGCCAAGTCATAATCTGTGTCTGGCCTAACTCCTTTGCCCCATATTCCTAACCAACTCCATTTCATCCAAAAGAGTGCACATGAAGTGCTTGATGCTAACTTGGAGGCTAGAGTCATGCCAGTTTTCACATAAAATCTTTTGTTTTATCCATTCGTGATTGAATCTTTGTATTTAAGCCTGCTTTGTCTATCTGCAGCCCTTCTGTGTTACAATAGATTTCAAACTATTCATTGATTCGATCCACATCCTGTTCTTGATCTTTTTGCTCCTTTGGTTTTTGGGATTTCAACATCAAAAAACCTGCAGGTTTGAGGTTTGAGGTTTGATTTTGCGGGTACTAGACGCCTTTTGGCCCCGGGGGGCCACCTGGTCGGGCCAGGTGATATCCTCCCTCACCGGGTCCTAGTGGGTGGCCCTCCATGACGCACCTCCTGCCTGGTGGCGGAGTCCCCCGGGTTCACAGGGCTCGGAGCCCCGTCCCTCCCCGGCTTCCCCATTTCGCCACTCCCCGGTTAGTGCATCAATTCGCAGCCGTGGCTGCGGGCGCTTACCCACCGCGTCGCCCCCCTAATTCGTGGTCGCCCGGGGTGCCGGCGCTGCCGGGCCCGTGCTACTGGCTTGTCGCCAGTGCGACCCCCGTGGGCTGGCGCGGAGGCTGCCTAGCCCTGGGGCTGGGGCGTGGCGCAGTGCGCCACTACTGCCTTGGCGGGTGCAGTGCCCTTGTCATGTGTGCGCGGCGCTCGCGGCTGGTTCGGGGGGGCTTGGGCCGGTACCTGGTGTCGTGTCTTCCCGGTTTCCCCCTTCCCGCCCCGCGTGTCCTGCGCTGTGTGTGGCGGGCCGTCCCGTCCGGGTGTCCCTTACCCTCGCTCGCTGGTACGCCATTCCATGCGGTCTGTGCGTTCCGCGGGCTCGGTCCGGTTGCCCTTCTGGTATTCCCCGCGCGTCCTTTGTGTGTGTGTGCGCTCGCGCTCCCGCGGCGTCCGCTCCCCCCCCCCCCTCTCCTGATTGGTGTGGCGCGCGCACCTCGCGCGGTCCCGGTGCTGGGCGCTGGTAGGGCCGTTCCACGCGGTCCGTGCCCCTCCGCGTGTCCTGCCTGGGTCCTGTGCTCCGTTTGGCTTGCTGGGGGGGGGGGGCGGCCCGGTCCCGTTGCCCCCCTACCTGGCTTGGGGCTGCGCGCTCCCCGTGGGCTGGGTCTGCGCGTCTGGGGCGTTCCTGCGCCGGGGGGTGGGGTGGGGGGGGGGAGGCAGCCTGTGCGCCGTGCCCCCCGATTATGCGGCCGGGGGGGGCAGTGGGGCGGGGGGTCGCCTTGCCTCGGTCCGTCCTTCTGCCTTCCCTGGGCAGCCATCAAAGCGGGTGTCCTTGGCGTCGCTCTGGCCGTGGAGGGCGTGGCCCCCATACCGCTCCGGTTTGTGCTCCTTTGCTGTCTCCGGGCGCGGTCCGTGTGGCGCCCTGGCGTGTTGGCGCGGGTTCGCTCGTTCTTCGTGGTTCCTGCGGGAGCAGGCGGCTGGGGCGTGGGGCCGGGCCCTGCTCCGGCCTCCCTCTCGGGCGCCGCGGTCCTGCCGGGGGGAGGGGGGATCATCCCCTCTGCCTCGGGGGGGTGTGGGCCGGCGCCCCCGTGGCTTGCGGGCCAGTGGGGGGGGGGGTGGGGGGACAGGGGGGGGGGTCGCGCCGTGGCCCCCCTGCTCTCTCTCTGGGGGGGGCGGCCTGCGGCTTCCTACCCAGCCCCCCTTTCGTCGCCGGCGCCCTCCCCCCTGGCGTACTCGTTCGGTCAGGGTCGCGGGGCAGTCCCGTGCGCCGGGTGCGACCTGCCGCCGGCAGGCCAGCCTGGCTGGGGGGGGGGGGGAGGGGCGGCCCGTGAACCGGCCCCCCGGAGACTCCAACAGACCCGGCCCGTCCCTCTGCCCTCCCTGAGCGGGCAACATTGCGGGCGTCATTGGCGATGCTCTGGTCATGGGGGGCGCGGCCCCCATACTGCTCCGGTTCGTCGCCGCGTGCCGCCCCCAGGCGTGGCACGTGCGTCGTTCTGGCGCGCTGGTGCAGGCTCGCCCGCCGATCGCGACCCCCGCGGGAGCAGGCGGTGGGGGGCGCGGGGGCGCGCGGCGTGCAGATCCAGCTGCGTCCCCCCCCGGGCGTCACGGTCACTTCTGGGGGAGGGGGGACGTTCCCTCGGCCCCGGGGGGGGCGGAGGACCGGCGCCCCCACGGCCCGCAGGCCGGGGGGGGAGCGGGGGGGAGAGGGGGGAGAGGGGGGGCCGCGCCGCTGCTCCCCGCCCCAATGCCCCGTGGGGTGGCCCGTGGCCCCCGTCCCTGTCACCCTTCGTCTCCGGCGCGCCCCCTTGGGGTATACACGTGCAGTCAGGGTTGCTGGGCGGCTGTGGCGCTGGGCGCAGCCCGGTCGGCCGCCGGTTGGTCAGTGTGGCGGGGGGGGGGGTGAAGAGATCTCCTCGCCCTGGTTCGCTCCCCTGCCTTCCCCAGGCTGGCCACAGAGTGGGCCGCTTCGTTTGCGCATTCCTGGGTGCCGCCGTTCCGTTGCCGGTCGGCAGCGGGTAATGCGGGAGTGTGCGGGCGGTCCACCGGGGGCGCTTGGCGCGCGGCTGTGCTTGCCGCGGCTGTGGTGTCCCCCCCCGGGTGCAGCGGCCCCCCCGGGGGGTCGCGGGGCCGCTGTCTCTCCAGCTGGCCTCCGTCCGCCCATGGGCTGGGGGGGGGGGGGGAGGGGGGGGTCCCCTGGTCCCCTGACGCCGCTCCCTGACGGCCGCGGGGGGGCGGCCTGGTGGTTCTGGCCCTGGGGGGCCAGCCGCCGACTGGGGGGGCGCACTCTTCCCCTGCCTCCCTCTACCCTTTGGGTGCCATTCCTCGTGTAGGCCCTCGCTTGGGCCCCCTGCTCCCCTCGCCGTTGCCGCCGGGTGCCGGCTGGCCGGGGGGGGGGGAGAGAGGGGAGGGCCGGTGAGTGCTGGGGGCGGCGGTTTGGGTCAGCGGTCAGCGGTTAGTGGGCTGCGGGGCAGTGGGCCTCCCCTCGCGCTCGTTGCCCCAGTCCTCCCTCCCGCAGGAGGTCGCGCGCGCCCCTCCGTCGCGCTGTACCGTGGGTGGGGCGTGGGTCGGGGGGCCCTGCTCTGCCAGGGGGGGCGTCCCGCGGCACTGTCACCCTCCCACCCCCTCGCGCCCATGGCCTGGGCCGACGGGGCGCGGCCGTCACCTGAGTCTTCGCTTGTGTGGGGGCTGGGGCTGTGGCGGTGGCGAGTTCCGCCGGGGGTAGCGCCAGTGGGTGAGGGCGTTGCGCAAAGCCCGGGGGAGCCAGTTGTTGGCGTCCGCATCCGTGATGCGGAGCACCGCCCCCCCCTCCAGGAAGGCCGGCCACGTCGGCTCTCTGTCAGGCCACGCCGCCCGAATCACCGCCCGGAGGACCCTCTCGTGGTCCTCTGGGGCCGCCCACCCCCCCGGGGGTACCTCCTGGTTCCCCCCATCCCTCCGGAGGAGCACGGCATCGAAGGTCCGGTTCCTCATCCCCCTGGTGGTCCCCGAGCTGGCCCAGCTCAGCCACTCGTACACCTCCACCACCAGGGGGAGGGCCTCATCCCCCAGGGGGTCCGGGACGGGGTCCCAGTCCCTGTCCCAGGGCCAGGCCCCCCCTGCCCCTCGCGCCGGCTCTCCCTGCGGCCCCTGTGCCTGCGGCGCCGGCGCCGCGCCCCGCCCCCCCGCCGCTGAGGCAGGGGCCATCTGCGCAGGCTCCGCCCTCGGCGCGGGGGGGGCTGGCTGGTGCTGCGGTCGGGGGGGTTAGGGGGGGATGAGGTCTCCGGCGTCGGGGTCCATGTTGTAGAGGTGGGCGTGGTGGTGGTGGTGGTGGTGGTGGGTGTGGTGCGTCGGCATTTGTTGGATGCCGGGGGGGATGCACCGCACCGGCTGCCTCCGGCTGCGGGGGCATTCCGCCCCCCGTACCCCTCCCTTCGCTCCGCCCTCCCCCCATGGCTCCCATGCCTCGTCCTGTCTGTCCCCGGGGGCCCACGGCGCTCTTGTCCTTGCCCTTGGGTCCCTTCCCGGCCCCCACGCCTCTGTCCCCCTATCCGTGCCGTGGGTCCCGCTCCCTGTCGCCCGCGCCCTGGCCTGCACTGCCGGCGCCCGTGCCCTTCCTGTGCCCGTGTGCATGCCCTTGGCTGCGCCCGCGCTCGCCGACCGCGCCTGGCTCCGCTCCATGCGCTCCGTGGCCGCCCGCCTTGGCGCCCTGCTCGCGTCCCTGCGTGTCCTTCCCGTGCCCTTGCCCCTTCCCGGCTCCCTGCCCCGCGTCGCACCGTCCGCTGCCCGCGCTCTGTCCCCCTCTGCTGCCGCTGGCCTGGGCGCCTTGCCCGCGTTTTCGCCCTCGCTCCTTGCCGCATGTGCCCTGGCCTGCCCCCTGCGTGTGTCCCTGGGCACTCCCCCTGTCGACTCCTGTCCCCCGCTCCACGCTCCCGTGGCTGGCACCCTGCCCCGCCTGCGCGCCATCCCCCCCTTCCCGGATCACGCGCCGGGCGTCCTGCTGCCGCTGCAGCTGCGGCAGCGTGACGCCCGGCGGCGAACGCTCTGGCGCCGGGGGGCGGACGTGCCGCGTCCGCCCCGTGGGGAAGGCGGCCTTGGGGGGGAACGGCTTGGGGGGGCTGTTGTGGGTGTTGCTGGGGTTGGTGTGGGCGCGGTACTTCGCGCCCTGCTGCAGCGGCTCCCAGCGAGGCGCCCGGGGCCCGCACGGGGTCCGCCCCCCGCGCCCGCAGCGTGCCGGGGGCCGCGGTGTGGCCGGCCGGGGCAGTGGCGCGGCTCGCCGGGGCCGCGGGCTCAACTCCTTGTGCACTCTCCCCGCCCCCCTCTGCGGCCGCGGTAGCCCCCGGCGAGGCGCCCGGGGCCTGCGCCGGGGCCACTCCCCGCGCTGGCGGCGCGCCGGGGGCCGCGGTCGGGGCCGCGGCGCAGCTTGCTGGGGCTGCGGTCTCAGCCCCCTGTGCGCCTGGGGCGGGGCGGCAGGGCTTGCTGCCTGGGCGGCGGGGGGGGTCTCCTCGGCTTGCGCAGGCCCCTGGGTTGACGGCCCGGTGTCGGCGGAGGCTGCCCAGGGCTGCCCAGCCGGCGGCCCGACCGGCACCGCTGCCTCCGCCGGCCTCCGCTCCTCGCGCTCCGCGAGGGTCTCCCCCGCATATCCCGGGGAGACGGGGGAGCGGGAGCGGGAGCGGGACCGGCGGTGGTGGCGGTCGTCCCACTGGGGGGAGCCATCGGAGTTTGACATCACTGTTATCCTGGTAGGCATGTGTGGTGGCAGGTGTGCCCTTCCCACTACCTCCCGCTGTATCTGTGTTGTGCCGTGGGCAGTGCTGTGCAGTGCTACGCGGGGGGGAGGGGGGGAGGGGATGGGGGGCCGGTGGTGGCGTCAGCCCCGTGCGGGCGGGGGCCGGTGGCCATCCATCGGCACTGGGTGGGGAGGCGGGTGAGCCACACGGCCCACACGTCGCGCCACAGCTCCCAGTCTGGGGCGGGGCTCAGGGCCCTGGGCCCCCGGGGGTCGTCGGGTGGTGCCGGGGGGAGCCGCACCAGGTGGACCCCCGTAACAGCGATGACCTCCTGTGTTCGCAGAAAGGTGTGTACCCCGTCCCGCGCCGCGGGGGCCGGGAGGGGGGGGCGGGGTACGGGCGCTGCCCTGTACAGGTGGATGGGGGTGATCCCCAAGACCCGCTCCGGGTCTCCCCGGGTCGCGACAACGAGGAGGAGCAGGGGGGTGTCCGGGCGCTCTTGCCAGAGGACCTGCCCCCTGTGGTGGGCACCCCTGGTCCTGGAGAGGGGGGGGGACAGGTTCGGGTTGGCCCAGCCACGGGGTGCGTGTGTCGCCGGCGGGAGGGCGGGGCACCAGGTGGGCTCCCTGGGGAACGCCTCGCACATGACGGCGTACGGGGGGTCGGCCTGGTGCCATCGTACACCGGGTTGGTCGGTCGGGGGCGGGTGGGCGCCTCGTCCGCGCCTTCCACGAATACCGTGACTTTGCCCACCTCCAGTTCCTCGTCCGGTGGGTGTAGAAGGTGGAGCGCCGCGTCCACCTCGGACACTCCCCCCGGGTATGTGGCCCGCGCCAGGTTCAGGTACAGGGCCGTGTCCCCGGAGCAGCGCGTCCTGAGGGCGTGCAGCAGGGCTGGCGCTGCTGCGGAGGGACATGGCAGACCCCGCGCCCGTCAGTCGCAGAGTGTCCCCCATGGACAGGGGCCGGCCTGACCGGTTGGACTCGCGCCACTCCATCCAGTGCCCGTACAGGGCCGCCTCCCGGCTGATGAGCCCCGGCTGGACGGCGTTCACGATCCGGTGCATCGCCGGAGGTAGCGCAGGGGCCCCTGCTCCGTTCAGGGCGCGGACGGCCGGGAGGGCGGCCTCGCTGAGGAAAGCCCTCGCACTGCCCGCCGGGTCGTGCCGTGCGGCAGCGTGCGCCTCGTGCGCCTCCGTCACTGCGTCCGCTACTAGGCCCCGGACGGCCGCCTCCTGCGCTCGGCGGCGGGCTCTGGTGTGCCCCGGCCCGTCCCCCCGTGGGCGAGGCATGGTGCTGCGGGCTCTGCAAAGTGTGGCGGCGGGCCGGGGTCAGGGCGGGAACACGTGCGACAGATGCGCGACGGGCGCGGGGTCCCGCAGGTGCACGTGGATCCACAGGAGGGCAGCGCCCGCGGGTCCCGCGCGTTCGTGTGAGGGGGCGTGTGTTCCCTTGATGCGCCGGTGCAAAGTCTCCTCCTCCGTGCGCCTGTGCGGGCCCGCGCGAGGCTGGGGCCAGGGGCACGCGGCCACCTGGGAGCACTGCGCGCACCTATTGGCGCCCGTCGGCGCTGCGGAGGACACCGTGTCGCATTCCCCGCAGAGGTGGCAGGTTTGTGGGAGGTGGGAGGGCGGCGACCAGGGGCCGAGACGGCGGAGGTAGGTAGGTAGGTAGGTGCACTCGGTCGTGGAGAGGCGCCCCAGAGTTCCCCCTGGCGTCGCCCCTGTGACTAACAGGAAGAGGCTCCGCGCGTGAAGAGGGGAGGCGGCTTACATCCCGCTAGACCTGACTGTTGGCCCCCAACAAAGCGGCCCCGGGCAACACCGGGAGGGCTGATCGCCGCCAGCATGACGTGCTTGTCTCGCCAGGAGGGTGTGCCCCCGTGCTTGCGCACATCCCCTCCTTTGGACGGAACCCTAGAGGTTCACCGGACTTCCTGGCGTATCCCGTTCCCAAGGCATGCATGCACGTTCTTGGTACTAGGGTTCAGAGGCGCTTGGGTGTCGCACGCTCCGCCTCGAGTCCCAAAGCAGCGCAGGCCTTAGGATGCAGCCTTACCCCCGGTCTCCGGATCTCGTTTGGCCGGGTCACCTGCATGGCACGGGCTGCCTCAGTGCCCGGGCTGTGGGCACTGGGTTTCCTACTGTTGTGCGGTGTTTGTGTTTGGGTCCGGTTTGCGGTTGGGTGTGGGTTTAGTTAACCCCGCCAGTCCTGGCTGGGGTCTTGGGTGGGTGTGTTTGGGCACGGTTTGTGGTGTTGTCCCCGTCCCCGTCCCCCGTCCTGAGCCTTGTGGTCCCTGTCCCCCCATCCCCTTTCTTTCGGGCTGAGCTGCTGGCTTTTTTTTTTCGTGGTGTGTGTCTGCATGTTTCGGTGTCCCTTTTCCTGGTTGGCCGCTGTTCCTGGCTTGGTGTTGCCGGTTTTGGCTGGGTGGTCCCCCCGTGCCTCTTCAGGGGTCCTGTCTTCGGTGCCTTCTTGGAGGGGGATTTGGCCGCCTCTGGTGGTGTTGGCGGGCGGTTTGGTGGCTGTGGGCTGTTTTCGCGCCCCCCCCCCCCTCCCCCCTCTGTTTTTTTTTGGGGGGGGGGCTGCCTGTTCCTCCCTCTGCCTTCCCTAGTTGGCGCACGCACTGGCCCGCATTTAGTGTTGTCTTCCGGGCTGCTGTTGGCGGTTGCGTTCTGTTTGGCCGTGTTCCGGCCCCATGGGTCGGGTGGGCTATGTACACGGTGGGCTCGGCGCCCCTTCTTGCCGGGTTAGGTCCTGGCTCTACCGGCTGGGCGGCTGCGTCAGGCGGCTGCTTGTGGCTCTGGGTTAGGGGGCTGGGGTTGTTCGTGTCCTTTCCCCTCTGCGGTGCCGGGATTCACCTTCTGGGTGGTCCGCCACCGTTGTTGCCGGGCGCGCTGTGGCCCCGTGTGTGGCCTGCGATGCTTGTGTGTGGCGTGCTGGTGCAGCGCCTTCCGGGGTGTGCGGTGGCTTGCTTCGGTTAGTCCTTCAGGTTAGGGTCAGTTGTGTCGTGTTGTGCCGCTCTGTGCCGCGTCGCGTCGCGTCGTGCTGTGGCGCGTTGCACTGTGGTGCGCTGTGGTGCGGTGTGCCGTGGTCTCGCGTTGTGCCGCGGTGGGTCAGTGGAGGTCAGCCTGGCCTGTGTCATGGTGCGGAGTGCGCGCCGGAGTGTGGCTGGCTGGTGGTCTGGGGGTGCGGTTAGGTGTGGGTGTCTCGCTGGGTCCATGCTGTGGGGGCTTGGGCGTGCCGCTCGGGCTGGTGGGTCGGGTAGGTCGATTGCGTGACGGTCCGTGGGGTTCCCCTCCCTGGGGGCCTGCGCCTTGGTCCCGTGTCCTCGGGGGGTTTCGGTCCCTAGTCCTGGTCGCTGTGGCTGTGCCTTCGTCCTCTTCCGGTGCTTGTGAGGTGGCCCTTGTGGCAGCCGGGGTCGTCGCCTCGCGGTGAGGGCGTGGTGGTGCGCCGTGCGGCAGCGTTCCCTGCGCCTTCCTCTGTGGGTGTGGCCCGTTCTCCCCGTGTTGGTGTGCCCTCCATTCCCCGTGTGGTTTCCGGTGGCTGGTGGGTGTGCGCTGGCGTGATCCGTACGGCGTCGGATGCTTGCTTCGGCGGTGTGTGTTGGGGGGTGCGCCCCCGGGAGTCGTGGGGCGTTTGGTGGGGGTGGGGCGGCGCTGGTCCCCCCGTCGTGGTATGCCCTTCCTGGGTGTGGGTCGTGGCGTTTGCCGTGGTGCCCTTTTCCTCCGTGCCTTGGTCCCCGCTCCCGCCCCTTCCTGGTTCTTGGGTGGTTTCCTGCCCCCATGTGGTGTCTTTTCCGGCGTCCTGTCCCTGTGAGTGCCTGCCCTCACTTGGGGCCCCCCCGTGCCCTCTTGCCTGAGTGCCCCTTGGTGTCCCTTGCCCTCCCCTTGCCCTTGTCCTCCCCCTTCCTGGTGTGGTGGTGGCGGGAGGGGCGGGGTGGGGAGGGGGCGCCGACGGCCCAGGCCTGGGGGTGGGTGGCCTGGAGCCACTGGCGGAGGGCTTGGGGGGTGTAGGGGGGGCGGAGGCCCTGGACCGCATCGCGGAGGAGGGCCTCCCATGCCGCTTGTGGCATGATGGCCTCCGGGGCGGCCTCGTTGGGGTCGGCGGGGGTGCGGGTGCGCACCTCCTTGAAGGTATGTACCATGTGCACCCCATCGTGCCTTCCCGCTCCCCCGGCCCACTTCACCCAGCGGCGGAGCTCCTGCAAAGCGGGGGCAGACCACCAGGCGAGGTGGGCTGGGGCCTGGGGGGGGGAGGGGTCCGTGCCGGGGGTCTTGGAGCGGCGGGGGGAGGACGTGGACCTGCGGTGGTGGCGGGGGTGGCGGTGCCTGGGGGAGCGGGAGCGGCGGTGGCGGGGGCTGGGGGTGGAGGACGGGTACGGGTGCAGGGGGGAACGGGAGGGGGAGGTGGACATGGGGCGGCGGTGGCGCGCTTGGTGGCGTCCGGGGGAGCGGGAGTGATGGTGGCGGGGGCTGGGGGTGGTGGATTGATATGGGCGGCGGGGGGAACGGGGAGCCCGGCGGGGCCTGTGGGGGGAGGGGGAGGTGGACTTGGGGCGGCGGTGGCGTGCCTGGCGGCGTCGGGGGGAGCGGGAACGGTGGTGGCGGGGGCTGGGGGTGGGGGTCTTGTATGGCCGGAGGGGGGAGGGGGAGGCGGACATGGGCCGGCGGTGGCGCTCGTGGTGGCGCCAGGGGGAGCGGGAGCGGCGGGAGCGGGGTCTCGGGGGGTCGTGGTGGCACCCGGGGGAGCGGGAGCGGCGCGAGTGGGTGGTTGAGGCGCGGTGGCGGTGTGGGGAGTGTGGGCACCGTGGGCGAGTGTGGCATTCGCGGGGGGAGCGGGAGCGCCGCCGTTTGCGGTACCGGGCCTCATCGCTTGAGTCGGGCCAGTCAGGAGGCGTCGGCGGGTCCTGGGGGGCTTCGCGTGGTGCCGCCTGGTACTGGGGGGGGGGGGGGAGGTCCCCCGTTGTCCATGGATCCGCCACGTAGGGGTGTGGTGGCGGCAGCGGCTGGTGGTATGGGTCAACAGACTGTCCTTGGCGGGGTCGGGCCCGGGGGGCCCCTTCGGCGTGGACGTGGTGGCCGGGGGGATACGGATACGGCTCCTGGTACGAGGGGGGTGGCTGGTACGGGGGGGGTGGCCCCTGGCGGTAGGTGGGGTATGCGGTTGGAGCGCTCGGTGGCTGCCATCCCATTCGCTGGTGCTGTTCGTGCACGGGGGGTTGTGGCCCGGTGGGGTAGGGTGGTGGGCAGTGGTAGTGGTGGGGGTGGTGTTGGTAGTGGTGGTGGTGGGGCCGCTGGTGGTGGTGGTGTTGGTAGTGGTGGAGTTGGTGTTGCGGGTATGGCCCGTGGACCCCTTGTGGGTTTTTAGGTCCCCCTTGTGGGGGTGGGGAGTTGGGCATTGTGGGCAGCCCCTGGGGCTGCACTATCTGGTGGGCAGGGGGGGCGGGTTGGGGGCCGGGCTTGACGGTGACGGTGGTCGAGGGGTCCCACGTCCCTGGGTTGGTTTGGCCGGCGGTGGTGGTGGTTTGCGGGGGATGGATGACGGGGCGCTTGGTGACGGGGGTGCGGACGAGGGCTTGGACGGGATCGTGTTGGGTGGCCGCCTCTGCGGTGGTGGTGGGTGCCGGTGGGAGGGGGGCGTGGGTTGTGGTGGGTGGGGGGTCCTGGCTTGGGTGAGGGTCCGGGTTGGGGTGGTTTCGGTTGGGTTTGTGTCGTTGCGTTTGTGGTGTTGTGTGTGCTCGCGTGGGCGCCGGCTTGGGTTTGGGGTCGGGTTTGGGGTTGGGGTGCGGTTCCAGGTTGAGGAGAACCTCTGTCTGGAGGTGTGAGGGCGCCGATGTCGGGTCGGGGGTCTTCCCGGTGCGTTGCTGGGGTGCCCGAGTCGCCTGTCTGGGGGTCGGGGGGTCGGTGCGTGGGGCCGCGGCTTTGGCTTTTGCCGTGGCCTTGAGGATGCGGGCTGCGGGGAGGGGGGGGTCGGAGGATGAGGTGGAGGAGGTGGACGAGGCTGAGGATGAGGAGGAGGTGGTGGACGCGGGTTGGGCTGTGATGCGGGCGGGCTTGCGGGCGGCGGCTTCTGCTGCGGCCACGGCGGGGAGGATGGAGGGCATGTCCTCGGGCTGTAGGTTGCGGGCGGGCGGCTGGGGGGGCCCGGTCGTGACCTGGCGGCCCGGCGGGCGGATCTGGTCGGCAGCGGCGGGGGAGGGGGGCGCAGAGCTGTGGCCTTCTCCTTCTGGGCTTGGCTGGGCCTGGGTCCTGCAATGTGCGAGGTTGTGTGGGTTGGCGTCCGCGGGGGGGAACAGTTCGCGTGGGCTGCATTCAGCGGCCGGGGCGGGTGGGCCTGGGTCTTCTGGGGTGTGTGCGGGGGGCGTGGGCGGGCCACTGGGTGGGGTGGGTGTGCCGCGGGGCGTGGGGCTCGTCTCGGCGGGTGTGTGTGGGCTGTAGAGTGCCGGGGGTGGTGAGGGGTGTCCGGCGGGTGGGTCTGTGGCGGGCGTGTGCTGGTGTTCCGGCGGGTGGGGGAGGCCCGTCTCGCGGGGCCCGGGGCCGCGCGCGATGGTGGGCGTGTGTGGGTCTCCAGGTGAGCAGCGAGAGGGGAGGGGCATTAGCGGGGATTGTGCGGTGGGGTTTGCTGTGTCGGTGTATGTGTCCGCTCGCTGCGGCGCGCTTGCGTGGCCAGTTGTAGGCCGGGCGGTTTGGAGGAGAAGCTTGCCGTCTTCTGCTGCTGCGGCAAGGATTTCGCAGACGAGCTTGCGTATCTGGTGGACCTCCTGGTCAGTGGTGGGAAGGGGGTATGCTAGCGTTGGGCTAAGACCCACGTGGTTGAGGACCCTGTGGATGGCGTGGTACCCGCAGGTGAGGGATTGCTGCGGTCTGGCGGGGGGGTTTGGTCACGTGTCCGGGCCCGCTTCGACCTGTGTGTGGGCGGTGGGGATGGCCCCAACCCAGGGCACGGTCCCCGTGGGTGGCCAGCGGCGCTGGATCCAGTGGGTCAGGCAGAGCATGGCCAATCCCAGGTGGTAGCCCGCCTTCCCTGAGGTGATTTGGGCCAGGGCGCAGGCTGGGGGCTTGTCCCCTGGCTGGAGGACGCCCCTGAGGACCCTGTGCTGGGTGATGGGGTCCCCTACTGCCCCTGGTGGGGCGGTCCCTGGAGCGAACATGGTGTCTGTCCCTTTGACGAGCCATTGCGGGCCGGGGGACATAGCCGTAGCGGCTATCACGTAGTAGTGCCCGCCCTCGAGGACTGTAACCCAGACCTCCGGTGGGGGGTGGTCACTGTCTGTAGGTGGGGGGGGGAGGTCGTCTTCTGGGGTGCGGAGGCCGGCGGCGCGGAGGGCAGTGTCGCGGGTTGGTGCGGTGGCCTGTTCCCACTGCTCCGGGCGGTTTGGGTCCGCTGGGTGGTCCGTCTCGGCTGGGGCCCGTCGTAGGCGTACGGTCCCTCGACGCGTGACGTTGATGCCGGTGTCGTGTGTCAGGGCCTGGCCCCACTCGATGGGGGGGATCCAGATGTGCTGGCCCTGGGTGTGTTTGCGGGCTCGCCAGAGTACGAGGTCTACGATGGCCTCGTGGAGGCCGCTGCCTGGGGTGGTCAGGTCCCGGAGGGCTGTGACGGTGAGCTTGGTCCAGTCGTCTTGTAGGCGGTACCAGCCCAGGGGGGTAGTCGGGGCCCTGCCTTGGAGGGTTGCTCGGAGGAGGTCGGGGTCGCGGATGGTGGCCGGTGTGAGGGGGGGGGTGCCCCGGGTCCGGGGGGGGTGGGCTGGATGGGCTGCCGGGGTCTTGCGCGTCTACGTCGACGTATGGTTGGCCCTGGTTTGGCTCGGCCGGGCTGGGCGGTGCCTAGTGGCTTCTTGGGTGAGAGATGGGCCTCTGGGCGCTGTGGTGGTGTCTTGGAGGCCTGCGGATGGAGATGGGGGGCGCGTGCGGGGCGCGGAGTGGGTTAGTGGACGTCTGGGTCATGCACGGCATGGTAATGGATGAGACGCTGCATGTGTTCCCTGGCGGTGGGGTCGGTGAATTGCTCCGCGTGTGTTAACAGGAGGTGTTTGCGGTGTACCATTTGGGCCGCTGCTTTGCGGACTGCCTCTAGCTGGAGGTGCGCTGCTGCCTCCATGGCGCTTTCCGTGTGTTTGGTGAGGTGTCGGTGCAGGGCCTGTGTCACCGCCCCTCTCATGGTGGCTTCTTTGACCAGGGGATCCCGGAAGAGGTGTTCGGTGGCCTGGTGTGCGTGGCTGTGGGCTGGCCATCCTTCGTGTTGTCGTAGGGCTTCCGCCGGGGACGAGCCCACTAGCGTGTCCCTGCCTGTATGGAGGGGGCATTTCTGGAAGTGTTCCCAGTCCTCCGGGGTGGTGTGGTCGCACGGGCAACGGGTGTGTTCTTCGGGGACGTGGATGTGTTTGCGGGCGAGCCATCTGGCGACCCTGGTGAGGAATGGTAGTTGCTCCCTCAGTAGCTGGATGCGTCGTTTTTGGAGGTGGGCTGAACGTTTGCTGGGCGCAGCGCTGAGTGGTAGAGGGGGATTTGCAGTCTGTCCTGGAGCTCCTGGATGTGCGCCCGGCTGTCTGCGTTGCCGAGCACGCGGACGAGATGTTGGATGGGGTTGGGGTAGTGGTATGCTCTGTCGTGGGAGGAATAGGGGGCGTCCTCAGGTACCCAGTCCGGGGTCTGATGGGGCTCAGATACGGGGGGTATTTGTTGGAGGTGTGTGTGGTTTCGGCCGAGGTCAGGGATCTGGAGGGCTGGTACGTGCGTTGTGCGCTGGTGTACTGCCTGGTTGTCGACCTTACCATTTCCGTATTGGTGTCTGTGGGACTCTTGTTTCACGATGTGGAGTTGGACGTAGGGGGGAAGGCTGCGAAGGGCTTTCCAGAGCAGCAGTGCCTGGGTGCCGAGGCTCGTTGCGGTGGGTTTGTGAAGTGGTTGCCTTGCTATGCGGAGGAGCAGGTGTGTGTCGACAGTGGCGTCTACCACGAACCAGACCCGGACGATGTGCGGGGAGCGGGCGGGTAGGTGGGCCGCGATCTCGGTGATGGCGTCGCCCATGGCCCCTAGCTCTCCGTGGGAGGAGGCCCCATAGGTGGTGTGGCCTGTGTGGTGGTCCATGTGGTAGTGTCCCCCGGTGTGGGTTAGCTGCAGGGTGGCCCCCCCGGTGATCGGCGTGATGGCGGATTCGCCTGACGCGTTGGTGAAGAAGAGCCGGTCTGCCGGTGATGGTTGTGGGAGGCGGCATGGGTTCATGCGCAGGTAGGCGTATATGGCGAGGCCCGTGGTGAGGTGGGCTACTGGGGTTGTGGGCTGCAGGATGGGGGTGGCGTATACCCCTATTCCTTCCGAGATGATGTGTTTCGCTTGAGGGGACAGGGCTATGACTCCCTGCTCCGGCTGTCCTTGTGTGAGGTAGGACTAGATGTAGTGGAGGATCTGGGCTGTGTCTGGGTTTAGGTCGTGGCATGTGAGGGTTTGTGTTCGGTGCTCCGGTGTGTGGCAGGAGTGATGGAGCGGATAGTAGGGGTGCTCGTGCTTGCCCGTTCTGCCTGGCTCGTACATGCTGTAACGGATGGCGACCCCTGCCGGGTCGGGGCGGGGCCATGTTGGTGTAGTGGTGAAGAGCCATTTGGGCGCGTGGTCGGGGTTCCATGCTACCGTGGGGTTAGTGTCGGTGCGGTGGAACCATGGGGCTACCCATGCGTAGGCCTGTGGTGGTAGGTGGGTTGTGGGGTGGGTGTGCTGGCGTGCTATGAGGTGTAGTACGGGCCATGGTGTGGTTGGTGCCTCGGGGTCACAGGCCCAACATGTGCGTGGCATGCTCTGGGAGTCATGGGGGACCCGTGGTAGGTCTCAGGCGGTCATGTGGTGTTTCGGTATGCGCCATTTTGCCCCGTGGTGGATGACGGTGGTCTGCGTAGGTTTGGCTTCATTCGAGGCCAGTAGTAGGGTTAGTGGTGGGACTGGGCCCGTCACCGGGGGGACGGGTTCGTGTTTCGAGCCGGTGGGTGCATAGGGCGGTGTCGCTGGGATGGGTCGGGGGTGTTGCTTTGTGAATTCTCGGTAGGCTGTTTGCATGTCTTTACTTCCCGGCAGAATGTGTCCCGCTGCTCGTGCCGTCTGCGTGATGTACTGGTGGAAGAGGCGGTATTAAGGCCATTCGGGAAGCTGTAGAAAGGGGGTGTGGTGTGCCCCGCTGTGGTGCAGGGCCCGCATTTAGGGGAGGGTGACGTATACTACGGTGATGGAGGCCCCGACAAGGTCTATGGTGTGGATGGTGCCCTTGGGGTGATGGTGGAGGTCCCCGCAGAGGACCGCTAGAGGCCCTTCCTCTGGGCACGTGTGGTCGGTGAGTATGGCGTGGTGTGGGGATGGGAGAAGAAGCTGCAGGTGGTTCCACAGGCGCGTGTTCATGTTGGTGGGCATGCCCGTCTGGTGGAGTACCCAGCGCGGGCATGTGTTGCGGGCCCGTTGTGCGGCTTGGAGGCGGATGGTGGTGACCTCAGGGACCTCCGGTGAGTGGTTGTGGGTCATGCGGTGAAGGAGGAGGGCGGTTTGTCTGGTGTAGGCCGCTTTCACCTCGTCCCCTATGGCGTCCCCATAGTGGGGCCATGCCGCCCGGATGGCGCGGGTTGGTATGGAGGTGGGCCAGCCCCCGTGTGCTGCCCATGCCTTGGTCACGGCTCGTGTGGCCGGCTGGAGGGCGGTGGTGGGGTGTGTCAGGTGGAGTGCTTGGAAGACTTTGGAGGCGTTCAAGACCCCGGTGAGGTAGTACGCCAGGCTCTGGTGGGACAGGGAGAGGGCCTTGGTGGTCGGGAACGCATATCTGGGGAGATGGGCAAGATGTGATTGCAACTTGGGATGGAGGGTGGCGTCCTCAGGGTTGGCGGCCTGGATTACCCCCAGGTGGGTGGTGGTTGTCACGACTTGCATGGGGGGCCCTTGTGGCCCTAGGGTGGGGGGTGTGGCAGACCCCTTGATCAAGGCCACTGACTTTGTGGGGTGGACGATGAGGTTGTTGTGGGAGAGGTAGGAGACGGTCACGTCCAGTAAGTCATTGGCCTGTTGGGTGACCGTTGGCCCGGGGTCCGGGGCATGGGGTTCGTGTGGGGTGTGTGCGACCGTGAGGTTGGTGTCGTCCGCGAAGCCCACCAGGGGGGAGAGGAGGGGGTAGGGTGCGTAGGCCGAGAATCCTGCTCGAGTGCGAGGGCCATGGGGCAGCGTCACTAGAAGGTACAGGAAGGGGCCCTCTGCTCCCCCTTGGGGGACCCCGCTGCCTGGCTCCAGGAAGGGGGTGAGGCCTGCTCCAGTGCGGACCGTGTATTTGCGGGTGCGGATGTAGCCGGAGGGGAAGTTGTAGAAGGGGAGGCCCAGGCGTTTCCACACCCCTTCTAGAAGGAGCCAGGGGATTTCGGGAAGGCTCCTTTGACGTCGAGGGAGGCGATGATGGGGTCCACCGGGTCCATGTCTGCGATGGTGTCCTGGAGGAAGATGGCCTCGTGTGGGGACCGGCCTGGGATGGGCCCCCAGAGGCTGGCTGGTATGTGGGGGTCCAGGTGGGGGCGGATGCGGCGTAGGAGGATGGTCCAGACGATTTTGACCTCCGTGACCGCACAGACTATGGGGCGCCAGTTGTCCGGGTTTGCCCAGTCCCCTTTTTTGTAGAGGGGGCGGACAACGTTTGCCCAGTCTGGTGGCAGGGGGGTCTGCCCCGTGACGATGTCCCGGAGGCGGTGGGCGAGGATGCGGAGAAGGTGGGCGGGGAGGTGGTAGTATGCCTCCGCAGGGAGGCCGTCGTAGCCTGGGGTTTTGTGTTGCCGGAGACTGTGGATGGCCTTCCGGACTTCGTGGATGGTGAAGGGGCGTTTTTCCAGTTGCCTCCTCTGGGCTTGGTTGAAGACCCGAGGGAGGCGGTCGATTTTGGCCTGGGTGTCTGGGTCCAGTGTGTCTTGGGTGGGGGTGTGTTGCCGGAGGAAGCTGTCTTGGGTGGCTTGGAGCACTATGGCTGGGTCGTTGGTGAGGGAGCCGTCCTCCTGCCGGACCGTGGTGATGGTGCGGTGGCCGGTGTCGGTCATGGCGTCGTTGAGGTGGCGGATGGCCTTGTAGGGGAGTTCATGTTGCGCGTACCGTTCGTGTTTCAGGGCGATGCGCTGTTACCTGTGGATGTGCCACCGCTGCCGGTCTGCCCTGATGTGGGCTATCTGTGTCCTGCATTGGTGTATCTGGCGGCGGGTTTGGGGGGTGTCGGTGTGGAGGAGGGTCGCCAGTTGTTGCTTCGCATGCCAGAGGTCATGGAGCATGTCCCCTAGGGCCGTGGGTGGTTGCTCGTCGTCTGTGTGGGGGTGTTGCTGGAAGCCGCAGGCGACGGCGGCCGTGCGCATGGCTGTGAGTAGGTCGGTGGGGTCTGGTTGGATGCGCCGGGCGCGGTCTATGGCCCTGTGATATTGGGACCAGGCATGCTTGTCATGCAGTGGGGGCATCTTCAGGGGGGGTGGTAGGCCTTGGTCCGCATCCTCTGGGGGGCTGGGGGGAAGGTTGGGGATGGTGAGGCGGATGTGCAGGGGGCTATGGCCTGTGGGTCCCAGCGGGAGGGGTCCATATCGGGCCTCCGCCCGGATGATGGTGGTGGGGTCGCCATAGCATACGTCGATGCGGGATGGGGCGGCATCTGTTTGGTGGGGGAAGTGGGATGGTTGGCCTTCGAGGTTGGCCCTCAGGTCCAGGAGCGCCAGCATTTCGATGGTGTCGCGGACTGCTTGGTCCTGCGGTGTGACCTGTCCCCCTCGGTCCGCCGGGCTGGGGGCGGCGTTCATGTCGCCGATGATGACTGTGGGGGCGAGCATGGCCATCTGGCGGTATGCCTCGGCCAGGGCTTGGAGGAAGGGTTCCGTGGCGTCGCCGAAGGGGACGTGGGCGTTGATGACGTTGAGTTGCCATCCGTCTCCGACGACCTCAGAGACACCTAGCCTCCCTGGGACGCTGAGGTGGTGGACGAGGTGGACGTGGATGCCGGTTTGGGCGTACAGGGGGGTCCCCTTGTGCCAGTAGCATTTGTACGCTTTCTGGTCCGGGGTATATATGGGGTTGGTTTTCGGGGGGGTCGTCGCGTTGTAGGCCTTGTTCCTGGAAGGTGAGGAGGTGGGGAACCCAGCCCGGTCCCTGTGCCATCGGGAGCTCCTGGAGGGCGGTTGTGGTGTCCTTGGAGTATTTGACGGCCGGGTGGTTGAGGTCGAGGAGGTTGACGGTGGCCTCGGTGGGGGCGGGCCGGGGCCGTGGAGGCTTGTGCCCTCGGCCCTTGCCCCGTCAGGGAGGGGGACTGGGGCTCGGGGACTTTTTGCCGGTTGGTGGGCGCTTGGGTAGGCGCAGCGGGGGGAGGCCTTGGCTCCACTCCGGGGGGAGCTCCCCAGTGTATTTGGTGCCTCTGTGGGCCTTGTTCTCTTCGGTGCGGAGTCGGATGGGGTGGGCGCTGGTGAGCTCCAGGGTGTAGCCTTCTGGCTTGTCCGGGGCGCTGCTGCCTTGGTCTAGCTCCCTTTGGCGGTGCCAGATCACCCGGATCTGTGGCCCCCCGTTGTCCCCCGGGTCGCGGAGGCGGTACTGGATCGTGCCCTCGCATCAGATCCAGTCGCCTGTGTGGTGGTTGCGGAAGGGCTGCTGGACCTTCGCGCCCTTTTTGAACCCTGGGTACGCCTCGGGCGGGGGCGGTGCTGGTGGCGGGAGGGAGGATGATGAGGATGCCTGGTCCGGGTGGGGCGGTGGTAGTGATGGGAGGGAGGATGACGAGGGTGCTTGGTCCGGGTGGGGCGGTGGTAATGGCGGGAGGGAGGATGACGAGGATGCTTGGTCTGGGTTCGCCGGGTGGGTCGGGTAGGATGCGGGGGGTCGGGAGGTCGCTGCTTTTCCGGCTTGGTTGGGGGCGGGTGCGCCCCTTTTTCGTCTCGCTCGCTTGGGTGGGACTGGAGGTAGCGGGGCTGGGGGGGCGTGGGGTTTGAAGAAGGGGTGCGTTGCTTGCTGGCCCGGATCCCTCAGTGGGGGTTCTGCCGGTTTTTGCATTTTCGCTTTTGCTTGGCTGCGCATGATGTTGGCGAGCTTGCGCACGGTCTCCGGGGGATCTGTTGGCCATGGCAGTGCGGCCGGGCTGTCGTCGAAGGGGTGGTGAAGGTGGTACGGAGGGTGACACGGAGGGAGGCTACGAAGTCCTTGTCAGGGCGCGGGGAGGGGGGGCAGTTGCCTTCTGCCGCGGTGAGCCATCGGTGCACCCGGGCCGCTGCGCTTAGGGGCTTGCGGAGGAGTTGCTCCAGCCGGTGGTTGCGAGGCTCCCATGCGGAATCCCCCAGCCGGAGCATGTGGTGGAGGAAATCGTCCACGGAGTTGCATCCCGGCGGGTCGTAGCGGGCTATGGCGCGGAGCTGCGCCTCCGCCTCCTCGGGCACCAGCCCAGAGCAGAAGACTTCCGTCCACGCGGCGCCCGCGGAGCGCCACGAGGCCACCCACAGGGCTTTGTCCCCGGGCGGGAGGTGGCAGGCCGCCTCTTGTACCGCCAGGCGGTAGTGGGGCCAGAGGAGACGCGAGTGGGCGCACCCCACGTGCATGTGCACCGGGGTCTCCTCCGGGCCGCCGCAGAGGAGGCATGGCTGTGGGAGGATGGCGACGCCGGAGAGCCGCTCCTTTCGGACGCGGAGCCTGCGTTGCACCGGTGTGTGGCCGTCCCTGGCCCGCAGCGCCCGGTGGTTGGTGGCCGTCGCGGTGAGGTCTCGGACGTGGACATAGGCCGTGGCGTGGGCCGCGCCCAAAGGGATGTGTCCTCGGTGCGTCAGCGCATGGTCCGTCTGTGCTCGCTGCGCGATCCCGCCGAGCGTCCGCATCGTGGGGGGCTGTAGGTCGAGGTGGCGGTCATGACCGGCGACGATGAGTTGGGCGTGGCTGGGGCCCGGGAACGTGTTCTGTAGGACGGTGTCATGGGACGCCGCCCAGTCCGCCTTGTGCAATAGGGTGTCCCTGTGGTCTGAGGTGGCTCGGACATACCAGAACGGGTGCCCGGTGTGTTGCCCTCGCGCGCGCAGGCCTTCCCGGAGCCATCGCAGGGGCATCTGGTTGACTACCTTCGCCGCGCCCGCGGGGACCCCCGTGATCCGCTCGCGATCCGCGTGTCGCAGGAGGTGGAGGATGACTTCGGCATCCACCGTATGGACCCATGGCCGGTGGGCGCCGTATTGCAGGGGGAGGGAGGCGGCCACCCCCTCGCCGTCGGGCACCGTGCCCGAGATGGCCACCACCCACGTGCGGGTGAGGTCGGCGGCGAGAGCGACGGTGGTGGCGTGCTTGCAGGGTCCGCCCCCCGACGCATCGGAGGAGGTGTGGCCCCAGACCTCCGGGATCCAGTAGTACCTGGTGGAGCTGAGCCACCCTGCGTTGAGGTCGGCGGAGTGCCACTGGACGTCGGGCCGGCCGGGGGTCAGTTGGTCCACGCCCAGCGCCCTGGTGTCGCCGGGGCAGACCGCGGCGTGGTCGTGCAGTCGGATCTCTGCTCCCGTGATCATGCTTGCCCAGGACCGGAGTGCCGTCACATGTTTCCCGAGCCACGCCGGGCCTCCGCGCTGGTGCACCACCAGGTGTCCCGTGTCCTCCGGTTGGTCCTCCAGCGCGTGCACTGCCATGTGTGGGTAGTGCGGCACCTCCGTAGCTACCTGCAGGGCGGTGCCGCGGGGGAGTCCACGGGGCCTGGGCTGGCCTGCCCCCACCTGCACAATCACCCACTCCGTCTGGAGCTGCGCTTGCTCCGTCGCTCGGGTGCACTGGTCGTCCGTGGTCACCAACCACACCGGCGTCGGCGCGTGGGGCCGTGGGCACAGGGGCTCGGGCCACGCCACATCTGCGTTCGGCTCTTGGTGCTCGCCTTCCGCGAGTACGTCGCGGAGGATGTACAGGAGGGCCGCCGGTGGGTGCTATGCTGCCCCCTGCGTGGGGGGGGATAGGCTGCCCCGACGGCGGTAGCCCCCGACGTGAAGGTGCAGGCCGTCCGGGGTCACCCGTGGGCCAGTGTGGGCGTCCTGCTTAGCCCTCGTGGGGTGGACGAGCCTCAGGCGGGGGTCCCGCGTGCCGGTGGTGTGGAAGAGGTGGACCAAAGCGTCGCGCCACCCGGGGTGGTTGGTGGGCTCCTGCTCGCGGCGGCAATAGTGGAGGTGTTCATCGGCGCACTGGATGAGGCATTCCCGCACCGCCGTCGGCCACGGGTCGTCGTTGTCAGGGAAGGGGTGGTGCGGCCCGTGGTGCCCATGCCACGGCGTCATGTGCGGCACCGTCAGGCGGCACGTGTCGCGGTGTCGTAGCTTGGCGGTGCGCAGCGTGACAATGTTGCCCGGTGGGGACTGTAGTTGGACGTGGGCTGCCCCGGGGCACGCGATGGGGTTGTACATCCCCACTCCCAGGGCGGCCAGGGCCCGGGGTATGCGGTGGATCCAGTCGCCCCCCAGCAGGGTTGCGAACTCCGGGACGGGGTAGTGCACCTCGGGGCATATTCCGTGCGCGCCGGCGATTTCCCAGAACATCTTGGTGACCTTGGCGCGCACGCAGGTTGAGCGGTGGTGGACGAGTGTATCCACGAGGGCCACTGCTGCCTGCTGGCACCGCGTTGGCACCCGTGTGAGCCCCAGGGTCCGGTCATCCTGCAGGCTGTCCCGCGAGGCGTCGAAGGCGTACCGCGCCCTGTCCTTCGCGACCTGGACCGTGATGTGGTCCAGGTGGCGCGCGGTGTCGGAGTCGTCGGCGATGAAGGGGGCGACGTATTGCGTCAACCCCCCTAGGATCGCCAGGATGACGTCCTGTACCACTTTTGGTGGCGCGAGGGTGCTGAGGCACCAGTGGTGCACCGCCACCAGGCGCAGGCGGTGTTTGCGCTGCAGGGAGAACTCACCGTCCGGCTGCAGCTGGAGTTCCAGGTAGGGGACGGAGTCCGCCGCCGGTACACAGTGCCATGGGTTTTCCAGGTGGGGACAGAGGCTCAGCTGCAGGCCCGGGACCCCTTCCGTGGTGGCCATGGCAGACTTGCGGGGGTTGAGCTCCATGCCCATCATCCCCAGGTATGCGGCCACCGCCTCCACGCCCTCGACGAAGTGCTGCAGCGTGTGGGCCACTACCAGCAGGTCATCTATGTAGGCCTGGATGAGGCCCCGTTCGGCCTCTCCAGGCGGACGCAGACGGTGCCCCTGAGCCCTGAGCAGGGGCTCCAGGAGGGCGTACAGCAGGGGGCTCTCGGGGTTGCCCTGCAGGACACCGCGCAGCATGTGGACGGGTTGTGTCAGCCCGTGCGCGCGGTGACGATGCGCAGCCTGGCGCACGTGTGGAGGAAGAGCAGGAGGTCGGTGACCTCCGGCGGCACGGAGAGGGGCGTAGGATGAGGTGGAGGGCGCCGTGCGGGGCGGTGTGGAAGGCCTTGCGGGCGTCAAAGGGGAAGACGTAGTTGGGCCTACCCCGTTGGAGCTGCCGCTGCGCCATGAACAGGGGGGGGCCGGTGTTGGAGCCGGGGAGGGCCCCTTGTTGCCAGTCGCTGACCACTCCGTGCCGTGTGAGCACTTCCGTGATGCGCTGGGTGAGGGGGCCCGTGAGCAGCTTCTTGTCCAGCTGGCCTAGGGCTATGGGCCTGTAGTCGTCCAGTGGGGCGGAGCCCGGTACCTTGGGGCTGAGCCAGATGTGCGCGTCCCTCCAGTGCATTGGCGGTGGGGCGCTGCGGAGGACGGCCCCGTGGGAGTTGACCAGGAGGCACTGGACAGGTGCCGGGAGGGCCTTGATGAAACGGGCCTCCACGTGGTTGGGACCCGGGGCCTTGCCATAGGCCTTAGCCAGGGCAGACTGGAGGTCCTGCATGGAGTACTGCTGGACCTGGGCCCAGGCCCCGTCAGGGACCCGGGGCACGTGGCGGCTGAGGACCGCCTGGAAGCCGGGGAGGTCCACCAGGCGTTTGTCATACAGTTCCCGCCAGAAGGCGCGAACCGCAAACATCACGTCGTGGGCGTCTGTGAGGAGCGTTTGGGTGTTGGGGACTCGCACGTTCCAGAGGCCTGACGGGCCCGGGGCCTCTACCTCTATGGCCCCCCGCACGGCCGTTTACGCTTGCGCAACCCTTTTTCAGAAGTCCGCTTTTGTTGCGCTTGTCTGCAACTTTAAGTTTTGTTGTAAAAATGACGATTTCTCGCGTTGTTTCGTCGATTTTTAGCGATTTGACTGCTGAAATCGCTACACCTTTTGCTAAACCACAGGATTCACTCCCTGTTGGTTTCATTTTCTATTTTTTTTCAGCTCCTGGAGATTTGTGTCCTCCGTTGGGAGTATTGCTCCGCCCTGGCCCTTGGTCAGGACGTTTACTGAATTGCTGTTTATGCAGCGATAGCCGTCCGCATTAGAGCGTTCGACTGTACCCTACTGGGCAAGCATGTGTGCTCTAGGGAGGAGTCCTGGGTTCAAACCCCACTACCCCGGAATTTTAACCAAAGGTTTTCGTCGCACGCTGGCGACTTTTGAGGAATGCCCCATCGAAGGGACATCATTCACGGTACATTACACTGTTTTTCAAGGGTACCTACAGTGTGATAGGCTTCTATGTACTGATGAGAATGTTTTTGGTAGGTTTAGGATTTTTCTGAGGTAATTATGGGAATATTTGAGCCTTTTTTCTTGGTCCTACAAGCTTGATCAACTAGTACTCCAGGGGGGAGTAAGAAAAAGTCACTGCCATGTCTTTCTTGGAGGGCTTGATCCAGGCCAAGCCCCCCTTAAAACCCTTTTGTTGATGCTAAGACTAACTTAAGTATTTTTCTTACTCTTTTGAAGCTTTTAGTACACTTTCTCAAGGTAACTAGGGTTATAACCCTAGCCCCCCATGAAGTTCACCCCTACCACTCAACTGAGCGGAGGTATCTTCCTTCATGGAGGTTATACCCAAAAAAAAAAGGCATTTCATGCCTTAGGCCTTGGAGGTTAAGCCTAGTGGTCTCCCACCCCAAGACCCCTATACTCAATTGTTTCTACCACTTATTGTGGTTCTACTTTTTAACTGTTTCTGAATTCAGTTGCTTGGCCAAGTCATAATCTGTGTGTGGCCTAACTCCTTTGCCCCATATTCCTAACCAACTCCATTTCATCCAAAAGAGTGCACATGAAGTGCTTGATGCTAACTTGGAGGCTAGAGTCAGGCCAGTTTTCACATAAAATCTTTTGTTTTCTCCATTTGTGATTGAATCTTTGTATTTAAGCCTGCTTTGTCTATCTGCAGCCCTTCTGTGTTACACTAGATTTCAAACTATTCATTGATTCGATCCACATCCTGTTCTTGCTCTACTTGCTCCTTTGGTTTTGCGATTTCGTGCGACGTGCGACAGGTGCGCGACGGGCTTGGGGTCCCGCAGGTGCACGTAGGTCCACAGGAGGGCGGCGCCCGCGGGGCCCGCGCGTTCGTGTGAGGGGGCGTGTGCTCCCCCGATGCGCCGGTGCAAAGTCTCCTCCTCCATGCGCCTGTGCGGGCCCGCGGGCGGCTCAGGCCAGGGCGGTTACCTGGGAGCACTGCACGCACCTGTTGGCGCCCGTCGGCGCTGCGGAGGACCCCGTGTCGCATTCCCCGCAGAGGTGGCAGGTGTGTCGGAGGTGGGAGGGCGGCGACCAGGGGCCGAGACGGCGGAGCCAAAGGTCGTCCCACCTCTGTCGTAGGGGGTCCCGGATCTCCAGCAGGCGGGCGCGGACGCAACGCCAGTAGTCCCTGCCGAGCGTCTTCTGCTGGACCTCCCGCCACGTGTCGTCGGGGAGAATCCCGTGGTTGTGGAAGGCGGCGATGAGGTCATCCCACGCCGGGCGGGGGTGCCCCTGGGGGGGGGTTGCCATATACACGTGGCGCCCGGTGACGCAACACGCACCATGAAAATGGGAAAATTGATAGTGGCGCTTGTGGGTCGCTCTGTAAACCTTCCCACATGCACTATATGTGCAGTAGACATAGTCTAGCGCCATGGAGCTTACCATCAGGACATGGGCGAAGCCCTTGCCACGTATGACTCCATATATCTTCCTACAAACGGAGATATATAACATGGGCATGAGCATAGCGAAGCACATACCATGCATATAACACATACCCTTAAAAGGTGGCTCCCACCATGGTATGCCATGCCCCTCCATTGACATAACTTCACGTTAAAAATACGTAGGAACCCAAGGAAAGTTTCTATGCAACACCAACACTCATGCGGTACACTCGAAAGTCGCATTAAAATATTCGGTTGCATGGTCCAAGAGTTATAAAACACTTTCTCCCCTCTTGACCATTATCCCTTGCTACACCAGGCATGTGTACACACCAAAGGCGTTTGACGCTTCCTAAATTAAGTTGAGACCAAGGCGATTCCATCCCATATCTCAACATTGAAATCCTTCGCAAAATGTCGGAGCTGTGACTTTTCAAAGTGGCCTCACGAATCAATTTTGTTTCGCCTATATCTCCAAGAAAAATGAGGGAGACAACAAAAGGAAGGTTGATTCGTGATCGGGGAAGAATATAGGACCACTCGAAATGCCTCATGTCAAGTGCAGCGACCTCGAAGTCGAAAATCCCATTCTGAATGACTGAAAAAATTGTATTAATTTTGCGAGTGTATAACATGAAAATTGCGGAAGCACCGAACCCTTTTCTGATGAAATTTAACACTTCATCGGGGTTTCCGCTAAAATATCTGGAAATAACAGTTAACCAATCGGTTACCGCATAATCGCGAGCCAACTGACAGTCGCCGATGCATTGACAATCCGAACGGACAGCTGAAAAATTACGGAAACATTATGATAAAAAAACCCTGTTGATTCCTGATATTCTGATATATAAATCTCAGCCGGCGGCGCCTCGGTATTGAATTTGGCCGCTCATAGCTGGAACGGCCAAACCTATCACACTATCACATCAGGTTAGGTCAGGTGGATGGGAGAGTATGATATCAGCCAATGGCGGCTTGCCGGCACATAGATACACACCCCAAGTGACCCAAAGATGGCCACGGGGGTCCGAACCGGCATCACCCCCCTTCTCAGAGCGTTGTATCCGCTCGGAAGTCCTTGAAGAGAGGACGCGAGGACCCCAATGGGCTCCAACCCTCCCCCCCCATGTCCAAAGGACACATGGAGGCCCCACATACGGCGTAGGCGTCCCCCATGCCCCAAGGGAGGGGTGAGGACACTCATAATCGGTGCCCTTTGCCATATCCGGTCTCCTCTTGATCTACAACATGGACCAAGGGGATCAAAGATAGAGAAACGTTGTCGATCGATCTAAATACGTATACCACAATGAAATATATATGTGTGGAGACCGAGTGAAGGGGGTATATGGCCAATCAAGGCCCAAAAATCCCCAGATGAACGCCCTCACCCGTCTCCCAAGCACAAAGACAAACATAAATGCCAAGGGGGATCCATTACGGTGCTGTAGCAGCCACCAAATGGACCAACACGTCCTTGACATCCAAGGAAATGTTCTTCCTCCTTAGATACTCCATTGAGACCGTGGTATACCTCGGCACGAAACTGCTTGGAGGTTCCCACGAATCTCTGGATGCAGCAAATCCCTTCCAACGGACTTTATAAAGCCTCCCTCCAGGCATCCCGGGGTCTGGTTTGTCCATCAGGATCCTCTCGGCGGTGAAGTCGTCGTCCTCACCCTCGTCATCCGAGTCCAGATCTCCGGCTGTGAACTCGAAGGTGACGGGACGTCCGCTGGGGTCTGGTGCACGGGGACGAAGCTGGGTATGGTCGCGGTCAAGGATCTTGTTATCCCCCCCACGAACCGCATACACATCCTGCCCAACCTTCCGCACGATCACCCCCGGCACATACCAAGACGCCTGCCGATGCCTGAACAGGACATCCTTGTGGTGCCGCTCCACCCATACGGTATCTCTGAGGGCCTACTTCTGGACTTTTTCCTGCCTGAAATACTTGGCCCTCTTCTCATGCTCATCCTGAAGTGCTTTGCACACCTTGGCAGCCGTGTCGTCCGCCTCAGTCATCATAGCACTCGCATCCTGGGCTACCTTGCCATGGTTCTACCACGGGAGAGTGCGTGACACTCGATCCCGCAGGAACAGGATGTGATGGGGCGACAGTCCAGTGGGCCCCGGAAGGTCGTGGTACGCCTAGAGTACTCTCCACAGCAAATTATACCAATTCCGGCCCGGTTCGTCAATGTGCAGCTGGCGGAACTTTTCGAACATCTGCCGCCCGGTCACCTCAGCCCGGCAATTTGACCGGCTGTGGTACGCCACAGACTTGGCGTGCCGAATCCCCATGTGCTTGCACATCGTCTTGAACCACGTCCCCACAAATTGACTGCCCCGATCGCTGCAGATTACAGCCGGGACATCAAAAAGCGTCAGCCAATGCCTGATCATGGCATTAGCGACGGTCTTGGCCTGCAGACCCACTCCATGCGTGTCCTTCTTGTCCTTCTTCTTGGACTTCTTGCCAGGGACCACCACGATATACCCGCTGTGCCTATCCACCGCCAGGATGACACAGTTGTAGGTCTCTCCTTCCACGGTGACCTCAGGCATGGCGAATACATCCATGGCCACGGACCGCATAGGGGCCTCCGGTATAGCCGTTTACACCGGGTTGCCAGCCGTGGAGTGATCGGGGCTCTTCGTGGCCCGACACACGGCGCAGTCGCTGCAGTACTTATCCAGGATGGCGTAGTACCCCGGTGGGAACTTGAAGCGCCACTCCAGGTCCTGCTGCATCTTGTCCCGACCAGGATGCACGAGCTGGGCGTTATGCCAGTGGTCAATGAGCTCCTCCACTCGGTTCTCAGGGACCAATAGCTTGTCCTTGAGGAACAATTTGTCCCCATCCTCGGCCAAGCCCTCAGGCCATTCGTCGTCCGACGGGGCGCTCACGGCATTCCAGTACCTGCTCCAGTGCTCGGATGCCGCATAGTCATCCGGCCAGTCTTCTGTAAGCACCGACCTGACTAGCTCTACAGGGGCCACCATCCATTGCTCGAGGGTTTCCTCTCGAATAGCTTGGACTCGGGCGCCCCGGAACTTGGCCAAGTCCATACGGTTTGCCATTACCACAAAGCACTTGACCCCCTCTTGCTCCATGGCCTTCTCCATCTCGATGATGCGCTTGGCCTCAGCGGTCTCCTCGGCATCCCCATGGCTGGATATGTCCATCCATGCCTTGCCCGCGGGGTAGGCCCATCGACTGAGGCAATCCGCCACAGTGTTGTCCTTCCCCGGGACGTATACGACGCTGAGGTCGAACTTGGCGAACGTCTCATGCCATCGGGCCCTCCTTGCTGCCGGTCCCGAGGGGGTGTCGACGTGCTCCTTGTGCCAGCTCTGTAAGGACTGATGGTCCGTGCAAACCACCACTGGTTGTAATCCGATGTGGCTCGACCACTTCCTGAGCGCACAAACAATGGCGTACGTCTCCTTCTCCCTCGCGGTCCAGGTTCGGCGCTGGCCCTCGGCCAGGATCCGGCTCCAAAACGCCACGGGTACATGTGACCCGTCGTCCTGGACCTGCTCGAGGACTGCCCCTACAGCATAGTCCGAGGCGTCCGTCCGTAGCACGAATCCCTTGTTCGGGTCCACCAGGAATAGCCCCAGCTGCCCCAGGAAGCGCTCGTTCAGGCGGCTGAACGCATCCTCAGCCTCAGGGGTCCAGGCAAGCTTCTTCTTGCTCCCCTTCCGGCCATCGAACTTGCCCACCTGCAGCATCTTGTGCAGCGGCCCCGACAGTTCTGCATACATCCGGACATAGCCCGAATAGTAATTGCAGAACCCCATGAAGGATCGGAGTTCGCTGATGGTCTGGGGCTTCTCCCAGTGGTGCAGGGACGCCAGCTTCCCAGGCATGGGACGGCATTGCCCGTGACCCACCACGTGACCCGCGAACTCCACTTCCTTCACGAAGAGCGAGGCTTTGGTGGGCTTGCACACCATGTTGTGCTTGTCCAGCTAGCTGAGCACTCGGCGCAGATCCTTCTCATGCGCTTCGATGAGCTCGTCCTCAGTCATGTCCTCCGTGCCGGACCCGATGATGATGTCGCCCACAAAGGGGTCGGCACAGTCCCGGACTGGACCGAGTGGGTCCTCCATCATGCGCTGGAAAGCGGCGTTGCCATTCTTGGCGCCCATAGGCACCACTTTCCACTGCATGGGCCCCAGCGGCGTCGACATCGCTGTGCAGGGCCTGGAGTCCGGGTGTAGCTGCATCTGGTGATCGCCATGTTTCAGGTCTAACACCGTGAAGATCCGCTTTTTTTGTTGTTTTTGGAGGATGGTGTCGATCAGGGGAAGCGAGTACGAGTCGTGCTCGGTTTGCTCGTTCAAACCTCTGAAATCAACCACCAACCTCCATTCGCCCTTCTCTTTCTTGGGCACGATAAAGGCTGGGCTGGCCCACTCACTGTCGGAGGGTTCCATCCAGCCCCGCTCAATAAACTCGGCCAACAACTTCTTCATGGCCTCGGCCCGATCGCCCTGAAGTTGGTACTCCCGATGACGATAGATCTTGGGGTTCGGCTTCAGCTTGATCCTCGCTGTGCCAAACCTCCCACAATCTGGAAGGTTCTTGTTGGCGACGCCACTGAATAGCCGCAGATAGGCATTGATCAACCTCTCCTTCAGCTCGGCGACCTTCGGGTTCTCCTGGGCCTCTTCAGCCGCTTGCTTCGGTATCGATACAACCGCCCGCACTGCGGTATAGGCCTCTTCCGGGTCCAATTCCGACCTCTCCTCATCCGATATGCCGTCTTCATCGTCGTGGGGCGCGCTTCCCACCGATAATTTTCGGTAATTTGCGGCATCAGCGGAGTACTTGTCGCTACCGGCCCCCATTCTTGGAAAATCCCACGTCGGTGGGTCCGACCCAACCGGACCATCATATTGGTCCGCGATGTGATCCATGACCCTCGCCACAAAATCATCCTTCTCGTACTTGCCGGTGACCAACATCTTGTCATCCCACCAATGCGGAGATGTGACCATGGCCCGCCCCTTCTTGACTGCCACACGGTCGTGCATCCCCATCCGCATGTAGTTGACTACGTGGTCGATCTCGGCGTGGGACAGGACGTCAATGCCATCCATTGGCTGATCTGTCCCCTCCTTGGGCTCAAACATGACCCGCATGGGCACCGCCTCAACCCTACGGATGAATGCTTCATCAACCGTGGGCTGGGGTTGCGCCCCATCCACCAGGAAAGCCTTGGTACCCCACGCTTGACCCGGGGAGGGCATTGATACGCCCTTGGCGTCGATGAACAACTCCTCCTCTGGCCCGAATGACATCTCGTTCAGGGTGATGGAATCCAGCGTCGACTTGAGACCCTCCAGCGGACATGGGGTGGATCCTATGCCGGTTATGACCAGGATCCCCTTCGCCCTATCCGCGACAATCTTCTCCACCGTACGTCTGGTATTTTCGAGGGAGCCATGCCAATACATGGGCCCCCACTCCTTCAAACCCCAATGCCTGTGCCAGGCCGAGTCTCCTCGATGCCAATGTCTCCTACACTTCCTCAAAAGTGGCGCATCCCGGGAAGCGAAGACGTCCGTCTCGGGCGCTTCGGCTCCCAGCGTCTGAATCATCCTGGCATACACCTGCGGCGCCATGCCATACTCCGTGAGCTGAACTCCGCGGTCTCCTCTGGACTTGGCACCCACAGCTTGCACCGCTTGGACGATCCAATCCTCTTCCTCAGCATTCCATTGGGATGATCCGCATGAATAGTCCGTGGACAGCCATGTAAGGCATTCTTCATCCTCCCGGACCAGCGTTGCACAATGGGGAAGGGCTCCAATGGCGTTTCCCACCATGAAGTCATACCCCATGATCATATCCCAATCTGTAATGTCGGCCACATAGAAGTTCCCGGATAGAGTGCTTCTCTTCGCCAAATCAGGGCGGTTCAAGCGCTCATGCTCCCAGAATTCCATACTGATAGTGGCCTCATGGGTGCCGCCGCCCATAATCTCTCCATTGGCCACCTTCAGGCGTACCGGTCTACGGCTGGGCTGCGGGGATTCCTCCTTGAACAACCCTCTCCGGACCAGGCTCACCTGGGCACCCGTATCCACCAAAACATCCACCACCAACTCCTCTTGTCCGCACCGTACACGCACCTTCAAGTGCAACTGCCGCTCGTCACCCTGCGGTGTATGGACGACTCTCACGGCATGCAACTCTAGCACATCCGGGTGCATCAGGACTTCGAGGGTATGGTCACGGATGTTGTAGATCTTGGGCTTGTCCTGCCCGTCCAGGGGGCTATCCGTGGTCGCTCCTTCCTTCTTGCCACGTCCCTTGCCCACATACACTTCCCTTGGCAGGGCGCTCCAGGGGTTGGGAGTGGCGAAACTCAGTGGTTTTGGCTCTTCTGGAGCCTTCTTTGGCACCCGATGTGCCTTCACTTTCTCTACGATTCCACTGATTTTCGGAGGAGAGACCTCCGAGGTCCCACTCCCATGGGGGCTCCTCTAGACGTGGCCTGCCGCAGCTCCCTCCTGCTGCGATCCGCTCAGACTTTGTCCACCACGTTGCTGGGCTTTGAGTTCCTCCAACGTCCTCAACATGTCCTCAGCAACCTCCTCGATCGACCTCACGCGTCGGTCTGGGCCGGGTCCTCCAGCATAGCTTTTTCCTCTGCCTTTCCCTTGGCCCTTTCCTTGGCCTTTTCCACCGTCTCCGCCCTTTGCCTTCCAATCGGCAATTTGTTGTTCCTTGGGCTTCTTGTCGGGATGGGCGGCGAAGTAGGTCTTCTTGTCGTCCTCATATACCTTGCAATGCCGTTGGTCATGTGCATGGTTGTTCCCCTTGCCGTAGCAGACCCAGCAACCGGTGTGCTGTGATCTGTACTCGCGGAACGAGAGAGGCGTGTTCGCGATCCTCCGCGGTTCCCTGCGGTTCTTGGTCCTGGGGTCCAGGCGGTTCCACCTGGACCTGTCCTGCCCATTCTCCTTCATATTGTGCGCTACGAACGAGAAGAAGTGGGCTTCTTCATGATCCTCCCGGGTGGTCGCGGTCCAGAGATCTTGGCCGCTTCCACTCCCTTCCTCCGCGGTGCCGACCGTGTCCCCCTTGACCTCTCGGTGGTGGCGATCTTCTCGATGACCTCGATGTCCTTGGCCTTGTCGATCCTGCATGTGGGCCTCGTTCTTGGCGTTGAGCTTCAGCTCCACCGTGATGTACTTCACAATCTCGTCCAGGCTCATGCGGGCGAAGATGACCTGCATCCTCAGCGGGTCTCCGCGCCTCCACTCCACGTTGTTGAGGCGCATCAGCCTTTGCCCCATGGTGTCGCCGAATACCTCCACGTAGACGGCGTTCTTCAACCCCAACATTCGGCTGTGCTCGCCGAGGTTTCGCCGGAAAAACTCCATTATTCCGGCGTGGGTGTCCTCGGATGCCATGATCCGTACGGCCACGCGCTTCTTTGCTCTCTTCTTCTCCTCGTACTCGACTCGCCTCTTCCAGTGGCCGGGGAGGACGTCCTTCAGCAGGTGTCGGATCTCGCTAGCCTCATTCCAGTCCTCCACCAGCTTGAGGCTTCTTCGGTACTTGCGGATGTACCGATTCCATTCCCGGACCCTCAATTCCCCGCGCTCCAGCGGCAGCGGAATGGACTACAACTCCTCCAACTTCTGGTTGGGGGCGTCCACTTGCTCCTCGTCCTCCAGCCACTGGAGGCAGGCCTGCTCCGTCTGGATCAGCCCCTTGCGGATCTGATCCTTGAGCTCCTCCTTCAGGTCCTGCGCCAGCCTGTGTGGGAATGTCCGACATACCCACTTGTCCCTTGGCGCTCCCTTCATCTCGCCGACGACCTCCTCGGCGAAGTCCTCCCAATCCAGGATGAAATCATCCAGGTTGGAGGGGTTGCCATCGTAGTAGGGGATTTCGATTCCCCCGAGGTCGTCAATCCTGATGGCGTCTCCAACGTCCGCAGCCACCACTCCACCGAGACGGATACCACCTGTGGCCGGGGGGTGTGAGTACACTCCTCGTACATCCCTCTCCTCCATGGAGTGCGGTGCAGTTGGGCCTGAACCCATGGGGTTTGGGATGCGGGAAGGACTTGCTCCACCGGCTGTCCATATCCCCGTAGTGGGGTCCTTCACCCACAGGTTTCCGCCTGGATGGCCTCGACCATGTCCGTCGGCCCTTCCCATGGTTCGCCCCTGCATGGTCTGGTGTTGGATATCCTCTTCCGCATAAACTGCATGGGCAGTCGTAGTGGTCGGTGGATCCTGGGCGGCATGGGACGTCTGTACCGTCAGGCTCCTCCGGTCCGTGGTTGCGTGCTCTTCCCGCATCGACCCAGCCGGTGCCGTATGCTCCCCGAGCATTATGGCTTCGCTGAACATGGGAACAAACGGCAGCGCACCCGGGTCAACACGCGGAGGCGCGTAAGGTGCCTCTGCAGGGCCGCCCATGGGTTTCTCCATGGCGCTCCTGAGAGTCTTAACCCGCTCCACCAGCTCTGCCGCTGCCGGCTTTGCCGGGAGCTCCGGACCCGAGGCGAGGGGTTGTGACTCCTCTAACCTTTTCGGGCGTCCCGACATGTCCTCCACCAGGTGGAGGAGGCTGTCGACCACTCGCTGCTGCTTCTGCAGGGCCATCTCCAGCTTCTCCCGGTACCGGTCCTGCTCCGTTCGCAGCTCCGCCATGTCTCTCTCCGCTGCCGACTGGTCATCCAGGATCCCCGCGACGTCGTCCTCTAGGCCGTCCTTCGCGTTGTCCAGGCGTTCGAGGTGCTGCACGATGGCGTCCATCCCCATCTTTGGGTACTTGCCGATAAGGAAGAATACGTGCTCGCAGTGGCACTCAACGTGCTTTCCACCTGATCCGGCGCATCCCACGGTTCCCGGCGCCTCGGACTCCTCCGCCATGGGTGTGTCGCCCATGCTATCCCGCGTTGGCTCCGTGTGCCGGGCCACAGGCGCCGTTCTGGCTCTGGTAGGCCTCTCCAACGCCTCGGCGTCATGCTCCAGGCTGGGTTCTGGGGCCGTGTGCGCCCTTGTGGGCGGTCTGGCCATCTCCTCCGACTCCAAAGGGTAAGCGGTCCGATAGCCCTCGGAGTGCCCCTCGGAATCTGCAGCTGACCACAGCCTGACCGGGCTGGGATTCGTCTCCATCGCCCTGGCTTCCGCCGCGGGTTTTGGGGACCCGCGCTTCCGGTAACGCCGGGCCCTGCCGTTGCTACCAGTCTCCTCCAACTCCTCCGCAGCGGAGCGGAGATTGCAAGCCTTGCGGCATTGCCTTTCACACATGGAGGCCAGGTCCTCCATGTCTAGCCCATGTCCTGCAAGGGCTCTCCGTTCTGAGCTCTTCGCTCTTCTCGGGCTTCCCAGTCCGGCGTCGACTCCACGGACTCGACGATCTGCACCCGGGGCGTCCTTGGGCAGGGCTCATGAGGGCCGAAGTCCCCGATGCGGCGGTAGGGGGCAGGTACTCCTCTGCTACCATAAAGAAGGTCCCTACCAGGACCGGCCCCTGCTGTACCCCTTCCACCATTTCCTGTCACTACTATGGTCTTGCTTCTCACCAGGTTCTGCATGATCTTGCCCTATCCTGTACAGTTTCCCATAAAAAACAGTAAAATACGGCTCCTTCACACAAATCCTGATCCCTTGCAATAACCAACTCCCAAGTACAATCCAAATCCAATCAATCCACACTGAGGGCTTCCAAGGGTGTTTGAGGTCCCGTGTTGACACTCAACAACTCCTTTCAACACGCCGGTCGTCTCACGGTGCACACGGAGACACGGGCGTGGGGCACGTACATAGAATTGCACCAAAGAGGAAGCCCTGAAAGTGGCATATGAACACAAATGAAGCAAAATTGGGGAAAGATGGAAACATACACAATCACAGCCATAGACCCCTCATTCCCTGGACTCCAGGCCTTCCTTTGACTCGCCACCATGATGCCCTGAACCCAGTCAAATAAGATGGCCCAATGCCATGTGTCAAAAGTCACTACACAAACCCCAAAAATGTGTTCCCTCCCAAGCCTCTAAATCCTAGCCCAATAGGGGAGGTGGCGTGTCATGGCCTAGAGTGGCACTCAGGACCATGCCCTACCCTGACATAATTTTGGTTGGACTTGGAGTCGATTGGGCTTGGAGAAATGCCCCATGAAGATGACCTCACAACATAGCAAAATTAGGCAAATCACACCATATTGCCCTAAATTCAATTATATACTCAAATATGCATACGGCAAATATTCAAATGCTCCATGCATGTGTCAAACTGGAAAGTAATATACAAGGGTGATATAAACCAAAGGTCCATGCCCAAGAATATCCCAACATTGGCTCCCAAACCCCTCCGGATATACACATGCCATGCTTCACAAGTCAACTCACGAATTTGAGACCTAATTTTGTGAGGCCTCATGTGCCACGCCAAAGTGACCACGTGATGGGGCATATGGTGAGGTGCAACACCCAAGCATATGCCAACATATAAGCAACATACCATAGTTCACGGATCTCTAGGCACTTTACTGTTAGCCGACCATTTGAGCACATAAAATACAAAAATGAGCATCAAATGAGGTCAAAAACATGCAAATATTGCCAAATTCAAGATAATCACAATAGTATATAACTTCACTCACCCATGGTATCAACATATGGTTCAAAACACAATTGCTTGGGACCATTTGCAAACAATCCCCCCACTTGGATCCCCACATGGACGCATGGGGACACCTTCGAACCTCCTCCCAACAAGAAACGTTTATAGTGATTTCAACACTGTGTTTGTGCCTCTCCTGCTGCTTGCTGCTGGTGTAGGGTTTCCTGCTGCTTGTTTTTGAAGATGAAAAGCTTTTGTTTGCTGAAATACAATCAATCCAGGATAGCCCAAGCCAGAGGTATGCAAGTAGAAGAGAATCAGGATCAAAGCATGAAGGGCTGCAGTGTAAACAGTGAAAGATGAAAGGATATTCACAGAAACTGCAACTCAGGTCAAATCGGATTGCATATTCGCAAAGATAGCTGAAATGTTTTGGAAAAGAGTTGGAAAACTGCCCCGTGGTCACTCTATCTCCATAGTGCCATCTCAGGAGATGTGCACTCTTTGTTTTGGGTCCCATATGTGCTGCGGTGGCTGGGCATGTGGCGATGAGGTCACTGCCATGTCACATGGGATCTTCCTACTTAGCTAGGCTGACCAGGAATTGAACCCAGGACCTCTCAAAAAGAGGTGCCCAGCCCCCTAGGGTGCATACCACTAGGACAGCTAAGAATTCATGAGAAAACATAGATAAATTCATAGGCTCTGCCCTGGATATGTCAGTTCTCAGTCAACTCAGGAAAAGATGATTTGCCTCACATTGAAAGGGGATTAAGGGGTCCACTCCATATCCTGATTGGGTGTTTGGTTCCATAGGTCAAAATGTGTTATCACCACTTTTGGTGGGGCCAATACTAAGATAGAGATGCCTGGATGCTCAGTGCATCTCTAATACAACTAGAGTATGCCTCAAAGCATTGGAAAAGCACTTTTTCTTACTCCCCCCTTGTGCTGTGGTGGCCACCACTGTAGCATTTTCAGGAAAAAGGGACTTTTTCTTGGCCTTTCCTTGGTTTCCACATCTACTTTAAAATACCTATAGTTTCCCTCACACAGAAAAATGGGCGCTCACCATGGCTGGCGCTCTTTCGCTGCTCTGTTTGTAACATTTCCTACAGGAAGCTCAGCGCTCATGGCGCTACCGGGGTTCCTGTGGCTTGGCTGGGTTAGTTTGGGTGCATGCCATAAACATGTGCATGTGCATCCCTCCCTCCAAGACGCAGCGCGACATAAACCCAACGCAAGACACAATATACACACTCGCATGGGTTCTCGTAAACCTGCTGGCGACCTGTGACCTGTCTTAGGGCGAAGGGAGTTGTTAAAAAAAATTAAATTGCCCCTTGGTGGGGGTCTTGGGTTCTGCTCAGTCTCCTGGCGGCTGCTTTTCGGCCCGAACACGGCCTACTCAGCGACGCTTTCGCGAGGATATCTGCAGAGACAGGAATGGGAGAATTATGGACGAATCCACGCAAACGCGAAGCGACAACACCTAAATCCATCAAATGACGGCCTAGAATTTTTCTAAGACAACACACCTGAGCAGAATCCAATTGTGCATCAGAAGCACATTTTTAGAAAAATTATAGTCATCTCTAGATTTTTGAAATCAAGAAATTCCTACGCATAAAAAGGCGGCGCGCAGGAGCGGCTCCTAGCGAAGCGCCGGAAAATGCAGAAATAATGGAATTATAAACGTATGTCTCACGTAACTCGGAAAATGACGAGACACACATTAATGAATAAACATACAGATTCCACCCACACTGCCAGTAAGAGTCAAAATTCAAGAATTCGAAAATCAACGAAAAGACTTCAATGAATTGGGTATAAACTACAGGTGTGCTCGTCTTGTATGCAGCATGCACATTGCTCGTCTCTTGTCTCTGTGAACGAGTCTTGTAGCAGCGCTAACAACGATAGAACGCGATAGAGGGATTGATTAGAAATATTGCAGATGATTAGAGGTCAGATCAGGGTGATTAGACATACACACAAGTGCAAAGCGACGTTCTTCGCTTGCGCCCCGTTTTTCTCCTCACCTTGCTTCACTCTCCAGCGGTAGGTAAGCCCAGGTAGGGCCACCCCCTGGTGGAGTTCGTGATCGTGGTTCAGATGGGCAGGTTTGCCCAAGACACTCGTGCATGCTCGTGCATTCACACACGCATTAAAGGGTAGGCCACCCGAAATGCGCACGGTAAACCTTGTTTAGGTTACCCAGGGGCTCCTCGGTACGTTCTTTAAGAGAACCTGAGGAGTCTCTTAACGCTTGCTTGCTTGACAGGGCGTGTTTGCGGACAGTGTATTATAGGTCACACTGAGAAGCGTATAATACGTGCAGTGTGGCTTAGTTCCTCCGCCGCAAACACCCCTTCATTTGCCTTTGCTTTACAGGTGGGCAAGGTAGGGTGATTGGTGCAGCAGCATACCATTTTTTTCTTGCCCTGCTAAACAAGGGCGCAGATCACACAAACAATTGACTGCACCTCCGCCAGGAGCGGCGAGGGCAGTTCGACTCCATCGACATCCACGCAGTGCACGCAAAAAGAGCACCTCTTCCCTCCAAGCCCTAGCAGGGGAAACGCGTTGTGGCGTCCCCTGTTGGGCCACAGTTGCTTAGCAGCGCTGTGTTCTCTTGTCTTCTTCACAGGAGGGTCATTAGGACCCACGACGTGTTCTTCAACCACACCCAGTAGAGTGTGCGTGTAGGAGTGGTAGTCCTGAGTGGGGGCTTGAGCCAGTTGCAGAAGTGCTCGCCCACCAGGATGGTGCCACTGTAGGTAGGGTGTGTAGTGTAGTGGTGTCTCCTGTCCCGCGTGCTTTTCCTCGTGGGCAGGGGAGTGCGTTAGCTTTTGGCCATTAGCAAAAATGGGCGTTTTGTATGCCCTTAGCACACTTGGCCACCCCTCCCCTGTAGTAGGTAGGGCTTTTGCCGTCTTCCCCAAGGATAGGCGCCAGCACAGAAATTGGGCGCCATAGGAGTGGTAACAGTACCTGACTAGGACCTTCGGTCCAACATCAGCGAAGCCCGGTCTCCGGGAGCCACGCCCGGGAGAGAAGTGAGACACACACAGACATATGTAGCACACTTAGGGGTAAGGTAAGGTTCAGTCCCTAGCTTTAGTCTTGGAGGCAAGCGTCTCAGCGAGCCTCAGCAACTTACCAAGGTTGTTCTGGGACAAGTAGTCAACCAGAACTGAGTTTAGGCGTCCCTCAGGTAGAACAAATGCAGAGAAGGGCTCCCAGGTGGCCTCTTTGACTTCAAACCCTTCCCAGAGGGTGAGTAAGCGCCAACCCTGGCGATAGCGGTGGCGTAGGACAGACTTCACCAGGTAGAAGCCCTCCTTAGCCATTTCCTCGGCGTTCATGTCGGGGAGTTCACCTTCAACTTCCATAGGGCTGGCAGCCCCTTGTAGGTCCAGAGCGGCGATTTCCTCGTCGTTCAGCTCCCACTCCTCCCCACAGAGGTCTTCAGGATCATAGTAGCGCTTCAGGTGTTGAGCAGCGCACACCAGGGTCCCCCCTAGACGGGGAGACCACCGCACGGTGATACGGTGTCCATCCACTGATAGAATCTTGTACGGCCCGAAGTATGGGTCATCGCTGGTAGAGCGTGGCCAGGCGGGTAGTCGACTGTGGAGCACCAGCACCCAGTCCCCCTCTTGGTAGGTGGCCGGTACTCGGTGCTTATTCTTCTTGTTCCACTGACGCTCCCTCACTCTTTGGAGCATAGCCTTGGCCTTGTCCACCTTCGCTTGTTGCTCTTGGACCCATTCACCCACAGAAGAATGGGTGTCCTCTGGATAGGGGGCATGTAGGAACCATGCCGGGCGCCCTAGGAATAGCTCATGGGGCGAGTAGCCAGTAGCTGAACTCTCTTGGGAGTTCATCATCAAGGATATGACGGGGAGTAGTCTCACCCAGTCTCTGGTGCGTTCAGTTTTGCACCATATCCTTACATTCTCCTTGAGGACACGGATCTGTCGCTCACATAGGGGGTTGCTCGTGTGGGAGTAGGGAATCCCCGTAGACACCTGGACATTGAGGGATCTCAGGACCCTCTTGTACCAGCCAGTATCTGAGCGTACTCGTACGTCCTCATCGGAGTTGATCTCTTTGGGCGCCCCATAGACCCAAAACCACTCTCCAGGAGTATCTTGATAGTCTCCTCTCCGGTAATGTGCTTGGTACATGGGAACACCCTGGTAAACCTGGTCAACCCACAGGTTACGACGAGGGCGAAGTCATAGCCCCCGAACTTCGGCATCTCCGTGTAGTCCACGTATAGAACACTGTTAGCACAGTGAGGGATGGACAGGGTGGAGTAGAGACCCCTGTCCCTGATATCCCCTGGTTTGCAGGACCTGCACGGGCACTTGTCCACGATAGGGTGGAGGGTTTTCCGCAGTTGGTCGTCAGTCCACGTAGTGTGGAACCACTGCTTGAACAGCCTCAGGGTACGGTCAGCACCCACATGACCGCTGGACTCATGGGTCCACTTCAGGAGCGCTGGGACTCTGTCACTAGGCACCACGATGCGGTCCTCGTGCCAGAGGTAGCTCTTGTCCCTCTTCCACTGATCTTGGTTGACCAGGAGGGGTTCAAGGCGTTTCTCAAGGCGCTTGTAGATATCCCCAAACTCCTTCAGGTACTCGGATTGTTGGAGTCCATCCAGGGGGCGTATCATTGTCATTTTGAGGTCCAAGTGGACGTCCATACGGCTGAACGCCTCCTTAGCCAGCGCTTCAGACCGGGCACCAATCAGGGCGTCGAAGTTGTTGCGGCTGATGTAGTCTACACACTCGTTCTTCACTCCCTGGATATGGTGTACCGTCAGCCGTAGTTAACTGAGGTAGGTCCACCAGCGCCGTAGCTTGGCCTTCTCAGGTGGGGGGCCCTTCTGGAAACTGCGGACCGGTTCTTGGTCGCACAGCCAGACCACAGGGTTACTCCCCAACAGTCGTGCTTGTGAGGATAGCACCAGCATACCCGCGAGCAATTCCTGCTCATAGGTGGAGTAGTTCCCCCTGGCCTGGTTCCACTTCCAGTTCCAGTGGCCCAGAGGTACTAGGACCCACTTGTCGTCAGGGTAGCTGTGCTTGAGGGTTCCATCTCGGTTGAGACCTTCCGTCCCCCATTGGGAAATGGCCGAGTCGAACTCCTCCTTCTCTAGTGCTTGCCATTGGAACAACGTTCCACCACCGCCCACATTGCTGGCGTCGGTCACCAGGATAATCTCCCCTTGTGCCTTAGGCACGCCCAAGCACTTAGCGTTGGCCACCTTGTCTTTGAGTTCGTCAAACGCTTGTTGCTCTTGTGGGCCCCAACGCCAAGTAGTACTCTTCTTGATCAAGTCCGTCAGAATGGCGCTGGTGTAGGTGAAGTTTTTGATATGGCGGCGATAGAAGTTGCACGCCCCAATGAAACTGCGTACATCATGAAGTCCTTTCTTGGGGTCTTCGTGTCGTACCTTAGCATCCATCAGGGGTTTGGCCTTAGAGGCCGCTGAGGTCCACCACCCATAGCCAACGTCAAACCTCAGGTACTGGCAGGTCTCCTGCATGAACTCACACTTCTTCAGCTTGAGTCGTGTGTGGTTCTCCTGGCAGACCGCAAAGAACTCACCCAAGAGGATTAGGTGATCCTCCTGGGTATTGGTCCCGAGGCATACATCGTCGATGTGAGATTCCATCTGGGCCCCACGGGATATAAGCTCCTGCACCTCAGGTCTCCTTCGTAGGATGGACAAGATCTTGTTCATCAGCTCTTGGAATAAAGCGGGTGCGTTGGCCACGCCAAACGGCATGACCTTCCACTTGAACACCCTCCCCTGAGGGGTGATGAAGGCCAGTAGTTCCTGTGCGTTGGGCGTCAGGTCCACTTGCCAGAAGCCGCTCCTCTTGTCCATCTTGGTCTTGTAGCGGCAGGAGGGTATCTTCTCCAGGGTAGACTCCATATTTGGAATGGACCCTGAGTGGTTCAGCGTTTTCTTGTTCAGCTCTCCGTAGTCCACTACCAGCCGTTTGGCTGTAGACCCAGGTTTAGCCACCAGAAAACAGGGGCTGCAGTGTAGGGGGTAGTCCCCGTCCTTGTACTCCAGCACTAGGCCAGCGTCGATACATTCTTGTATCTGTCGCTCGATCTCGTCGGCCTGCTCTTTAGGAGCTGGATAGGGTCTCCTCCGGATCTTGTGACCCACGAACTCGGGTTTCAGCTTGAGGTCCATCTGTACCAGCTTGTCACATGAGGCTGGAGGGGGTAGTTCTCCGAACACCTCAAGATAGGTCCTTATAAGCTTCTGTACCCGCGGGTCCAATACCTTGATCTTGTCCTCCATGTCCTCGTCAGAGTGTAAGTTGCTTGCCCCCTGAGTAATAGACGTCGGGAGGTGGTCCTCCACCGACTCTCCGCCCGTGGTAGTGTCCTTCAGCCCTTGGTAGGCATATAGAAGGTCTTGTTCAACCATCTCCGGTGGACGATGGCAACATAGGCACGCTCGAGGGGGTTCACATACACATTCCTCCGAGAGGTCGTCCTCCTCTGGGGTCCTCACACGGGCGCCCCACAGTCTCTTCATGAGCTTAAGATCTACCTCCCTTTGCCAGGTGGTGATCTTCTGTTCGAGGTCCTCCTTCAATTGGGATAGATCTCCCATACGTCCTTGCTTCAGTGGCCATGAGCTGCGGGTAGGCTTCGCGTAGCATAGCTTTTTCGCCACCAACTTCCTCTTGGAATCCACATACTCCCTTAGCCTGGATCCAAGGTCCAGCTCTTCGTCCACGGGGTCTTCCACCCTCATGGAGAGTAGGGGTTTCAGTGGGGCGACGTACTCGGCGTTCTCCACTTCCTCCACACAGGTCTGCACGAAGAAGGCGTCGTGCTCAGTTTCGTCATCTGAGTGGATAGAGCTAGGTAGCTCAGATAGTCCACACTCAGAGACTCCATCAGGAACAGGTACATGGCAGGGAGAGTTGCGGGCGTTGGTGTCAGTCACGACGTGCTCATCTCCTCCGGCTGTAGTCTCAACAGCATCTTGAGGTCGTAGGCGATCCCTCAAGTCACCCAAGGCGAGTCCATCGCTTTCTCGTTGTATAGCCTGGACCAGAGTCGGGTCCAGATCCTCCCAGGGGATGGAGGTAAGACCTCCGTCCACCACGCTGAGCATACTCCCCCATCCAGGTTTCCCAATAGGCGTCTTGCGTCCCAGAGGCACGTAGATGGCCTCATCAGGCAAACGAACAGAGCTGATAGTCAGCCTGTCCAGGAGGTTTCGCCAGTACTCGTTGCCCCCATGGGCTCCCCAATCGGGGGAACACAGGACCATACGGGAACGTTCCAAGGCCACCTTGGTCAGGACCTTCCCTAGTTCACTGAACCTGGGGTTGCCGTAGGCCATCCCGAAAGAGGGCCAGTAAAATTTGTAGCTGCAGTTCTTCCCTTTGCTGCAGTAAAGGTCCAGTACATGCTGCTTGTCGCTGGCGAACAACTCCACACTCAGGTCTTCTCTAGAGTAACCCAACTCCTTCAGACCTTGGTCTAGGACTTTCCCCAATAGTTGATAGTCCTCAGTTTTGGAGGCCGCCATCATGTTCGAGGGCTCCTCCTTCGATAGCCTCAGGTAACTCGAGGTATGTTCCGACTGCTCCAGTGGCACAGACTCTCTGCCACTGCCGTGGACCAAGTAGAGGAGGTAGGGCGCTTGCAGCGTCAGGGATTGTATCTGGGAGTGCTGTACGAAGAAGTCAGTCCCGAGTACAAAGTTGAGGGCCTCAGTGTCCATCACATAGAACCGATGGGCGATAGTCCGGGAGCCCATAGGTACCTCCACTTCACAGTCCCCGCAGCTGTGCACCACATGTCCATCCCCCATGCGTATAGCCGCGGTGGTCATGGTGTTCTTCAGGCTCCCACAAGGTAAAATTTTCTTGGCGACTATAGATATTGTGGCGCCAGTATCCAATACCCCCAGGTATTCGCGTCCCCCTAGTCGGATACGTCCCCAAAACACCAGGTCTTGGGTGCCACCGGAGCGTCCCCGTCGGAACTCCGCGGGACAGGTCACCTCGAACCCCTTGTTCCGCAATTTGCGGGCCATCCTCATGAAACGGCTCCTCTTCTTAGCGTTGCCGTCATCACCACCTTCATGCTCAAGCTTGGCTCCTTGTTCTTGCTGGGCCTGCGTTTGTGAGCGTGTGGTAGTGAAGCAGGTCACAACCCTACCCTGGCATTTTACCCCTAAGGGAGCATTATTTGGCCCTATATATGGGATATATGTGGGATAGGGTATATCATATTCCATTTCCTTGTTAGGAATATAGGATGTGGGATGGATAAGGCAATCATGGATGTTTAGTAGTTATATCAATTAGTGGATGATAGGGTGGATTTCTCATATGTGCATATCAGGTATTTCATTGGCTATGTGTACCATATCTGTTTGCAGGATACTATTCAGTCAACACAATCGTTATGTCTTCTATGCCAAGCAATGTTGCTGCCCATGCCACTGCGACCTCTGCTCCTGACCACCCGGTCTGGTTTCATGGTAGCAGAGGCGAAAATTTTTCGTCTCTGTTGGGCGCTTGGCATCGCGGAAAGCGATCGGTCCAAGACATCGTGGACCAAATTCAAGTCAAAATCTCTTCCCCGGGAGGGATAGCTGAGGGTGTCCAGGTCCCCACTCTCAGGACCTCCTCGGCCCTGACCCCATCGACCGGGCAGGGGCCGCAAAAACGGGCCAAGCCCCAAGTGGCTACGCATCCTAAGTTTCCGAAATCCCCGAATGTTCCCATCGGGGCCCCCCATCCTCGAAATCCAGCTGGTGTACCTGGGATGGTTGGGGGGGAAATAGACGGCCACCCTCAGGGAGCGATAAGAGGACCACAATCGCCTATTATGGGCCCGGGAACCGTTACTAGCGCCGAGAATCGGGCAGTAATCGACCAGTCTACTGGGGTGATCGAGCGTACGAACGCTGCGCCCTCACGCGCTGCCGACTGGGGTACGATGGCTTCGCCAATGGGGCCTATCGTGGTCGACTCTGGCACTCCTCCGTCGCTAGGGGGGTTGCCAGAGCCTCAGGTCAGAAAAAACCTGTTTGCGGCAGGGCCCATCAGCCCCATTGTTGACCAACTCGACGCTGAAAACCGTCGACTCCTCGCGCGCACGCCTGATCCCCATGGCCATCTGGGTCCGGCTCGAGATGCCGTGGCCCTGATCCAGCAAGCCCTGTCGGGGACCAGGCAGAACCCCACTGTGGTGGAATCGTCGCCCACTCCAATGAGTGGATCGCGGCGGTTTCCCTCCCTGGTGGAGGAATCTCCTGCCTTGGGAGCGTATCCCAATCCCCCGAGCGGATCCAGGCTAAATCCTACGATCATCGAGGAATCCCCCACGCAAATCGAGGAGGATGAGTGTGACCAGTGGTTCCCCCTGGCAGTGGAGCAGTGGAACGACGATGAGGAGGAGGAGATTGGAGTGTTGGAACGTCATGAACTCCATCATTCCCCTATTTCCGTTGCCTCGTCGCCTGCACCTCCTGAACCTATGTCAGGGACCAGGGATCGCCCCATGCTGGTGGAAGAATCCCCGGCCCCCCACTACATCACGGTGGAGGACTCTCCGGCCCCTCAGTTCATTGCAGTGGAAGATTCTCCGGTGCCTATGAGCGGCGTCAAAAACCGCCCGTGTCTTGTCGTGGAATCTCCGGAGCCTACGGAGGACCGGGCCGGTACTACATCTCCAGTGCCTATGAGTGGCACGAAAGATCGTCCATCCCTAGTGGATGATTCTCCGGCAATGCCGAAGGTCAACAATCTGTGCTGGGGGGGAGGGAATCAGGTGGAGGGAGGTTCAGCAACCCTCCCAATAAATTTGGTCTCTCCCCCCACAAATACATCTCCTACGGAGGACCCCCAACTGCCCAATTGGGGGGGGGATCCAGGGGTTGCAACGGGATCGGAGCCTGTTTTTGCTTCCCATCCGAGAACTCGATCACCTATGGTGGTTCATGAGTCACCACAGTATATTGTGGTGGACGATTCCCCACCCCCACCGCCGCGACCGAATGCTGTTGGTCATGTTCCCCCTCCGCCGTCACCCCGCCACCGCCAGGTGGCTTACATCGAGCACGTGCAAGGAATCCCGCACCTGGTTCGGCCATCTAGTGGTGGGGGTTCGGGGGGGGGACATCCCTCTAGTGGGGGGGCGCCAGCGCCTGTTGCTGCGCGCCCCACACCCCCGTCTCGCCCTGCGGGGGGGCCCTCTGGTCCCTCCGTGGCAGGGGGGGCTGCTGGGGGGGGGCGGTGGTGGGTCATCTCCTCCTCGTGGAGGGGGGGGTCTATCTTTTCGACATTCTGGGGGCCCCACTCCTACACGGGGGGAGGACGACCTACAGCACACCTGTGACTGTCCCCGGTGTGTGGTGCACTACGAAACGTGCATCCAATCTCTGATGGCACAGGTGAGGGACCTGCGAAATCAGAATCTGGAGTTGCAGCGATCCCATCAGGAACTTTCTCAGGCAGTAGCCTCTACCGTGGGCATCAGTCAGTCCTACGGGGACCGGATGACCCAAATCTTGTCTACGTTGGCTAAGTTTGACGCGGTGGTTCAGGGCTACCAACGGGATTCTAAGGCGGTGGAGGCTAGTGTGTCGGATCATCTTAAGATGTCCAACGGCAACACGGCTAAGTGCTTTAGCGCAGTGGAGTCGCTCGCTACACGTTACGCCGCCGTTGCATCTAGGATCGATGCGTGGGACCACTGGTACTCCACGCCTGCGGAACCCGTTACGGTGGTCCCACCCCCGCCATCGGCGCCTCCGCCCGTTCCTGATCCTACACCGGCGGCGCCTACGGCGCCCATGGGCGCGCCATCCGGTTCATCCGGTGGTGGGTGTGTCCTTCCTTTCTCCGTCCACCCATCCCACGATTGCATCTACCATCCGAACGCTTGTCCGGATTCGGGGTGGCCGAGGGGGGGGGAAGAACACCACGAACACCCCCACCCCCAAGAACCTACATCGTGGAGGGGAATCGCCGAAAAGCAGAAGGAACGTGCTGTTCCCGAGTGGAGGGCGACGCCTAAGGGCGAAGAACACCCCACGGAGCCTACGGCCCCGTGGGCCAATGAAGAGGAGAACACCTCTTCGTTGGGGAACATTAATCCCCTCACGAAAAATGTTTTCACTTCCCCTGGTAAACCTTCGTACACGCCCTCTCATCCTACGGATACGTGTACAGTCTCTCCAGTGAAGGTTGCACCAAATACAAGTGGAGGTGCACCCCCAACCATGGCTCCCCCTGCTTACCACCCGTACCAAATGCCTATGGTGCAAAATAGTTACACCAAAGCGGTGGAGGATAGTGATATGCCTAAACCGCAATTTAATGGGCAGCTAGAGTGCTACGACGAGTGGGTGGAGAAGCTTCAACAATGGTTGGGGGGGTGTGATACCATGTACCGAAAGGCCAACGAGGCAAAAATGATTTTGAGTACCTTGCCCCCATGGCTAAAGGCGATCATCAACGCCCGGGTTGCCGAGGCCACCCACCACACACGCACGGCCCCCACCCTCAAAGAGTTGTGGGACTTTTTGGAACAACGTTTCCACGAGTATGACCCCTCAAGGGCTGATGAAAGGTGGCGAGCCCTCACCCCCAGGGTGGTTAAAGGGCAAGTGACCCTCATCGACCTTGAAGATTTCTATGCTCGTTGGCAACGTTTGTTGCCTCTGAGCAATGAGACTCGTCCCCACGTGATCCGGGAGCAGCTCCTAAGCAAGCTCCCGTGGATCAAGGAGAAGGTCGTCAAGCAAGAGGCTAAGAATAGCCCAGACAGCTATGTGGTGGATTTTAGTGGCCTTGACCCTTCGCCGGGTCGCGCCCCGTTCGAAAAAGAACTCAGGAAATATAGCGCTCAAGCTTGCACTACGGTTCCTGAGATTGTTTCCTATTCGGGGCCGGGGGTGATAGTTGACTGCAAAGACCCGGCTCTCCAGGAGTGGATCTTGAAACTCAACAACACACCTCACACACGCGGCTACACTATGAAAGTGGAGCAACGTAGGCCTCGTTTGAAGCCTGCGGAAATCTACGCCCTTGCCCATAAAAGCGTGTCAGAGAGGGAAGCCCTCGAACGCCTCAACAAAGGGGACAAGACGACGGTGACGTACACTCATCGCCCTTCTCACAATAAAACCGCGGTGCATGCGGTTAATGCGGAGGCTACGGCGGACCCTGACACCTCCGAACCCGCTGACACCTCCGTCAACGCCGTGGGTCACTCTAAACCTCCGGCGAAGAAACCCATCGACCCCGGGGCTAAACCGCCACCTACCTTTTGGGTTCCGTGTTCCAAACATTGGAAAACACGTAAACAAACGGATATGGACATGTCTTGGATTGATTGGGGTGCCACCAATACCACCCTTTGGACGTGTAAGCCTAATTCTCCGTGCAATGACACTCATTGGAACATTGCGGGTAAGTCTAAAGGTGGTAAGCCTAAGGGTGGCGATAAGGGTGGCGGTGGTGATAAGGGTGGTGGTGATTATAAGGGTGGCGGCGGCAAGGGCGATAAAGGAGGCAAGGGAGCGCCGAACGGGCGCGGACGTTGGTAGAGGTGCCCAGAGGCGCCCCCTTCGAAAGAAGAAAACCTCGGGCACCCCTGTGACACTACCGTGGCTCTCGTTCCATCGAGAGTCATGAAGGGGCATATAGTGACTAGTGAGATTCAAACCGAACTTTCCGTTCAGGTTGTTTTGCCCAATGGAGAACGCAAGGCCCTCCGTGTTTTGGTGGATTTTGGGTGCCAAGCGGTCGCTTTGGCCAACCCCAATGTTTTTGGAGACCAACTCTCCGAAAAATATGAATCCCCCCAACGGAGGCGCCTACTCCAAGCAGATAATGAGACGCCTTTGCCAGGGGGGGACGAGCAAATAGACGTCAAAATTCAATTTACGGGGGTTGTGGATGGTAGTGTTTCACTTCCTCGTGTTGCCCAGTATGGCGTGTCCCCGTACCTTGTCCCGAATTTACCTTGGGATATGGTTTTGGGGCACCCATGGGGTTACGAACATTGTGTGAGCCATTTTTCCCGTTTCAATTGTTTGTACTCTCACCATCCAGTGCACTCCCGTTTTTGGATTGAGGACTTCCGTGAAGCTCCACGAACCGGCAAACCATTTTTGGTGAAACCCATTCATGGTAAGGTGTCACGTCAGTCCGTGTGGGGCCTAACCGTTCCAGTCATTGGAGCGGTCGCTCCTACGCACCCTGCCCCGGCCATTGTGGTTACGCCCCCTGGTGGCGAACCGCCTAACCGTGTTGAGGCCGAGAAACACATATCCTATGCCTTGACCGCTTCCTCCGTGGCCCCCGTACAGGACCGGGCTTGTGCTTTGGAGCTCGTTGAATTTGCTCCCGAAACCCTTGCCCGTGATGTTCTACCTACGCGGCGTGATGGGTCCATGTGGACCCAGTCTGACTATGGCCTCACGCCATATTGGGCCGCACGTGTCAAAAAACAATTTGGCAAAAACCCCGATGTGGACGCCTTCAATAGGGTCCCGGGTATGGCCCAGGCTACCCGTTGGGTTTCGCCGCTTGAAGATTTCTTTTCCACTCCCGCGGACCCCTCCAAATTATATTGGATGTGCCCTCCCTATCATCGGTTTTCCGATTGTGTTCGGAAAATTCGGCAAGAAAAACTACGAGCCATCGTCGTAGGGCCGAAGTGGACACATAGGGAGTGGTGGAAACCCCTTATGGAAATTACTTTGCAAGGGTACCACCTTCCTGGGCCAGAGACTAAAGCCTGTCTCTATCAGAATGACCACCTCACGCCCCTTCCTCAACGGGGTTGGTCCACGGTGGCGCTATACGTGGACGCCGGTATTGCGGAGGAGAATTTGGCGGCCACTAAATGTCATGTGGCCTCCGTTTTGGCACCGGCCGTCTCTAACCCCAACACGGATGGCGAGCCGGGCATGACCTCGGAGGAGGAGTCGGAGGATGAAAGGGTGCCTAACCATTTGGCTTCGGTGCGCACCCTCACGTATCAGGCGACCCATAAAAAACTCCTCGCACCCGTTACCCTTGATCCTACCCCCGAAGATTTGGAGGCACAAGAATGCGTGCGTTCACGCATTGCGAAAATTGAGCGAGAGTTATTGGGTGGGAGGGCCACTACCGTTAAGCGTTACCGAAAACGTAAAGGCGCCACACGATTGTTGGCGGCTTCTCGTGTGGGTGGCGTTGTCACCGCCCAAGAGCCTATTGTGTCTCCGGAGGTGGAGCTCATGAGGAGACGCATCCTCGCGGACTACGAGCGGGATGTTTTTAGTGGGGAGGTTCGTCTCCGTCCGGACCAGGAACACCCTAAGGTCCGTGGTACGGAGCGGTTGGGTTTTGCTAAACTTGACCTATACCCGAACGCCGAACCCAAGTCCGTAAAACCTATACGGTTGGTGGGGGAGCGTGCCGCGGCGGAGCAAGAAATAGTGGAGGACTTTTTGGCTCGTGGCTGGATTGAGCCGTGCCCTGCCTCCGAATGGGCGTCCAACGGTTTCGTTGTGCCCAAGAAAGAGAAGGGAAAATGGCGCCTCGTGGTGGACTACCGCCAACTTAATGAGGCTACCTTGCCCGACGCACACCCCCTCCCCCTCATAGAAAACATGTTGGAAAATCAATCCAAACACAAGATTTTCACTATTGTGGACTTGAGTAAAGGGTTTCATCAAATTCCCCTTCACCCTGAATCCCGGGCTAAGACCGCCATGAATTTGGCGGGTAAGCGATACCAATGGCGTGTTATGCCTATGGGTATCAAGAATGGGCCCGCTATTTTTCAACGGGTCATGGACCATGTTTTGCAGGGTTAGGATTGTGCGGACGTATATATTGATGATATTATTATTGGTTCCTCCGGTGCGACGGAGGAGGAGCTATTGGCTAACCACGACCGCGACGTGCGTGCCGTGTTGGATAGGCTACGAAAAGAGGAGTTGGTTGCTTCGGTTAGCAAAACCGATTTCTTTGTTCGTTTGGTTGAGTTTTGTGGCCATGTGTTGGAAAATGGCACACGTCGGCCGGCGCCAGGGAAAATGTTGGCGCTTGAGCGTTGGGACAAACCGGATAATGTTCGGGAGCTCCGGGGGTTCTTGGGGCTCGCCAACTATTATTCGGGCTATGTCCAACACTACGCCTCCATAGCTACCCCTTTGATTAATATGTTGAAGGATTTGCCTAAGCATAAGAATGGCAAAAAGATAGGCCTAACATGGAATGCTTCGGCTAACGAGGCCTTTTTGAAGCTCAAGCGTGCTATTACGGATATTGTTCCCCTCCAACTAGCCGATTGGGATAAGGACTTTGTCCTCACCCCGGACGCTAGTAATTGGGCGGTGGGGGCGGCCCTACAGCAGGAAGGTCCCGATGGTGCCCTACGCCCCCTTGCCTTTTTCTCCCGCAAATTGTCAGGCAGCCAATTGAATTGGAGCCCTCGGGAGAAGGAATGCTACGCCATAGTGGCGGCGCTTTTGAAATGGCATGGTTGGGTGGGGAACAAGCGCGTGGAGGTCCGTACGGACCACCGTAGCCTTGAAAATTGGGCTACGGAGGACCTCAAAAACGTGGGGGGTCCCTCTCCACGCCAAGCGCGTTGGCATGAATTGTTCTCTAAATTCGACCTCCATGTGGTTTACACTCCGGGGCCAGTGAACCCCGTGGGTGATTTCTTGTCCCGTTGGGCTTACCCTGCTAACCCGGCGTTGGGTGATGTGTCCATACATGGGACGGCCCAAGCGGCCGGGGATGTGCGGGACATGATGGCGGCCGAGAAGGAGGAACTTCTCGCCCGCCCCCTTGTATTTAGGGCGGTTGTGGCGCCCGTTGTTACTAGGTCTAAAGCGGCGCCTCGGGCTCAAGGGGCACCCGCGTGTGATCCACCCCCTCTGGCTTCGCCTCCAGTGGGGGGGGGGACGAAGCAAAAGAGAAAGCTTCGGAGACTGGAGCGAATTGTCAAGATGGAGTGAGGTTGGTGGATAACAAGCTCGTCCGTAATGGACGGTGGTGTGTTCCTACGCCGCTAGTGCATCGTTTGGTAGCCGAATACCATGATGCATTTCACTTAACTACCTCCAGTGTGGAAAAACACTGGAAGGAAATTAACCATGGCGTGGAAGGTGAGGGGTTGTACAAAGCAGTGGAACTGCAATGTCAAACGTGTCCCTCATGTGCCATTCACACGCATGACACCAAGCGCAAGCAAGGGTACATGACCCCTATGCCTATACCTATGGAGCCCATGGACTCCATAGCGCTTGATGTGTTTCACTACCCTTCCACCTCCCACGATGGAGAGGTGTATGACCGAATGCTCCTATGTGTATGCCGGCTTTCCGGCTACCTCATCGCGATCCCTATTCCTAAACCCCGTCATGGAGACAAGGGTGAAGGGCTAACGGGGAGAAGAGCGGCCCATTTGGTAATGGAGCGCTGGGTGGATAGGTTCGGAGCCCCTCGTGAAATATGCTCCGACCGTGGGCCACAATTTGTGAGCCAATATTTCCAAACCCTTTGTTCTAAGATTGGTGCCCGCTCGACTATGTGTCTCGCGGGTAGGCACCAAGGTAATGGCAAGGCCGAAAATACTGGCAAGCAGCTAAGGCGTGCCGTTGCTAAAGCCATTACCTTGAAGAGAAAGAAAACTAATTGGGTAGAGGTTTTGCCCGCCGTTGTACGAGCGTGGCATGAGACTACAGGTCCTTCAGGTTATACACCTAACGAGATTGTGTTTGGTAAACACAACCGTACTAAGGGGCCTCCTCTTGCTGAGCCTAAGGGGGTGGCCCAAGACGCCGCTCACTACTTCCAACGGCGTGAGGAGCTTATTGCTCTTGCACGGAGCGCTATGATTCAAGTGCAAGAGACAATGGCTCGTAAGTATAATAAGAGTAGGAGGATGTCCCCCAATTTCTCAAAAGGGGACCGCGTATGGGTCCGTCGCCAACGCAAAAATCTTGGCGATAAGACTTGTCCCTATTGGGATGGGCCCTATGAGGTTGTGGCCAAGAAGGCGCACGACCTCTATGTTATTCAAGTGGACCAACCGAGGTTAGTTGACGTCCACGTTGATTGTTTAATGAAAACGGTCAACTCCCCTCGCTCCCCCGTGCCTCTAAATTACACGGAGGAGGTTGCTAGGGTGCCCTCCCAGTTTGAGGAGGACAACTATAATGTCAAGAAAATATTAAGTCACCGTACTTACCGCAAGAGACTTCTCTTCAAGGTGCGGTGGGAGGGTTATACCAAAGATTGGGATACCGAGGAACCCGTTGAAACCTTCTTACCATCCTACAACAAAGTTTGGAGAGATTACTTGCAGAAACAGAATCTCACCCAAACCGTTGACATCCTTGCCCACCTTGGTGGACCGCTCTCATGAGCGTGCCACGAATAGAAAACCCTAACCGATATGGATATATTATTGTTTTGGGAAGGGAGGAGAGAGCGAGAAGCGGTGGGAGACAGGAAAGAAGATGTGCATGCACGGCGCGCTCCTCGGTTACAAAAATCCCCACCGGAGCAGGGCGGTGGGTACCGCAGGTTTACCCCACCGTCTACCTCTCTCACCGCTAAAGGCTTGAGAGTCCTTGGGGTGGGGTGGCGTGGCATATAGCCTGGGGCGGAAGTGGGACGTGTTCTTTCGGGGGTCTTAATGCCATTCAAACCCCTATCCTTGGGTCTTACTGGAGCACTCCTACCACCACCAGGACTACTGCCGTCAGTCCTGCCCACGATGACGCCCCCTGTCAAGGGTGCTAACAACGTGGCAAGCACTTCCCGAAGACTCTGCCGGGTTGTGCGCATGGTGGTGTTTGCAAGGTTTCGGAGTGCCGCCCCGTACCGAAACCACGACCCCACGACCGTCCCTGACCCGTGACCCAAGCCAACGAGCTAAATCATTTGCTCAAAATGGCGAAGGCTTGAAAACTTCGTTGGGTTGGCGGGTACAACCCATTTTCCCTTTTTGTGTTGGGCGTGATGGTTTTCCACCGATTTGCCCTTGTCCACACGAGGGTAGGTATACAAAGTACGGAGTACTCGTGTGGCTCACATTACGTGGAAAAAAATTTCGTGGCGTGCAAAATTGCCACTACATACGGCGAGGACTTAAGCCTAGAGGGAGGGGTCGTCCTCTACAATACAAGTATTCTAATATGAATTGCAATGGGTGCCTTTGCCCCGTCACTCTATGAGTGGGTGGGGTCTTCAAAGGCAAAGAGTGGCGTTGCGGATTTGGGCCGTCTCCGCCGCCTGGGTATTCGTCCCCGGTCGCTATGCGTGCCCGGGTTGGGAGTGGGTACCCTCCATTGCCATTGTATGGGGCCCCATGCTGGCTGGGTGTGCTCTTCATGTCCTTGATGAATTTCGCGGGGGAGTTCCTGCCTGCAACGAGAGGGAACAAACAATATGATGAAAAGGGCGAGTGTGCACATGCATATGTTTATGAGAGAATATGTATATTAATGTTTTCTCTAGAGTTCCCCACGAGTGGACTTGGATTTCCACAACACCCGAGGGGTCCTCTATCCCAACACCCAACCAAACGGGTTGGGATATGGGCGTGGCATTTTTCTTTATAGAGACCCGTGCGTGGACTTGGATTTCCACAACACACACGAGTCTCTCTGTCCGAGACACACCAAAACCGGGTGTGCCCGTGGCCAATGGTAGCGTGTGTGTGCGCATGCCATTAATTTAGTTACGGGATTATATGGTTGCCTATTACGTTGGTTATCACCCGCCCCCCGAGCAAGCAAGACCTAGGTTGACACCTACCTTTGGGGTTTTGTAGCCGTGTACACCGGCCCAAGTTTACACACGGAGGTGTAAACATGAATCCGTCATACACGGTGTAGAGGGGTTGGGGGAGTAAAACTCCTTCGGGGCGTGTCATCGTGCCCCCGGGGAGTAGGGTGGGCTGATTCACCAGCGGGACCGTACGGGCGACCTCCCCAATTTGCGACCTGGAGGTGACCCCCTGCGCTACGGCCCGCCGGTTGCACACCCACCGACAAAGGTAACACGCAAGCTAACCTAAGTGTTTATACGCACGCCCCCAAGACACACACGAACACCAAGCAACAAGGTGGCGTATCTATACACGTGTTCTATTGTGGATATGCTTACTGTTTGTTGTGTGTACGTGGGTAGTTTGTGGAAACTCTTGCACGTGCCGTATGTGTGGAGTGCCACCATCACGTGCCCCAAGGCCGCCACCGCGAGACCCACACTCTGTGATGCCCTCCGGGCGAGTGTGTGCCCCCGGGCCCTGCCAGTGGGTGTGCGCGCACAAGTGTGTCTTGTGTTTGTCGCTGTGCATCGCTCTATTATGTGTATATATGATATATATACGTAGTATGGCTCCTAGGTGAGGGGTTAGCAGTGGGGTCAGGTTATTATTACTTGGTTATGAGGTTTGTCTATTTAAGTGTGTCTACTCACACCCTCATCCCATCTCCGTACCTCCTCCTTTACCCTCTACGTGGTGCATCACGTGTGACACACATGCTAAATTAAGCATCCACACGGACACGGCCCTTGGCTGAGCCGTGCCCGTAGCATTTAGCCACAGCCGTGGCTGGTTTCCGGCCATCCACACACAAGGCACACCGGCCTTCGTTTCATTTTTGTTGTGTGTCGGGTCAGTTTGACAAGTGGGCCTTTGGCTAGGCCTTGTCTGGACGTTTACAAGCAAGTGAGCAAGCAAGCTTACATCTTACAAGCAAGAACTCACTCGTTAATGCAAGCGTTAAATCAAGCACATCAAGCAACATCAAGCACATACAAGCTCTCATAAACTGTCTAAAGCACGAAGGTGGAAGGTGTGGGCATCGTACCCGTGTTTTTCTTTGTGCCTAGTGTTTGCAGCGGCTCTTTTACCCTGAGGCCATCGTGACCTCTTTCCTCTAATTAGTGAGCTACCGCGCGCACGGTGGGCCATCGTGGCCGTGTTTGTTAAGTGGCCTAAGCATGCACAAGACAGTGGCGAGCACAAGTCAGTCATGCATCCCTGACCTCTGCCTTTGTTTCCCCACGTGCTCCCTGCTGCAGGCACAGTCCTAAGTTGCTGTCAGTGTCTCCTGTCCCTGTTGCTGGCTTTTCTTTGTCAAAAGTCAAATTTTGGCACTGTCGCATCGCACCGCTTCGCATGTACCATTACCTTCAGTTTTGTTTAAAAGTGTGATTTCACTTTGCCTTTAGTTTTAATTCTTTGAAAAACTACCTGCCTTTACCTGCTGGACCCCACATGCCTCATGCGGCACGCAGGGACCAGACTCTACGCGCAACAGCTCGCGATTTCGCCTACTACTTATTGCGGGACCTGCGGGATCCCGTTCGTCAATTTGTGTATTTCGGCGGTGGTTCGGGTCCCACCGATCGAAGTTACTTCAGCGGTCGTGCGGCCGGCTCCGAGATTGCCTGCGTAGGTTCGATTCCCGCTGGTAGGGAATCTGCTAACCTGTGATTTGCTTCTGTTTGTGACTGCTACGTTCCTCTTGGGCATGTACTTCCTGCCCGTGGCAGTCGTTTTAAGTGGGGGGGTGAAGCAGGTCACAACCCTACCCTGGCATTTTACCCCTAAGGGAGCATTATTTGGCCCTATATATGGGATATATGTGGGATAGGGTATATCATATTCCATTTCCTTGTTAGGAATATAGGATGTGGGATGGATAAGGCAATCATGGATGTTTAGTAGTTATATCAATTAGTGGATGATAGGGTGGATTTCTCATATGTGCATATCAGGTATTTCATTGGCTATGTGTACCATATCTGTTTGCAGGATACTATTCAGTCAACACAATCGTTATGTCTTCTATGCCAAGCAATGTTGCTGCCCATGCCACTGCGACCTCTGCTCCTGACCACCCGGTCTGGTTTCAGTAGGACCAGACTGCCCTCCAGAGGGCTCGGAGTTCCCCCCTGAATTAGGGTTGGGGTTGCCTCCGTTCTTGTCCTTGTTCTTGTTGTCCTTGTCTGGCTGGCGGTTAGCGCCTCCTCCTCGTCCACCTTGACTCTTGTCTTGCCCTTGTCCCCGTCCTTTCCACTTGCCCTTGCCGGAGTCGTTGCCTTTGCCTTTGCCTCCACCTTTGCCTGAGCCTTTGCCAGGATCTTCACCCTTAAGCTTCGCCAATAGGCGTTGCTTATGGTAGCACTCATCCTCGTAGTGCTTCCGCTTCCCACAGAAGGCACACCTGATGGTGCACCTGTAATGATCCGGCAGCTTCGCTTTGGCGCCGGTGTTCTTCTCCTGCTGCTTCCCCTGGACTACGAAGCAGTCTCGCTGCTCGCAGTCAGGGGCTTGCTGCAGGTGGCCCTGCTCGTCTCTGGCATCACACCAGAAGACCTCCTTCACCTTCTCCATGATACGGGCGTGGGCGTGTTTGGGGGTAGTCCCCTGCCCAGGTCGGGACCCTTGGTACCCTTTGCCATGGCCTCCAGAACCTCCACCACCAGGACGGTAGTTGTTCAAGTGCTGGTCGCTTTCCTTCTCCAGCGCCAGCTCCAGGAGTAGCACGCACAGATCCTCGTAGCGGAGGGATCTTACCTTGCGCTCTGCCGTCGAACGGCACTCGTCCCACAGCTCACGAGGGAGCTTAGCCACCAATCAGAAGAGCAGGTCGTCGCTGCTGTAGGAACCGGGCGTCAATCGTCCAGCCCAGTGATCCAGGTCAGCCAACAGCTCAGAGACCCTGCCAGGTTTGGGGTTGTTGGGCAGCACGGGCAGGTTCTGGATCTCGGCACTGATGGAGAGGTCGGTTTCGTAGGTCGGGTACTGCCTCTCCAAGGCAATCAACACATCGGCAAAGGTGGCGGAGTTCGTCACGATCTGCCTGACCTGCTTCTCCAGGTACTTGGTCTTGCAGCACTGCAGGAGCAGATCGCACTTGACTCGTCCACTAGCGTGGGTTTGGCCGGTCAATCGGAGAAACCGGCCAAAGTTCTCAGCGAACTCGCTGAGGTCCTTGCCTGTGAACTCAGGCAGGTTCACCACGATCTTGGAGGTGGCAATAGCCTTCGCCTCCTGAGACCTGCGTCCCTCAGGGCGTCGGGTCTTCTTCTTCTTCTTCTTCTTCTTCCCCCTTGGGTTCTCGGGGTCCTCGGGGTCATCGTCCTCCGAGGGCGAAGCAGAAGTCATAGACGGCAGCTCATCATCGGAGGGGTCTCCGCCTAGATCACTAGAACCATAAGGCTCCACGTCCACCATTGCCCTCAAGGCTGTCAGCCCAAGCCCGTCCAGCTCGGCCCTCCTAGAGTTCGTCACGTGGCTGTAGGGCGGCTGGGCCGTTCTCGGTACGAAAGGACTTCTCGGTATCGCTGCAGGGGTCGGCATCGGTCGGCTCCTCAGGCCCCCCAGGGTGTATGTCAGCCCTGCCACCAGGTGGTTGGCCTGTACTGGATGGCATGACACTCCCACCGTGGTAGGTGACGCTTGGGGCGGTATCATCAAGCGCTCCAGTTTCTCTCGGATCTCTTGAGTGAGGTCGCCCACGATTTTAGAAGTGGCTCCTCGGAGCACCTCGTTGATCTCCGACCGCGTCAGGGACCTGTTGGAGGATCTCCCCGATCCTCTACTCCTGCCTCCAAGAGATTCAGGTCCTCTCCTCAACCCACTCAAGGTTGCATACCCAGGTGCATACCCAGGAACATCCACATAGGTTCCCGTAGCGGGTAGAGGATGGTGATAGGCAGCCGCATACCATCGCGGCGCAGAACTGGAAGCCACCGGCTCACTGGCAGTAGTTGCCTCAGGAAACGCAGTGGTAGGTGGGCCCAAACCATAGGCAGGGTAGGCAGGCATGCCAGTAAGGCCTGTGCCCTCTGCCATAGGCGGGTTGGTTATGGGAGTGGATGTTGCAGCGGCTGGGTCTGGAATTCAGAGTGTGGTGGTTATAGGAGAGGGTGATGCGTGGAGGCCAGAAGCGCTTGGTGCGCATTCGAAGGTAGGATCATCGTCAGGTCTTGCCCTTGGTCCTCTCCTTCGTCTGCTTCGTCTCCAGCATGCTTCTCGCTCTCTCTCTTCCTCTTCACAGGCTGAGTGACCACCTCCTCGGCTGAGAGGGCCCTGAAGGCCGACTGGAGTCCATCCAACGAGTCCTCAGCCACGTCCACTGGCCCATGTAAGGGCTCCGAAGGTACAGCGCTAGGTCCAGGTCCAGGTTCACCAGGTGCTGGCCTTGCTGGTGCCTCAGGCGCTGACTTCACGTCGGTGTCCTCCTTCTTTGTGTCCATCTTCGTTCGCCCTTCTGCTTATATATGACTGTACCCGGCGCACTGGATGTACGGCACGGGGTTGCTGCTGGTACGCAGAGGAGTCTGCCTCTGCTGCCAGAAAGGTTTATAGTGATTTCAACACTGTGTTTGTGCCTCTCCTGCTGCTTGCTGCTGGTGTAGGGTTTCCTGCTGCTTGTTTTTGAAGATGAAAAGCTTTTGTTTGCTGAAATACAATCAATCCAGGATAGCCCAAGCCAGAGGTATGCAAGTAGAAGAGAATCAGGATCAAAGCATGAAGGGCTGCAGTGTAAACAGTGAAAGATGAAAGGATATTCACAGAAACTGCAACTCAGGTCAAATCGGATTGCATATTCACAAAGATAGCTGAAATGTTTTGGAAAAGAGTTGGAAAACTGCCCCATGGTCACTCTATCTCCATAGTGCCATCTCAGGAGATGTGCACTCTTTGTTTTGGGTCCCATATGTGCTGAGGTGGCAGGGCATGTGGCGATGAGGTCACTGCCATGTCACATGGGATCTTCCTACTTAGCTAGGCTGACCAGGAATTGAACCCAGGACCTCTCAAAAAGAGGTGCCCAGCCCCCTAGGGTGCATACCACTAGGACAGCTAAGAATTCATGAGAAAACATAGATAAATTCATAGGCTCTGCCCTGGATATGTCAGTTCTCAGTCAACTCAGGAAAAGATGATTTGCCTCACATTGAAAGGGGATTAAGGGGTCCACTCCATATCCTGATTGGGTGTTTGGTTCCATAGGTCAAAATGTGTTATCATCACTTTTGGTGGGGCCAATACTAAGATAGAGATGCCTGGATGCTCAGTGCATCTCTAATACAACTAGAGTATGCCCCAAAGCATTGGAAAAGCACTTTTTCTTACTCAACAGGCACCATGAAAATGGGAAAATTGATAGTGGCGCTTGTGGGTCGCTCCGTAAACCTTCCCACATGCACCATATGTGCAGTAGACATAGTCTAGCGCTATGGAGCTTACCATCAGGACATGGGCGAAGCCCTTGCCACGTATGACTCCATATATCTTCCTACAAACGGAGATATATAACATGGGCGTGAGCATAGCGAAGCACATACCATGCAGATAACACATACCCTTAAAAGGTGGCTCCCACCATGGTATGCCATGCCCCTCCATGGACATAACTTCACGTTAAAAATACGTAGGAACCCCAGGAAAGTTTCTATGCAACACCAACACTCATGCGGTACACTCGAAAGTCGCATAAAAATATTCGTCTGCATGGTCCAAGAGTTCTAAAACACTTTCTACCCTCTTGACCATTATCCCTTGCTACACCAGGCATGTGTACACACCAAAGGCGTTTGACGCTTCCTGAATTAAGTTGAGACCAAGGCGATTCCATCCCATATCTCAACATTGAAATCCCTTACAATAAGCCGGAGATATGACTTTTCAAAGTGGCCTCACGAATCAATTTTGTTTCGCCTATATCTCCAAGAAAAATGAGGGAGACAACAAAAGGAAGGTTGATTCGTGATCCGGGGAAAATGTAGGACCACTCGAAATGCATCATATCAAGTGCGGCGACCTCGAAGTCAAAGATCCGATTCTGAATGACTGAAAAAATCGGATTAATTTTGCGAGTGTATAACATGAAAATTGCGGAAGCACCGAACCCTTTTCTAATGAAATTTAACCCTTCATCGGGGTTTCCGCTAAAATATCTGGAAATAACAGTTAACCAATCGGTTACCGCAAAATCGCGAGCCAACTGTCAGTCGCCGATACATTGACAATCAGAACGGACAGCTGAAAAATTACGGAAACATTATGAGAAAAAAACCCTGTTGATTCCTGATATTCTGATATATAAATCTCAGCCGGCGGCGCCTCGGTATTGAATATGGCCGCTCATAGCTGGAATGGCCAAGGTAGGTAGGTAGGTATCTTCGGGAGCTCGGGATGCCTCCTTTGACATTGCAGGAAGAAGGTCTTACCAAAGGGGACGTCCTGTCCCTCCCACTGCCCTATGTCAGGTGCCTCTTGAGCCGCTCCCGCATGTGCTTGGGAAGGCATTGTCGCGGCCACCCGGTCCATGTGTCCCAGGTGGGAGGGTGTCCCCACATGTGTCCATGGGTAGGGCCACATGCCCCCTCCTTTGGGCGGCAGCTCTGGGGGGCTGCCCAGCCGTGTGGAGTATCTCTCACCACAAGGGGTATTGCTCCCGCTTGTCTACGGTACGACCGCCTCACCCTTGTGGCTTGAGTTGCGGGGCCACTCTGCTTGGCAGGTGACCCCCTCCTGGACTGTGTACCGGCTCGCCTGTCACCGGTTGCTTCCATGGCTCCGGGTGACGTTTGCCATGGTCCCCGATGCAGCCTGGCCGGGCTCGGACCAGTGGCCTTGGAGTACCGCTCCTGCCACTGGCCCGGTGGGCCGGCTGGGTCGCCCCAGTGTGTCCGATCCATGGGGTATTGGTTCTTTCCTGTCCCTCGGCCGCCCTATGTGTGTGCAGTGTCCTGGGCCGCTGGGCTCCTCTTCACCGGTGTGCCCGCGCGGTTTGCTGTGGTGCGTCTGCGGTGTCCTGGGCCGGCTGGCTGCTGTTCACCGGTGTGCTCGCTCGGTGTGTTGTGTTGCATGTGCGGTGTCCTGGGCCACTGGGCTCCTGTTCACCGGTGTGTGTGCTGTGTGCGGTGCGCGTGTGCCATGGGTGGTTGTGTCCCTCTTCCTCCCCACCTATTTTTTGGTTTTTTTTTTACTTGTTTTTTTTTTTTTGGGAAAAAAAAAAGAAAAAAGAAAAAACAAAAAAGAGAAAAACAGGGGCGCGCGTACACTGCAGGCACAGGCATGGGCAGCTGGTGCGGCGGTGCAATAGCGTTGTGTCCTCTGGCGTGTGTCGTCGGTGCTGTGGCGGCGGTCGCGCCCCAGGGGTGCGGCTCGCGCGTCCTGATGTACACGGGCTTGGGTCAGGGTGGGTTTGGTGAGGTGTCTCTTTGCTTCTGGAGCTGGCTGGTTAGGCGGCTGTGTGGGCTGTGGGTGTGGGCTGTGGTTACGTTGTTCCCTCGGCGGGCTTGGTTAGGAGTCAAGGGTTAGCGGTTTCGGGGTGTGGCTCGGGTTTGATTTGTGCTTGGGTTCTGGCTCGGTTAGGCGGTTGCGACGGTAGCGGGCCTGGGTTCGGTGCCTTTGGGCGTAGTGGTGCTCGTTGTCCTGTGTGTTGGCTTCCTTCGGCGTCCGGTTCGTTTGGTGACTTCTGGGCGGGGCCTGGCGTGGCGCCCCGTGGTGGTGGTTTGCTGGGTAACGGGGTTAGATGGCGGCGCCGCTGGCCGGGGGGTCAGGCGCGTCGTGTTGTGTGGCGCGCAGGGCTCCTGGGGTGCTGTGGGTGTCGCCGGTGTCGGTGCGCCAACGCTTGTGGGGTGGTGAGGGGGGGTGTTTGTGCGGGGCTGGGCTTTGGGTGATGTCCGACAGGCGGATGCCGTCTCGCTGCGTTTCCTGGAGGGTCTTCTGCAGGCGCCTGAGGACATACGGGTGGTCCTGGGGCGCGGGGAGGTTGCGGGGGTGGACTCCCAGGGGGTGGAGCGCATCGGCCAGCATGGCTTCCCATGCGGCCTGCGGCATCCACCCCCCCGCCGGCCGAGGCGGCAGTTCTCCACCGACCCCTTGCGGGGCCGATGGACCAGGCCCTCGAGGGAGGGCTCTCCCCGGGCCCACTTTCGCAGCTCCCAGAGCTGCGTGTGGGTCCAGCGCTGCCACCACTGTTCCTGGGCGGGCCTGCGGTCTTGGGCGGAGGAGTGGGCGTGGGTGGGTGTGACGGGGTCTCGGGGACCGGTGGCGGTGGCGGGCCTGGGGGATTCCTCGTAGTCCTGTTCCGTGGGGGTGCGTGGGGAGTGGGGGCGCACGCGGATGTGGACCCGCGGGTGTGCGCCTACGGTCTCCGCCTCGGGGTTGGGCGGGGACTCGCGGCGGCGGCGGTAGTGGGGCATGCGTTGCATGTGGGCTGTGATCGAGGGTTGGTAAGGGGCCGGGGACGCTGCTGGTGGACCCTGGCGTCGTTCTGGCTTGGTGGGGAGCGGTCCGTGGGCCTGGGGTGCGGGCTTTGAGAGGTGGCGGGGCGAGGTGCGTCGCGCTTCGGCCGCGGCGCGCTCCGCCATGAAGGTGGTGGCGGTGGCGTCGGTGACGTTGGGGGGGCGCCGCGCTGGGCGCTGCTGCCTTCGGGCCTGGGACGGCTGGGGCTGGATGTCATCGAGGACGTCCTCGGGGGGCCGGGCTCGCGCTGCCATCGTGGCGCCGGGTTTGGGCTTGGGTTTGGGCTTGGCTGCGGGTTGCGGTCGTGGCGTGCTGACGGGTTTGGATGGCTGTTTGGCGGCGGTCTTGGGTTTCCGCCGGGTCGTGGGTGTGGGCTTCGTCGGGGCGTGGGCCTTGGCGGCGGCGGGGCTGCTTGCGGTGGGGGCGGGTTTGGAGGCCCGTTTGGGAGGTGTCCCCCGCGGCCTGGGGGGTGGAGTGCTGGATGAGGACGTGGTGGTGGTGGTGGATGAGGTGGTCGTGGTGGTGGAGGTTGTGGAGTTGGAGGCGGAGGAGAGGGCTGTGGGAGACGGCGGAGGGTCCTGGGCTTCGGGGGCGGGCGTATGATGCTGGGTCCTGTAAGTAGCGAGAACGAGGGTGCAGGTTCGGGCACCGGGCGTGTGCGCGCATTTTCCCTGGTGATCGGTGCGTGCTGGTGCTGGCGTGGTGGCGTTGTCTCGGCTGCGCGGGCACGTGGGTTACCCGGGGGGTGGCCATATCTGCTCCAGGACGTGCGGGTGTGTTTGCTGGAGGTAGTCGAGGGTCTGGAAGAAGCATCGCTGGATGCCGGGCATGTCCTCCTCTGTGAGGTGGGGGTAGTTTTGGGTGGGGGTGTCTGGGCCCGGCCACAGCAGCGTCATGAGGCGGGCTGCCACCATGTACGGGCATAGTTGTAGGGTGGTGGGGCGTGGGGGGGTGGGTCCCCTGCGGTTTGGAGGGGCTTCCCTCTGCTGGGGGCGCAGCGTGACCACCCACACCCATCGGTCCGTGGGGATCCCCCAGGTCCGTTGGGTCCACTTGGCGAGGCAATACATCGCCCTACCAAGGCCCTGGTAGCTGCTGCGGATGGAGAGCAGCGTGTCCAGGGATTTGCGTTCCCACGTGCCCCAGATGTGGGGGTCGTTCGGGTCGTCCCCCCTGGCGTACGTGTCGGGGCCTGGGTTGTGTGGGGGGGGGGGTGTAGTCGGCGGGGAGGAGTGAGTCGGTGCCGTGTACCACCCAGTGGTCTGTGGGTGCGTGGTAGTTGGTGGTGGAGAGGGTGTAGTGCAGATTGTACATGAGGGTCATGTACGTGGAGGGGGCTGGCTGCTGCTCGTCGGGGGTGGGGATGTCCCCCAGGACGTGGTGCCGGAAGTTGCTCAGGGAGGCCATCCGGGCTACCCATGTTTCCCGCTCCCACTCTTTGGTGCTGTCGGGGGTGGCGCCGGGTGGGGGGTGGGCCATGTTAGGCTCGTGGTAGCCGGTGCGGCCCTTGGTGTCCACCCGCCCCGGCACGGGGTGTCCGACCAGGTGTCGCCCCCAGTCGATGGGGGGCGCCCAGATCCGGCTCCCCGTGGGGGGCGGGCTCTCGCCGTCTGGGGTGGCGCGTGGGGGGCGCTCGTGTCGGGCGACGTGGAGGAAGGCGTCGAAGAGGAAGTCTCTGACGCCTTCCCCCAGGGTGGCCGCCTGGACCAGGGTGGCCGCCCGGATGGGGGTGCTGGTGCCGGAGGTGCGGAGGTACAGCACGACGTCCTGTTCCCCGAGTCCCCGGAGGTGCTGCCGTACCGCTGCGGGGTTGTCTAGGGCGTAGGGTTCGGCCGGTGCGGCGGCTGGTGGTGCGGGGTGTGATGGGGGGGGTGGTGTGGGTTTGGGGGGGGTGGTCGTCGTTGTCGCACGTGGGGTCCGGTGATGGGGTCTCTTGTGGCGGTCGCGGGATGGGGGGATTCGCGGTGGCGTGTGTCGGCGGGGGTATCGACGTCAATTGGCTGGTGCTGGCTGCCGCGTGTTGTGTCCGTGGCCTGGTCTCGGGGGGGGCGGGGGGGGGTGGTGTGGGGATGGCGCTGTTGGCGCTTGGGGGGGCGGGGGTGGGTGCTGTGCTGACTGGGGGTCTGGGTGTCCCTGTGGGTCGTGTTGGTGTTGCGTGTGTGCGCCGTGCGGCCCTTGCGGTTCTTGACTGGTTTTGGTGCCGGGGTGTGGGTGGGAGGCGGCCGCATGAGCGTCCGGGTGGGGCTGTGGTCCGTATGTAATGGGCGGCTGCTGGTGGATGGTGCTCGCTGGTATGGGGTGTGGGTGGGGGGGCTGCTGGTGGTGGTGGGGTGGGGGGGGCGGGGGTGGGTGTTGTGCTGGCTGGGGGTCCGGGCGTCCCTGTGGGTTGTGTGGGTGTTGCGTGTGTGCGCCGTGCGGCCCTTGCGGTTCTTGACTGGTTGTGGTGCCGGGGTGCGGGTGGGAGGCGGCCGCATGAGCCCCCGGGTGGGGCTGTGGTCCGTATGTGATGGGTGGCTGCTGGTGGATGGTGCTCGCTGGTATGGGGTGTGGGTGGGGGGGCTGTTGGTGGTGGTGGGGCGCTCATACTAGGCCCTGGTGTTGCTGGTGTGTGTGCGTGGCTCCTCGCGGGTCCATGGGGGTGTACCGTGGCTCGTATGTCGTGGGCCCGTGTAGCGGGGGCGGCGGCAGGCGCTGGACCGCGTGGTGGTGGTGTGGGGGGTGTGCTGGTTGTGTGTGGTACCCCGGCGTTGGTGGGTGTGGTGGCAGGGGCTGGTGGTGGTGGAATACGTGATGGTGTGGTGCGGTGCTGTGCGGTATGTGGGCTGGGTGGTTCGCGGGGCCTGGTTGTGCTGGGGCGTGGTGGAGATGTAGCTGGTGGGGGTTGCTGTAGCATGGGGGCATTAGGGGGTAGGGGTTGGGAGGGACGGGGGCGTGGTGGTGGTGTTGGTGGTGCCGTGTCCCCTGGCTCTGCGCGTATGGTGGTCCTGGCATGGTGTGGACGTGTGTGGGCGGTGGTGGCTGACTGGGCTGCAGGGTTTGGGTGCTGCGGTACGGTGGTGGTGGTGGGCGCTGGTGGTGGCGGTGTTGTTGGTGTGCCCCGGGGGTCTGGGCGTGGGCTGGTGCGGTGTGGCTGGACCCGGGCCTTGGTCTCTCGCCCTGCTGACGGGCGCGTTGGCGGGCCCCCTGACCTGTCTTGGTCTTCTTGGCCCGGTGGGTGTCGGGGGCGGGTGAACCCCCCTGTCCCCGTGGGGGCGACGGGGAGCGGGCGTGCCAGCGGTGTGCCTCTTGGAGGCTCGTCTTGAGGCCTCTGACGTGGGTTTCCTGGTCCGTGAGGCCCATCCGCGTGGCGGTGGCCTCGTCGGGGGCGGCCAGGTGGGCTTCCCGAAAAGACGCCCAGCCCTCCGGGGGCTTCTGTTGTGTGGGGTGGGGGTGGTGTGCCGGGTAGAGGAGTGCGCTGAGTGGGTAAGGTGTTCCCTTCCGTCGGCCGAGGGCGTTGTTGAACCGGCGGCAAGTGATTCGGAGGTAGGCTGCTATCTCCTCTGGTGCCGTGTCGGCCCACGCTTCCGGCGTCAGGGCTGCTGCTTGGGGGGCCGGAAGTTGTGGGTCTGGGAGGTGTAGGTCTCGGTGGTGGAGGTATAGGGCGAGGAGGATGTGGCGGGCCGCCACGTTCAAGCCGCCTCCCCTGTGGCGTAGGGGTGGGCTGTGGGGGGGCAGGGGTGTGCTGCCCGTGGCCACGGCTATGGTCCATGCGTGGTCCGCCGCGTCCGCCACGTAGTACCCTCCCAGGTGGTCCCGCAGGGTGTCGGTGAGGAACCCGAAGAAGCTGGGGTGGCTGGCGGGGGGGGGGTGCGGCTGGGGCCGCGGGCCGCTTGCGGTGGCGGGGGTTGAGGTCCCCGCAGTGGGGGCAGTGGGTGAGGCGGTGCGCGGCTCCCAGGCAGACCCAGTGGTCTGGGTTGCAGGGCAGGGCTGTCTGTGGTAGCCGCTGGCGAGCGCAGAGGGGACATGCGGTGGCTGGCGGTTGCCGCATGCTGCAGGTATTTGTGGGTGCGGTATGTGAGCTGCTCCGCCGTCTTGGCAACGGCCGTCCGCTGCATGTGCGCCGCCGTGGCCTGGGGGTCCTCCGCGTGGGTGCGTAGCAAGGTGTAGACGGCAGTGGGGACGAGTCCCCTGCGGACCGCCTCGAGCACCTCCGTCTGCTACAGGACGGTGGTGAGTTGCTGGGTCGCCGGGGACTGCGTCAGCCATCCGGCGTGCTGTGCGATGGTGTGGGTTGGGTTCCAGTCTGTGAGGGTGTCCAGTCCTCTGTACAGGGGGCACGCCTTGAAGTGGTCCCATGTTTCTTCTTCCGCGTGGCTGCAGATGCATTTGGTGTATCCTGCGGGGACGTGGATCGAGCGGCGCGTATACCATCGGTGGTATCGGGTGAGGAGGGGAAGATGTTCGAGGGCGAGTTGGAGTCGGGGCTTTTGTAGGTGTGCTGGGAGGCTATCCGGGCGCAGGGCGGAGTAGTAGAGGGGGGTGTGGACGGAGTCTTCGAGGCGTCGGAGGAGCTCGGTGTTCGCTGCGTGGCCCAGTGTGGTGGCCAGTTGCTGGATGGGTGTGGGGTAGTGGTACTGCTTGTCTCGATCCGTGTACGGCGTGTCCTCGGGCATCCACTGGGGGGGCTGTGTGGCCGGGGGTATCGGGGGCAGGTGCTGCAGGTGGCTGTGGTATGGGGTGTCCAGTCGCACGCGTTCGAGCCCTGGGGTGTGGTTGGTGTTCTGGTGTTTGGCCTGCGTGTCTGCGCGTCCATTGCCGTATGCGTAGCGGTGTGACTCCTGCTTGACGATGTGTAGGGCGTCCTGGGGGTGCATGCCCTTGAAGGCCATCCATAGTCCCAACGCTTGTGTGGTGAGGCCGGACTCGAGTGCTTTGTGGAGGGGCAGGTCCGCAAGGCGCCTGGTGAGGTGGATGTCGACCGTGGCGTCCACGACTACCCAGATGTTGCGGGGCCGGATCGTCGTGGGTGGCGGTGTGGCGGTGACGGCGTCTGCCATGGTGCGCAGTTCGCCGTGGGAGGACGCCCCAAAGATGGTGGCCCCGGTGTGGTGTTCCACGTGGAGGCCGTCCGCGTGCCGGGTGATGCGCACGGAGGCGCAACCGACCGTGGGGGTGCATTGCTGGGTGCCGGATGCGTCAGTGAAGTAGATGATGTCGGTGTCGCTGGGTATGGGTAGGCGGGCGATTGCTGTGGGGTGATAGACGTAGATGGGGTTCCCCTGGGCGGTTCTGGCGGTGATTTGCGCGGGCTGCAGTAGTGGCGCTGCATAGACGCCTATCCCCTGGGTGATGATGGCCTGGGCTCGTGGGGTGAGGCGGAGGAGGCCCCTGTCTGGGCGCCCCTGGGTGATATACGCGTACATCAGGTGGAAGAGGTTTCCCGTATTGGGGTGGAACTTCTGGCACTTGATGGTCTGTCGCCGCTCCTGGTCGTCTTTGTCGCCGCGGAGGGTGGGGCATTTGTGCTGTAGGGGGCGCATGGGTGCCTCCTGAGGTCCTGCGCGGTGTGGGTCGCAGCGGTCGTAGTCTATGGCTACGCTGTCCGGGTCTGCCCGCTCGTTAGTGACCGTCCATGTCGCCGTGGGTGTTCGGGTCCAGGCTACGTGCGCCGGGTGGTCTGGGGGTACCGTGTGAAACCAGGGGGAGAGCCATGCCTGCTGGTCGGCGGTGGCGGCGGCGGTGGGGGTGCGGTAGTGGGTGGAGATGAGGTGCAGCAGGGGCCACGGAGTGTCGAGGGCTGCCGGGCCGCAGTGCCAGCACGTGCGTGGTATGCCCTGGTCACTGTGTCTGACTGGTGGTACATCGGTCTCCGGTGCATTGTGTTTGGGGATGGACCAGGGGGCATGGTGTCGATGGACAGTGCGGGTAGCATGTTTGCGGCCGTTTGGTGCTAGTAGCAGGATGGTGGGTGGTGTCCAGCCTTCGGCTGACGGGGTGGGCTCCCCCTGCGTCGTGCCGCCGTCGTTGGGGGTCTCGTGCTCGCTCGGGCGGGGCCGGGGGTGCTGGCGCTGGAAGGCTGTGTACGCCGTGTCGATGTCCTTGGACCCCGGCATGTCGCGCCCTGCCTTCGTAGCACATGCGCGGAGGTACGCTTGGAAGACGTGGCGTGCTGGCGATTGTGGGTCGGAAAGGAACGGGGCGTGGTGGGCGTCGCATTGGGCCATGATCTTCATCTGTGTTGGGGTGATATACACTATGGTGATGGTGGCCCCCACGAGGCGCAGGGTGTCCACCTCGCCTGCCGGGCGTCGGTGGATGTCGGTGTGTGTGGCCACGAGTGGCCCCTGTTGATCGCAGTGGTGGTTTGTCAGGATGGCGTGTGTGTGGTGCGGTAGGAGGAGTTGTAGCTGGGCCCAGATGCCAGTGCCCACGGAGGTGGAGACGCCGTGTTGTGCCGGTATCCACCGGGGGCAGGTGTTGCGGGCCATTTGCGCTTCTTTTATGCGTACGGCTGCCGCCTCGCGAACTTCTGGTTGGTGGTTGTGTGTTACCCTGTGTAGGAGGTGTGCTGCGTGTTTGGCATAGGCCATGTCGACCAGGGCGCCTGTATTGTCTCCGTAGTAGCGCCAGTGGGCCATCATGGCCTCCTTGGGGAAAGACGTGGGCCAGCCTCCGTGTTGCGCCCATGCCTTCGTCACTTGCTGTCGAGCGTGGCATAGTGCGTCTTGGGGGCGCGGGAGGTGCAGGGCTTGGTACCCGATGGCCGCGTTGAGCACTGCTTCCATGAAGTACGCCAGGCCCTGCGTAGACAGGAGGTCCCCCCTGGCAATTTGGGGTAGCCGGGCGAGGCGCTCTTCTAGCTTGCTTGGGAGTGTGATGTGGTGGTGCCGCGTGGCCTGTGTGACTCCCAGGTGGACTGTGGTGTCTTCCAGGTGTAGGGGTTCGCCTTTCCGGATGTGGGGGGTGGGGGTCTTGGCGTCGGCCAGCCCGACCGATTTGCGGGGGTGCACTAGGAGCTGGTGGGCGTCCAGGTAGGTTGTGGTGAGTTGGAGAATGGCGGACGCTTGTTCGGTGGTCGTTGGTAGCCCTGCGTTCTCAGGGTCGCGGTGGCGGGTGGCCGTAGTTAGGAGGTTGTCATCCGCGAAGTTGATGAGGGGGGACCGTAGCGGGTATGGGGCGTACCCCGGGTATACCCGTGCTAGCTCGAATGCCAGGGGCAGGGTGACGAGGAGGTAGAGGAAGGGGCCTTCGGCGCCTCCCTGGGGGACCCCGCTGTCTCTGCTGGTCCAGGGGGTGAGGCCTGCGGCTGTGATGACGGCGTAGAGTCGGGTCTGGATGTACCCGGTCATGAAGGATAGGAATGGGAGGCCCATGGCATCCCATACCTCCGTGAGGAGCCGGTGTGGGGCGTGGGGGAACGCGCCTTGGACATCGAGGGAGGCGATAATCATCTCGTAGGGGTTCATGTCCAGTGCGGTGTCCTGGAGGAAGATGGCCTCGTGGGGGGACCTGCCGGCCATGGCTCCCCACATGCTGGCGGGCACGTGGGCGAAGACCGCTGGCGCAATGCGGCCTAGGATGAGCGTCCACACCAGCTTGACCTCGGTGGTGGCGCAGACTATGGGCCGCAAGTTCCCCGGCTGCGCCCAGTCCCCCTTTTTGTAGAGGGGGTGGACCAGGTTGGCCCACTCAGGGGGGATGGGCGTGGCGCCCGTGACGATGTCCCACAGGCGGGCTGCCAGGCGGCGTTTGACGGGCAGGGTGAGACGTTGGTACGCTTCGGCCGGCAAACCGTCGACGCCGGGCACGACCCCCTTCTTCAGGCGGTCGAGGGCGCGTTGCAGTTCTTAGATGCTGAAGGGGTCGTGTTCGATGGCGCGCCGCTGTTCCCGGTTGAAGACCCTGGGCACATGCCCGCGGATGGTGTTTCTGGTGTGGGGGTCGAGCTCGGGGAGGGCGTCCCCGTGTTGTGCCTGGAAGCTGTCCAGGACTGCCTGGAGGACAGTGTCGGGGTCATTGGTGAGGCCTCCTTCGGGGGTGTGTACCGCGTGGATGGTACGGCGCCCCGTGTCCTCCAGGATGCGGCTGACGTACCGTAGGGACTTGTACGGCGTGTCGTTTCTGCCGTATCTTTCGCGTTCTTGGGCTGCGGCCGCTATGCGGTGGGCGTGCCATTCCTGGAGTTGGTGGCGGCGGGTGGTGAGGAGCGCACGGAGGTGGGCGTCTCGGTCTCGTGCCTCCGGTGTGCTGGGGCGTAGCAGGGTGGCGAGTTCCCCTTTCGTGGTCCAGATGTCATGGACGAGTTGCTGGAGGGTGAGGTCTGGTGGTGCTCCCGTGTGGTTGGTGTCACGCTCCATGCCGCATGCTTGTGCCGCCCGGCGCATGGCGGTGGTGAGTGTCGGTGCACCCGGGCGGCGCAGGATGGCGTGTAGGGCCCTGTTATACCTGTGCCAGGCGCCGTGGTCGTCCTCGGCCGGGAACTGCAGTTTGGGTGGGAGGGTGTCGTCTGGCAGGGTGGCCGCGGGTGGGGGTAGGTTGGGGATGATGAGGTCGATGTAGAGGGGCCGGTGGCCCGTGCCTGTGGGCAGGAGGTCCCCGTAGGCTGCTTCGTGGACGCGCACCGTGGTTGGGTCCCCGTAGCACGTGTCGATGCGGGATGGGTGGGTGCCGGCTTGGTGGGGGTAATGGGAGGGTGTGCCGGTGAGTCCTGCCGTGAGGTCGGTGAGGCCCAGTTGGTGCATGGCGTCCCGGACAGCTGTGTCGGTGGCTGTGGGTGGGCCGGTGCGGTCGTCGTCGGTGGGGGTGGCGTTTAGGTCGCCTATGATGATGGTGGGTGCCAGGAGGGAGAGTCGGCGGTGGGCCAGGCTCAGGGTGTCCAGGAAGTCCTTCGTCTCCTCCCCGAATGGGACGTGCGTGAGTAGCACGTTTAGCTGCCATCCAGGCCCCACGCACTCGTACGCCCCGAGGCGACCATCCACTCCGAGGTCGGGGTGGGCATGTACCGTGACCGACGTCTTGTGGTAGAGGGGTACCCCCCGTTCCCAGTGGGCGTGATATTTGTTCCCCTCCGGGTCCAGGATCGGTGCTGGTTCGGGTTGGTCCGCTCTGCGGAGGGCTTGCTCCAGGAACCCCAGGAGGTCTGCGCCTTGGGGGTGCGGCCCGGGCATGGCTTGCAGTGTGGCGGCCTTGGTGGGGTCGTAGGTGACCGCGGGCTCGTTGAGGATGTTGATGCGGGCGTGGGCTTCCGCAGGTGCCGGTTTCTGGGGACCGGTAGTTGGGGGGGCGGGCCGTGTCCGGCCCTGGCCCCGTCAGGCGTCGAGGAGGTCAATGACGCCCTGAGCTGCGGGTGCCTTGCGGTTCCGCTTCTGGGGCTGGGGTAGGGCCCATGCATTGTGGACTTCGCCCGTGTACTCGGTGCCGGTGAGGTGCTCCATGTCGGGGGTGCACAGCTGCATGGGGACCATCTCACGACCAGCTCGGTCTCGCCAGAGTTCGATGGTGCGCCCCAGCTTCTTGTCGTTGGGGGTGGCCGGGTCCCACTTGACGTGGATCTTGAACCCCTGGTGGTCCCCGGTGACGAGGTACCGGTGCTTGACCTCCCCTGCGGCCCATATCCACTTGGAGGGGCCCGCGGCCGTGGCGTACTCGAAGGGCAGCTGCACCCGGGTGCCGATGGCGTATTCGGGATACAGGGCAGCGGCCTCCTCTTTGGTCCAGCTCTTCGGCTTGGCCCTTGGCTTTGGCGCGGGTTTGGCCTGTGTGGGGGCCTTGCGCTTCTGCGCACCTTGGCGGCGCCGGGCAGCGGGTTGTCCCCGTTGGGGAGGTGCGCCCTGGGGCTGCTGTACGGGTGCGTGGCCCGGTGCAAACACGGGGTGTTCGCGGGCGGCTGGAACGTCGGGCTTGGACGTGGGGACGGGGTCCTTCAGCTGGAACACTTGCTTGGTCATGAGGCCAAGCACTTGCTCGGCCTCCTGCAGGGAGCCGGGCGGGTCCGTGGGCCAGGTGAGGAGCCGGTGCCCGGTGCCTGCCCCGTGGCGGCGCATGTGGGCCGTGTAGCGGGTGGCGTGGCGTGTCCATGCTGGGGTGCGTTCCGGGGGGAGGGGGCCTTCTCGCGCCCCCTGCGCCCAGTAGAGGGCGTAGTGCAGCGCTTCCCAGGCTGCCTCTGGGGCGTGGGGGATGCGTGCGGCGAGTCGCAAGCGGTCTCCTCCGCGTGGTGGGGGCGGGACTTCGTCGCCGGGGGCGTGTGCCGTTGCCCGTCTGGTCTTGCCGTGGTCGTCCCATTCCACCGTCCACCAGGTGTCCTGGTGTTTGAGGATGTGGACCTCCGTGGTGTTCGGGGGGGCGTCCATGGCGTCCCAGCTGACGAGGTGGATGGGGCGGACCGCAGGGTGGGTCTTCGGGGGTGCTCGCATGTTGAGGATTTGGTGGATGTCCTCGGAGGTGGGGCCCGCGTCGGGGGCATCCTGCGCTGCTTGGGCTAGAGGAGGGGAGGAACGGTCCTCCCAGAGGCGGGAGGCGGACGCCGTGGCGTACATGGCTGCGATCAGGACGTGTTCCGTCAGCCCTTCCACCATGAGTTGGTTTTCCCCTCCAGGTCTCGGGGGATGGTGGCTTCCGCCTTTAGGGTGAGGAGTGCGATGGCGCGTTTGGGTCCAGGTGTGGCGTGCGTCGGCTCATCTGGCGGGCGTCCGTCGGATGGGGTGTGGGGGGGGCGCTTCTGGAAGGGGGATGGTCCCACCGCCAGGTGCTCGACAAGGTGTAGCGGTATGGCGTGGTGGCGGTCCGCTGCGGGCAGGAGGTAGGGGTGTGGGTCCCCGGGTATCGTGCCGAGGAATATGCCCCCCCTGTAGGTAGGGGTGGGCAGGGGTTGCTGCAGAGCGCCTGCGCATGGCAGCGCGCACCGAGGGTAGCAGTGGGTGCATGGGGCTGTTATGGGGTGCGGTACCGCGTACACGGTGAAGGGCCCTACCGCGCGCTGAATGTGGCGGGGGATGATGGTGCGGAGGTCCGCCACCCGTGCCGTGCGGCTTTTGCCATAGTATATCCAGAGTGTGTCCTCCAGTGCCATTTTGGGGCGTAGCTTGCGAGCCAGTAGGTTCAAGGTGCTTTTGTGGGTGGCCTCGGTGACGGTGGCGGGTCCAGCGTTAATGCGTGGGAGCAGGTGGTTTTGCTGGTCTGCCGCGGCCCGTCTGCGGGCGGTGTGGAGGGCGGTGCTGTCGGCGGGAGGGGGCGCATGGTGGGTGGGCCTTTTGCGCGGGGTCGGGGCGACGTGTAGGGGATGCTTCCATGCCGGGCGCGGGTGGTGTTGCGGTGGCTGGGATGGCCAAGCCTATCACACTATCACATCAGGTTACGTCAGGTGGATGGGAGAGTATGATATCAGCCAATGGCGGCTTGCCGGCACATAGATACACACCCCAAGTGACCCAAAGATGGCCACGGGGGTCCGAACCGGCTTCAGAGGTGGGGCACCAGCATGCCCCACCGGCACTCGTCCGCGGCGTCCCGGTAGAGGAGGGCCAGTAGGTTGCCGTCCGCGACTGCCTCCCACCCTACTCGCAGCCCGTCGCAGCTGTCCAGCTCCTGGCGCAGCGCGGCTGCAAGGTCGGTGGGGAGCATGAGGAGTAAGGGCCCCTGGATGTCGTCCAGCCGGGACAGGGCGTCGTCGTACACAGGCCCCCCAGTTTTGAAGTGCGCTACGGCGAGCCGGGCGGCTCCGTCCTCCGGGGGGTGCCATCGGATGGTGGCCGCGTCGCGTCCCCATGTGTGTATCTCCGTGGCTCGGAGCACATTGGCGGTGTGAAGGACGATGCGGTGGGGACGGGCGCTCGGATGAGCGAGGACACGTCACCATTCCACCCTGTTTGTGGCTCCGGGGCCGCTTGCAGCCATTCCTTCGCCGCCGCGTCCCACGGATGGTCGGGGCCCGCCCCGCGGACCATGGTGGGCCTCCGCCGGGTGTGCGGCCCCCACCCCTCGAGCGGGATGGCGGCGTACCGTTGCGCGGGGGTCTCCGGGGCGCGCGTGGCGGCGCACCACCGGCCACACTCGCGCGCCCACCCCTCCCCCACTACACGTGCCTCCCATGCGGTCATGGAGCCGCGCCCGATGATCCACTGTGGGAAGAGAGCGTCTTGTAGGTGTTTCGAGAAACCCCCCGGCAGGTCCCGGTACGGGTGGGGGTCCTCTTGCGGCGGGCACTCCAGAGTGCCATTCACGACACGGAGGGAGGCTACGAAGTCCTTGTCAGGGCGCGGGGGAGGGGAGGGGCAGTTGCCCTCTGCCGCGGTGAGCCATCGGTGCACCCGGGCCGCTGCGCTTAGGGGCTCGCGGAGGAGTTGCTCCAGCCGGTGGTTGCGAAGCTCCCATGCGAAATCCCCCAGCCGGAGCATGTGGTGCAGGAAATCGTCCACGGAGTTGCATCCCGGCGGGTCGTAGCGGGCTATGGCGCGAAGCTGCGCCTCCACTTCCTCGGGCACCAGCCCAGAGCAGAAGACTTCCGTCCACGCGGCGCCCGCGGTGAAACCGGACCGGGTGGTCAGGAGCAGAGGTCGCAGTGGCATGGGCAGCAACATTGCTTGGCACCGAAGACATAACGATAGTGTTGACTGAATAGTATCCTGCAAACAGATATGGTACACATAGCCAATGAAATACCTGATATGCACATATGAGAAATCCACCCTATCATCCACTAATTCATATATCTACTAAACATCCATGATTGCCTTATCTATCCCACATCCTATGTTCCTAACAAGGAAATGGAATATGATATACCCTATCCCACATATATCCCATATATAGGGCCAAATAATGCTCCCTTAGGGGTAAAATGCCACGGTAGGGTTGTGACCTGCTTCACCCCCCCACTTAAAACGACTGCCACGGGCAGGAAGTACATGCCCAAGAGGAACGTAGCAGTCACAAACAGCAGCAAATCAGAGGTTAGCAGATTGCCTCCCATGGGGAATCGAACCTACGCCAGGCAATCTCGGAGCCGGCCGCACGGCCGCTGAAGTAGCTCCGATCGGTGGGAATCGAACCACCGCCGGAATACCGAAATTGACGGACGGGATCCCGCAGGTCCCGCAATAAGTAGTCGGCGAAATCGCGAGCTGTTGCGCGTAGAGTCTGGTCCCTGCGTGCCGCATGAGGCATGTGGGGTCCAGCAGGTAAGGGCAGGTAGTTTTGCAAAGAATTAAAACTAAAGGCAAAGTGAAATCACACTTTTAAACAAAACTGAAGGTAATGGTACATGCGAAGCGGCGCGACGCGACAGTGCCAAATTTTTACTTTTGACAAAGAAAAGCCAGCAACAGGGACAGGAGACACTGACAGCAACTTAGGACTGTGCCTGCAGCAGGGAGCACGTGGGGAAACAAAAGTAGAGATCAGGGATGCATGACTGACTTGTGCTCGCCACTGTCTTGTGCATGCTTAGGCCACTTAACAAACACGGCCACGATGGCCCACCGTGCGCGCGGTAGCTCACTAATTAGAGGAAAGAGGTCACGATGGCCTCAGGGTAAATGATCGACGATCATTTAGGCACAAACCAAAACACGGGTACGATGCCCACACCTTGCACCCACGTGCTTTAGATCGTTTATGAGGGCTTGATGTGCTTGATGTTCTTGATGTGCTTGCCCGTAACGCTTGTAGTAATGAGTGAGCTCTTGCTTGTAAGATGTAAACTTGCTTGCTCACTTGCTTGTAAACGTCCAGACAAGGCCTAGCCAAAGGCCCACTTGTCAAACTGACCCGACACACAACAAAAATGAAACGAAGGCCGGTGTGCCTTGTGTGTGGATGGCCGGAAACCAGCCACGGCTGTGGCTAAATGCTACGGGCACGGCTCAGCCAAGGGCCGTGTCCGTGTGGATGCTTAATTTAGCATGTGTGTCACACGTGATGCACCACGTAGAGGGTAAAGGAGGAGGTACGGAGATGGGATGAGGGTGTGAGTAGACACACTTAAATAGACAAACCTCATAACCATGTAATAATAACCTGACCTCACTGCTAACCCCTCACCTAGGAGCCATACTACGTATATATATCATATATACACATAATAGAGCGATGCACACCGACAAACACAAGACACACTTGTGCGCGCACACCCATTGGCAGGGCCCGGGGGCACACACTCGCCCGGAGGGCATCACAGAGTGTGGGTCTCGCGGTGGCGGCCTTGGGGCACGTGATGGTGGCACTCCACACATACGGCACGTGCAAGAGCTTCCACAAACTACTCACGTACACACAACAAACAGTAAGCATATCCACAATAGAACACGTGTATAGATACGCCACCTTGTTGCTTGGTGTTCGTGTGTGTCTTGGGGGCGTGCGTATAAACACTTAGGTTAGCTTGCGTGTTACCTTTGTCGGTGGGTGTGCCACCGGCGGGCCGTAGCGCAGGGGGTCACCTCCAGGTTGCAAATTGGGGAGGTCGCCCGTACGGTCCCGCTGGTGTATCAGCCCACCCTGCTCCCCGGGGGCACGATGACACACCCCGAAGGAGTTTTACTCCCCCAACCCCTCTACACCGTGTATGACGGATTCATGTTTACACCTCCGTGTGTAAACTTGGGCCGGTGTACACGGCTACAAAACCCCAAAGGTAGGTGTCAACCTAGGTCTTGCTTGTTCGGGGGGCGGGTGATAACCAACGTAATAGGCAACCATATAATCCCGTAACTAAATTAATGGCATGCGCACACACACGCTACCATTGGCCACGGGCACACCCGGTTTTGGTGTGTCTCGGACAGAGAGACTCGTGTGTGTTGTGGAAATCCAAGTCCACGCACGGGTCTCTATAAAGAAAAATGCCACGCCCATATCCCAACCCGTTTGGTTGGGTGTTGGGATAGAGGACCCCTCGGGTGTTGTGGAAATCCAAGTCCACTCGTGGGGAACTCTAGAGAAAACATTAATATACATATTCTCTCATAAACATATGCATGTGCACACTCGCCCTTTTCATCATATTGTTTGTTCCCTCTCGTTGCAGGCAGGAATTCCCCCGCGAAATTCATCAAGGACATGAAGAGCACACCCAGCCAGCATGCGGCCCCATACAATGGCAATGGAGGGTACCCACTCCCAACCCGGGCACGCATAGCGACCGGGGACGAATACCCAGGCGGCGGAGACGGCCCAAATCCGCAACGCCACTCTCTGCCTTTGAAGACCCCACCCACTCATAGAGTGACGGGGCAAAGGCACCCATTGCAATTCATATAAGAATACTCGTATTGTAGAGGACGACCCCTCCCTCTAGGCTTAAGTCCTCGCCGTATGTAGTGGCAATTTTGCACGCCACGAAATTTTTTCCACGTAATGTGAGCCACACGAGTACTTCGTACCTTGTATACCTACCCTCGTGTGGACAAGGGCAAATCGGTGGAAAACCATCACGCCCAACACAAAAAGGGAAAATGGGTTGTACCCGCCAACCCAACGAAGTTTTCAAGCCTTCGCCATTTTGAGCAAATGATTTAGCTCGTTGGCTTGGGTCACGGGTCAGGGACGGTCGTGGGGTCGTGGTTTCGGTACGGGGCGGCACTCCGAAACCTTGCAAACACCACCATGCGCACAACCCGGCAGAGTCTTCGGGAAGTGCTTGCCACGTTGTTAGCACCCTTGACAGGGGGCGTCATCGTGGGCAGGACTGACGGCAGTAGTCCTGGTGGTGGTAGGAGTGCTCCAGTAAGACCCAAGGATAGGGGTTTGAATGGCATTAAGACCCCCGAAAGAACACGTCCCACTTCCGCCCCAGGCTATATGCCACGCCACCCCACCCCAAGGACTCTCAAGCCTTTAGCGGTGAGAGAGGTAGACGGTGGGGTAAACCTGCGGTACCCACCGCCCTGCTCCGGTGGGGATTTTTGTAACCGAGGAGCGCGCCGTGCATGCACATCTTCTTTCCTGTCTCCCACCGCTTCTCGCTCTCTCCTCCCTTCCCCAAACAATAATGTATCCATATTGGTTAGGGTTTTCTTTTCGTGGCACGCTCATGAGAGCGGTCCACCAAGGTGGGCAAGGATGTCAACGGTTTGGGTGAGATTCTGTTTCTGCAAGTAATCTCTCCAAACTTTGTTGTAGGATGGTAAGAAGGTTTCAACGGGTTCCTCGGTATCCCAATCTTTGGTATAACCCTCCCACCGCACCTTGAAGAGAAGTCTCTTGCGGTAAGTACGGTGACTTAATATTTTCTTGACATTATAGGTGTCCTCCTCAAACTGGGAGGGCACCCTAGCAACCTCCTCCGTGTAATTTAGAGGCACGGGGGAGCGAGGGGAGTTGACCGTTTTCATTAAACAATCAACGTGGACGTCAACTAACCTCCGTTGGTCCACTTGAATAACATAGAGGTCGTGCGCCTTCTTGGCCACAACCTCATAGGGCCCATCCCAATAGGGACAAGTCTTATCGCCAAGATTTTTGCGTTGGCGACGGACCCATACGCGGTCCCCTTTTGAGAAATTGGGGGACATCCTCCTACTCTTATTATACTTACGAGCCATTGTCTCTTGCACTTGAATCATAGCCCTCCGTGCAAGAGCAATAAGCTCCTCACGCCGTTGGAAGTAGTGAGCGGCGTCTTGGGCCACCCCCTTAGGCTCAGCAAGAGGAGGCCCCTTAGTACGGTTGTGTTTACCAAACACAATCTCGTTAGGTGTATAACCTGAAAAACCTGTAGTCTCATGCCACGCTCGTACAACGGCGGGCAAAACCTCTACCCAATTAGTTTTCTTTCTCTTCAAGGTAATGGCTTTAGCAACGGCACGCCTTAGCTGCTTGCCAGTATTTTCGGCCTTGCTATTACCTTGGTGCCTACCCGCGAGACACATAGTCGAGCGGGCACCAATCTTAGAACAAAGGGTTTGGAAATATTGGCTCACAAATTGTGGCCCACGGTCGGAGCATATTTCACGAGGGGCTCCGAACCTATCCACCCAGCGCTCCATTACCAAATGGGCCGCTCTTCTCCCCGTTAGCCCTTCATCCTTGTCTTCATGACGGGGTTTAGGAATAGGGATCGCGATGAGGTAGCCGGAAAGCCGGCATACACATAGGAGCATTCGGTCATACACCTCTCCATCGTGGGAGGTGGAAGGGTAGTGAAACACATCAAGCGCTATGGAGTCCATGGGCTCCATAGGTATAGGCATAGGGGTCATGTACCCTTGCTTGCGCTTGGTGTCATGCGTGTGAATGGCACATGAGGGACACGTTTGACATTGCAGTTCCACTGCTTTGTACAACCCCTCACCTTCCACGCCATGGTTAATTTCCTTCCAGTGTTTTTCCACACTGGAGGTAGTTAAGTGAAATGCATCATGGTATTCGGCTACCAAACGATGCACTAGCGGCGTAGGAACACACCACCGTCCATTACGGACGAGCTTGTTATCCACCAACCTCACTCCATCTTGGAACATCCCATTCAAGGCATCTTGCCACATTTGTTTGTAGCGTTGACAATTTGGGTAGTGTTTAGCCCAATTTATCTCAAAAACATTGGGAGCATCCTCCCCATGTATAGGAGTTGCTTTCTTGTGGGACTTCCAAGATTTTTTTATCTTGACAATTCGCTCCAGTCTCCGAAGCTTCCTCTTTTGCTTCGTCCCCCCCCCCCACTGGAGGCGAAGCCAGAGGGGGTGGATCACACGCGGGTGCCCCTTGAGCCCGAGGCGCCGCTTTAGACCTAGTAACAACGGGCGCCACAACCGCCCTAAATACAAGGGGGCGGGCGAGAAGTTCCTCCTTCTCGGCCGCCATCATGTCCCGCACATCCCCGGCCGCTTGGGCCGTCCCATGTATGGACACATCACCCAACGCCGGGTTAGCAGGGTAAGCCCAACGGGACAAGAAATCACCCACGGGGTTCACTGGCCCCGGAGTGTAAACCACATGGAGGTCGAATTTAGAGAACAATTCATGCCAACGTGCTTGGCGTGGAGAGGGACCCCCCACGGTTTTGAGGTCCTCCGTAGCCCAATTTTCAAGGCTACGGTGGTCCGTACGGACCTCCACGCGCTTGTTCCCCACCCAACCATGCCATTTTAAAAGCGCCGCCACTATGGCGTAGCACTCTTTCTCCCGAGGGCTCCAATTCAATTGGCTGCCTGACAATTTGCGGGAGAAAAAGGCAAGGGGGCGTAGGGCACCATCGGGACCTTCCTGCTGTAGGGCCGCCCCCACCGCCCAATTACTAGTGTCCGGGGTGAGGACAAAGTCCTTATCCCAATCGGCTAGTTGGAGGGGAACAATATCCGTAATAGCACGCTTGAGCTTCAAAAAGGCCTCATTAGCCGAAGCATTCCACGTTAGGCCTATCTTTTTGCCATTCTTATGCTTAGGCAAATCCTTCAACATATTAATCAAAGGGGTAGCTATGGAGGCGTAGTGTTGGACATAGCCCGAATAATAGTTGGCGAGCCCCAAGAACCCCCGGAGCTCCCGAACATTATCCGGTTTGTCCCAACGCTCAAGCGCCAACATTTTCCCTTGCGCCGGCCGACGTGTGCCATTTTCCAACACATGGCCACAAAACTCAACCAAACGAACAAAGAAATCGGTTTTGCTAACCGAAGCAACCAACTCCTCTTTTCGTAGCCTATCCAACACGGCACGCACGTCGCGGTCGTGGTTAGCCAATAGCTCCTCCTCCGTCGCACCGGAGGAACCAATAATAATATCATCAATATATACGTCCGCACAATCCAAACCCTGCAAAACATGGTCCATGACCCGTTGAAAAATAGCGGGCCCATTCTTGATACCCATAGGCATAACACGCCATTGGTATCGCTTACCCGCCAAATTCATGGCGGTCTTAGCCCGGGATTCAGGGTGAAGGGGAATTTGATGAAACCCTTTACTCAAGTCCACAATAGTGAAAATCTTGTGTTTGGATTGATTTTCCAACATGTTTTCTATCAGGGGGAGGGGCTGTGCGTCGGGCAAGGTAGCCTCATTAAGTTGGCGGTAGTCCACCACGAGGCGCCACTTTCCTTTCTCTTTCTTGGGCACAACGAAACCGTTGGACGCCCATTCGGAGGCAGGGCACGGCTCAATCCAGCCACGAGCCAAAAAGTCCTCCACTATTTCTTGCTCCGCCGCAGCACGCTCCCCCACCAACCGTATAGGCTTCACGGACTTGGGTTTGGCGTTCGGGTATAGGTCCAGTTTAGCAAACCCCAACCGCTCCGTACCACGGACCTTAGGGTGTTCCTGGTCCGGACGGAGACGAACCTCCCCACTAAAAACATCCCGCTCGTAGTCCGCGAGGATGCGTTTCCTCATGAGCTCCACCTCCGGAGACACAATAGGCTCTTGGGTGGTGACAACGCCACCCACACGAGAAGCCGCCAACAATCGTGTGGCGCCTTTACGTTTTCGGTAACGCTTAACGGTAGTGGCCCTCCCACCCAATAACTCTCGTTCAATTTTCGCAATGCGTGAACGCACGCATTCTTGTGCCTCCAAATCTTCGGGGGTAGGATCAAGAGTAACGGGTGCGAGGAGTTTTTTATGGGTCGCCTGATACGTGAGGGTGCGCACCGAAGCCAAATGGTTAGGCACCCTTTCATCCTCCGACTCTTCCTCCGAGGTCATGCCCGGCTCGCCATCCGTGTTGGGGTTAGAGACGGCCGGTGCCAAAACGGAGGCCACATGACATTTAGTGGCCGCCAAATTTTCCTCCGCAATACCACCGTCCACGTATAGCGCCACCGTGGACCAACCCCGTTGAGGAAGGGGCGTGAGGTGGCCATTCTGATAGAGACAGGCTTTAGTCTCTGGCCCAGGAAGGTGGTACCCTTGCAAAGTAATTTCCATAAGGGGTTTCCACCACTCCCTATGTGTCCACTTCGGCCCTACGACGATGGCTCGTAGTTTTTCTTGCCGAATTTTCCGAACACAATCGGAAAACCGATGATAGGGAGGGCACATCCAATACAATTTGGAGGGGTCCGCGGGAGTGGAAAAGAAATCTTCAAGCGGCGAAACCCAACGGGTAGCCTGAGCCATACCCGGGACCCTATTGAAGGCGTCCACGTCGGGGTTTTTGCCAAATTGTTTTTTGACACGTGCGGCCCAATATGGCGTGAGGCCATAGTCAGACTGGGTCCACATGGACCCATCACGCCGCGTAGGTAGAACATCACGGGCAAGGGCTTCGGGAGCAAATTCAACGAGCTCCAAAGCACAAGCCCGGTCCTGTACGGGGGCCACGGAGGAAGCGGTCAAGGCATAGGATATGTGTTTCTCGGCCTCAACACGGTTAGGCGGTTCGCCACCAGGGGGCGTAACCACAATGGCCGGGGCAGGGTGCGTAGGAGCGACCGCCCCAATGACTGGAACGGTTAGGCCCCACACGGACTGACGTGACACCTTACCATGAATGGGTTTCACCAAAAATGGTTTGCCGGTTCGTGGAGCCTCACGGAAGTCCTCAATCCAAAAACGGGGGTGCACTGGATGGTGAGAGTACAAACAATTGAAACGGGCAAAATGGCTCACACAATGTTCGTAACCCCATGGGTGCCCCAAAACCATATCCCAAGGTAAATTCGGGACAAGGTACGGGGACACGCCATACTGGGCAACACGAGAAAGTGAAACACTACCATCCACAACCCCCGTGAATTGAATTTTGACGTCTATTTGCTCGTCCCCCCCTGGCAAAGGCGTCTCATTATCTGCTTGGAGTAGGCGCCTCCGTTGAGGAGATTCATATTTTTCGGAGAGTTGGTCTCCAAAAACATTGGGGTTGGCCAAAGCGACCGCTTGGCACCCAAAATCCACCAAAACACGGAGGGCCTTGCGTTCTCCATTGGGCAAAACAACCTGAACGGAAAGTTCGGTTTGAATCTCACTAGTCACTATATGCCCCTTCATGACTCTCGATGGAACGAGAGCCACGGTAGTGTCACAGGGGTGCCCGAGGTTTTCTTCTTTCGAAGGGGGCGCCTCTGGGCACTCCTACCAACGTCCGCGCCCGTTCGGCGCTCCCTTGCCTCCTTTATCGCCCTTGCCGCCGCCACCCTTATAACCACCACCACCCTTATCACCACCGCCACCCTTATCGCCACCCTTAGGCTTACCACCTTTAGACTTACCCGCAATGTTCCAATGAGTGTCATTGCACGGAGAATTAGGCTTACACGTCCAAAGGGTGGTATTGGTGGCACCCCAATCAATCCAAGACATGTCCATATCCGTTTGTTTACGTGTTTTCCAATGTTTGGAACACGGAACCCAAAAGGTAGGTGGCGGTTTAGCCCCGGGGTCGACGGGTTTCTTCGCCGGAGGTTTAGAGTGACCCACGGCGTTGACGGAGGTGTCAGCGGGTTCGGAGGTGTCAGGGTCCGCCGTAGCCTCCGCATTAACCGCATGCACCGCGGTTTTATTGTGAGAAGGGCGATGAGTGTACGTCACCGTCGTCTTGTCTCCTTTATTGAGGCGTTCGAGAGCTTCCCTCTCTGACACGCTTTTATGGGCAAGGGCGTAGATTTCCGCAGGCTTCAAACGAGGCCTACGTTGCTCCACTTTCATAGTGTAGCCGCGTGTGTGAGGTGTGTTGTTGAGTTTCAAGATCCACTCCTGGAGAGCCGGGTCTTTGCAGTCAACTATCACCCCCGGCCCCGAATAGGAAACAATCTCAGGAACCGTAGTGCAAGCTTGAGCGCTATATTTCCTGAGTTCTTTTTCGAATGGGGCGCGACCCGGCGAAGGGTCAAGGCCACTAAAATCCACCACATAGCTGTCTGGGCTATTCTTAGCCTCTTGCTTGACGACCTTCTCCTTGATCCACGGGAGCTTGCTTAGGAGCTGCTCCCGGATCACGTGGGGACGAGTCTCATTGCTCAGAGGCAACAAACGTTGCCAACGAGCATAGAAATCTTCAAGGTCGATGAGGGTCACTTGCCCTTTAACCACCCTGGGGGTGAGGGCTCGCCACCTTTCATCAGCCCTTGAGGGGTCATACTCGTGGAAACGTTGTTCCAAAAAGTCCCACAACTCTTTGAGGGTGGGGGCCGTGCGTGTGTGGTGGGTGGCCTCGGCAACCCGGGCGTTGATGATCGCCTTTAGCCATGGGGGCAAGGTACTCAAAATCATTTTTGCCTCGTTGGCCTTTCGGTACATGGAATCACACCCCCCCAACCATTGTTGAAGCTTCTCCACCCACTCGTCGTAGCACTCTAGCTGCCCATTAAATTGCGGTTTAGGCATATCACTATCCTCCACCGCTTTGGTGTAACTATTTTGCACCATAGGCATTTGGTACGGGTGGTAAGCAGGGGGAGCCATGGTTGGGGGTGCACCTCAACTTGCACTTGGTGCAACTTTCACTGGAGAGACTGTACACGTATCCGTAGGATGAGAGGGCGTGTACGAAGGTTTCCCAGGGGAAGTGAAAACATTTTTCGTGAGGGGATTAATGTTCCCCAACGAAGAGGTGTTCTCCTCTTCATTGGCCCACGGGGCCGTAGGCTCCGTGGGGTGTTCTTCGCCCTTAGGCGTCGCCCTCCACTCGGGAACAGCACGTTCCTTCTGCTTTTCGGCGATTCCCCTCCACGATGTAGGTTCTTGGGGGTGGGGGTGTTCGTGGTGTTCTTCCCCCCCCCTCGGCCACCCCGAATCCGGACAAGCGTTCGGATGGTAGATGCAATCGTGGGATGGGTGGACGGAGAAAGGAAGGACACACCCACCACCAGATGAACCGGATGGCGCGCCCATGGGCGCCGTAGGCGCCGCCGGTGTAGGATCAGGAACGGGCGGAGGCACCGATGGCGGGGGTAGGACCACCGTAACGGGTTCCGCAGGCGTGGAGTACCAGTGGTCCCACGCATCGATCCTAGATGCAACGGCGGCGTAACGTGTAGCGAGCGACTCCACTGCGCTAAAGCACTTAGCCGTGTTGCCGTTGGACATGTTAAGATGATCTGCCACGCTAGCCTCCACCACCTTAGAATCCCGTTGGTAGCCCTGAACCACCGCGTCAAACTTAGCCAAAGTAGACAAGATTTGGGTCATCCGGTCCCCGTAGGACTGACTGATGCCCACGGTAGAGGCTACTGCCTGAGAAAGTTCCTGATGGGATCGCTGCAACTCCAGATTCTGATTTCGCAGGTCCCTCACCTGTGCCATCAGAGATTGGATGCACGTTTCGTAGTGCACCACACACCGGGGACAGTCACAGGTGTGCTGTAGGTCTTCCTCCCCCCGTGTAGGAGTGGGGCCCCCAGAATGTCGAAAGGATGGACCCCCCCCTCCACGAGGAGGAGATGACCCACCACCGCCCCCCCCAGCAGCCCCCCCTGCCACGGAGGGACCAGAGGGCCCCCCCGCAGGGCGAGACGGGGGTGTGGGGCGCGCAGCAACAGGCGCTGGCGCCCCCCCACTAGAGGGATGTCCCCCCCCCGAACCCCCACCACTAGATGGCCGAACCAGGTGCGGGATTCCTTGCACGTGCTCGATGTAAGCCACCTGGCGGTGGCGGGGTGACGGCGGAGGGGGAACATGACCAACAGCATTCGGTCGCGGCGGTGGGGGTGGGGAATCGTCCACCACAATATACTGTGGTGACTCATGAACCACCATAGGTGATCGAGTTCTCGGATGGGAAGCAAAAACAGGCTCCGATCCCGTTGCAACCCCTGGATCCCCCCCCCAATTGGGCAGTTGGGGGTCCTCCGTAGGAGATGTATTTGTGGGGGGAGAGACCAAATTTATTGGGAGGGTTGCTGAACCTCCCTCCACCTGATTCCCTCCCCCCCAGCACAGATTGTTGACCTTCGGCATTGCCGGAGAATCATCCACTAGGGATGGACGATCTTTCGTGCCACTCATAGGCATTGGAGATGTAGTACCGGCCCGGTCCTCCGTAGGCTCCGGAGATTCCACGACAAGACACGGGCGGTTTTTGACGCCGCTCATAGGCACCGGGGACTCTTCCACAGCAATGAACTGAGGGGCCGGAGAGTCCTCCACCGTGATGTAGTGGGGGGCCGGGGATTCTTCCACAAGCATGGGGCGATCCCTGGTCCCTGACATAGGTTCAGGAGGTGCAGGCGACGAGGCAACGGAAATAGGGGAATGATGGAGTTCATGACGTTCCAACACTCCAATCTCCTCCTCCTCATCGTCGTTCCACTGCTCCACCGCCAGGGGGAACCACTGGTCACACTCATCCTCCTCGATTTGCGTGGGGGATTCCTAGATGATCGTAGGATTTAGCCTGGATCCGCTCGGGGGATTGGGATACGCTCCCAAGGCAGGAGATTCCTCCACCAGGGAGGGAAACCGCCGCGATCCACTCATTGGAGTGGGCGACGATTCCACCACAGTGGGGTTCTGCCTAGTCCCCGACAGGGCTTGCTGGATCAGGGCCACGGCCTCTCGAGCCGGACCCAGATGGCCATGGGGATCAGGCGTGAGCGCGAGTAATCGACGGTTTTCAGCGTCGAGTTGGTCAACAATGGGGCTGATGGGCCCTGCCGCAAACAGGTTTTTTCTGACCTGAGGCTCTGGCAACCCCCCTAGCGACGGAGGAGTGCCAGAGTCGACCACGATAGGCCCCATTGGCGAAGCCATCGTACCCCAGTCGGCAGCGCGTGAGGTCGCAGCGTTCGTACGCTCGAACACCCCAGTAGATAGGTCGATTACTGCCCGATTCTCGGCGCTAGTAACGGTTCCCGAGCCCATAATAGGCGATTGTGGTCCTCTTATCGCTCCCTGAGGGTGGCCGTCTATTTCCCCCCCAACCATCCCAGGTACACCAGCTGCATTTCGAGGATGGGGGGCCCCGATGGGAACATTCGGGGATTTCGGAAACTTAGGATTTGTAGCCACTTGGGGCTTGGCCCGTTTTTGCGGCCCCTGCCCGGTCGATGGGGTCAGGGCCGAGGAGGTCCTGAGAGTGGGGACCTGGACACCCTCAGCTGTCCCTCCCGGGGAAGAGATTTTAATTTGAATTTGGTCCACGATGTCTTGGACCGATCGCTTTCCGCGATGCCAAACGCCCAACAGAGACGAAAAATTTTCGCCTCTGCTACCATGAAACCGGACCGGGTGGTCAGGAGCAGAGGTCGCAGTGGCATGGGCAGCAACATTGCTTGGCACCGAAGACATAACGATAGTGTTGACTGAATAGTATCCTGCAAACAGATATGGTACACATAGCCAATGAAATACCTGATATGCACATATGAGAAATCCACCCTATCATCCACTAATTCATATATCTACTAAACATCCATGATTGCCTTATCTATCCCACATCCTATGTTCCTAACAAGGAAATGGAATATGATATACCCTATCCCACATATATCCCATATATAGGGCCAAATAATGCTCCCTTAGGGGTAAAATGCCAGGGTAGGGTTGTGACCTGCTTCAGCGGAGCGCCACGAGGCCACCCACAGGGCTTTGTCCCCGGGCGGGAGGTGGCGGGACGCCTCTTGTACCGCCAGGCGGTAGTGGGGCCAGAGGAGCCGTGAGTGGGCGCACCCCATGTGCATGTGCACCGGGGTCTCCTCCGGGCTGCCGCAGAGGAGGCACGGCTGTGGGAGGATGGCGAGGCCGGAGAGCCGCTCCTTTCGGACGCGGAGCCTGCGTTGCACCGGTGTGTGGCCGTCCCTGGCCCGCAGCGCCCGGTGGTTGGTGGCCGTCGCGGTGAGATCTCGGGCGTGGACATAGGCCGTGGCGTGGGCCGCGCCCAGAGGTGTGTGTCCTCGGTGCGTCAGCGCATGGTCCGTCTGTGCTCGCTGCGCGATCCCGCCGAGCGTCCGCATCGTGGGGGGCTGTAGGTCGAGGTGGCCGTCATGACCGGCGACAATGAGTTGGGCGTGGCTGGGGCCCGGGGGCGTGTTCTGTAGGACGGTGTCCTGCGACGCCGCCCAGTCCGCCTTGTGCAGTAGGGTGTCGCTGTGGTGTGAGGTGGCTCGGACATACCAGAACGGGTGCCCGGCGTGTTGCCCTCGCGCGCGCAGGCCTTCCCGGAGCCATCGCAGGGGCATCTGGTTGACTACCTTCGCCGCGCCCGCGGGGACCCCCGTGGTCCGCTCGCGATCCACGTGTCGCAGGAGGTGGAGGATGACTTCGGCGTCCACTGTGTGGACCCATGGCCGGTGGGCGCCGTATTGCAGGGGGAGGGAGGCGGCCATCCCCTGCCCGTCGGGGACCGTGCCCGAGATGGCCACCACCCACGTGCGGGTGAGGTCGGCGGCGAGAGCGACGCTGGTGGCGTGCTTGCAGGGTCCGCCCCCCGACGCATCGGAGGAGGTGTGGCCCCAGGCCTCCGGGATCCAGTAGTACCCGGTGGGGCTGAGCCACCCCGCGTTGAGGTCGGCGGAGTGCCACCGGACGTCGGGGTGGCCGGGGGTCAGTTTGTCCACGCCCAGCGCCCTGGTGTCGCCGGGACAGACCGCCGGGTGGTGGTGCAGTCGGATCTCTGCTCCAGTGATCGTGGTTGCCCAGGACCGGAGTGCCGTCACATGTTCCCCGAGCCACGCCGGGCCTCCGCGCTGGTGCACCACCAGGTGTCCCGTGTCCTCCGGTTGGTCCTCCAGCGCGTGCACTGCCATGTGTGGGTCGTGCGGCACCTCCGTAGCTACCTGCAGGGCGGTGCCGCGGGGGAGTCCACGGGGGCTGGGCTGGCCTGCCCCCACCTGCACAATCACCCACTCGGTCTGGAGCTGCGCTTGCTCCGTCGCTCGGGTGCACTGGTCGTCCGTGGTCACCAACCACACCGGCGTCGGCGCGTGGGGCCGTGGGCACAGGGGCTCGGGCCACGCCACATCCGCGTTAGGCTCTTGGTGCTCACCTTCCGCGAGTACGTCGCGGAGGATGTACAGGAGGGCCGCCGGTGGGTGGTATGCCGCCCCCTGCGTGGGGGGGGATAGGCTGCCCCGACGGCGGTAGCCCCCGACGTGAAGGTGCAGGCCGTCCGGGGTCACCCGTGGGCCAGTGTGGGCGTCCTGCTTAGCCCTCGTGGGGTGGACGAGTCTCAGGCGGGGGTCCCGCGTGCCGGTGGTGTAGAAGAGGTGGACCAAAGCGTCGCGCCACCCGGGGTGGTTGGTGGGCTCCTGCTCGCGGCGGCAATAGTGGAGGTGTTCATCGGCGCACGGGTTGAGGCATTCCCGCACCGCCGTCGGCCATGGGTCGTCGTTGTTGGGGAAGGGGTGGTGCGGCCCGTGGTGCCCATGCCACGGCGTCGTGAGCGGCACCGTCAGGCGGCACGTGTCGCGGTGTCGTAGCTTGGCGGTGCGCAGCGTGACGATGTTGCCCGGTGGGGACTGTAGTTGGACGTGGGCTGCCCTGGGGCACGCGATGGGGTTGTAGAGCCCCACTCCCAGGGCGGCAAGGGCCCGGGGTATGCGGTGGACCCAGTCGCCCCCCGACAGGGTTGCGAACTCCGGGACGGGGTAGTGCACCTCGGGGCATATTCCGTGCGCGCCGGCGATTTCCCAGAACATCTTGGTGACCTCGGCACGCACGGAGGTTGAGCGGTGGTGGACGAGTGTATCCACGAGGGCCACCGCTGCCTGCTGGCACCGCATTGGCACCCGTGTGAGCCCCAGGGTCCGGTCATCCTGCAGGCTGTCCCGCGAGGCGTCGAAGGCGTACCGCGCCCTGTCCTTCGCGACCTGGACCGTGATGTGGTCCAGGTGGCGCGCGGTGTCGGAGTCGTCGGCAATGAAGAGGGCGACGTATGGCGTCACCCCCCCTAGGATCGCCAGGATGATGTCCTGTACCACTTTCGGTGGCGCGAGGGTTTTGAGGCACCAGTGGTGCACCGCCGCCAAGCGCAGGCGGTGTTTGCGCTGCAGGGAGAACTCCCCGTCCGGCTGCAGCTGGAGTCCCAGGTAGGGGATGGAGTCCACCGCCGGTACACAGTGCCATGGGTTTTCCAGGTGGGGACAGAGGCGCAGCTGCAGACCCGGGACCCCTTCCGTGGTGGCCATGGCAGACTTGCGGGGGTTGAGCTCCATGCCCATCATCTCCAAGTATGCGGCCACCGCCTCCACGCCCTCGACGAAGTGCTGCAGCGTGTGGGCCAGTACCAGCAGGTCATCTATGTAGGCCTGGATGAGGCCCCGTTCGGCCTCTCCGGGCGGACGCAGAAGGTGCCCCTGGGCCCTGAGCAGGGGCTCCAGGAGGAGCGCGTACAGCAGGGGGCTCTCGGGGTTGCCTTGCAGGACACCGCGCAGCATGTGGACGGGTTGTGTCAGCCGGTGCGCGCGATGACGATGCGCAGCCTGGCGCACGTGTGGAGGAAGAGCAGGAGGTCGATGACCTCCGGCGGCACGGGGAGGTGGCGTAGGATGAGGTGGAGGGCGCCGTGCGGGGCGGTGTCGAAGGCCTTGCGGGCGTCGAAGGAGAAGATGTAGTTGGGCCTCCCCCGTTGGAGGTGCCGCTGCGCCATGAACACGGGGGGGCCGGTGTTGGAGCCGGGGAGGGCCCCTTGTTGCCAGTCGCTGACCACTCCGTGCCATGTTAGCACTTCCGTGATGCGCTGGGTGAGGGGGCCCGTGAGCAGCTTCATGTCCAGCTGGCCTAGGGCTATGGGCCTATAGTCGTCCAGTGGGGCGGAGCCCGGTACCTTGGGGCTGAGCCACATGTGCGCGTCCCTCCAGTGCATCGGCGGTGGGGCGCCGAGGAGGATGGCCCGGTAGGAGTGGACCAGGAGCCATTGGACGGGTGCCGGGAGGGCCTTGATGAAACGGGCCTCCACGTGGTTGGGACCCGGGGCCTTGCCATCGGCCTTGTCCAGGGCGGACTGGAGGCCCTGCATGGAGTACTGCTGGACGTGGGCCCAGGCCCCGTCAAGGACCCGGGGCACGTGGCGGTTGAGGACCGCCTGGAAGCCGGGGAGGTCCACCGGGCGTTTTTCATACAGTTCCCGCCGGAAGGCGCGAACCGCAAACATCACGTCGTGGGCCTCTGTGAGGAGCGTTTGGGTGTTGGGGACTCGCACGTTCCACAGGCCTGACGGGCCCGGGGCCTCTACCTCTATGCCCCCCCGCACGGCCGTTTACGCTTGCGCAACCCTTTTTCTGAAGTCCGCTTTTGTTGCGCTTGTTTACGACTTTAAGTTTTGGTGTAAAAATGACGATTTCTCGCGTTGTTTCGTCGATTTTTAGCGATTTGACTTCTTAAATCGCTACACCTTTTGCTAAACCACAGGATTCACTCCCTGTTGGTTTCATTTTCTATTTTTTTTCAGCTCCTGGAGATTTGTGTCCTCCATTGGGAGTATTGCTCCGCCCCGGCCCTTGGTCAGGACGTTTACTGAATTGCTGTTTATGCAGCGATAGCCGTCCGCATTAGAGCGTTCGACTGTACCCTAGTGGGCAAGCATGTGTGCTCTAGGGAGGGAGTCATGGGTTCAAACTGGACTACCCCCAATTTTTTACCAAAAGTTTTCGTCGCACGCTGGCGACTTTTGAGGAATGCCCCATCGAAGGGACATCATTCGCGGTACATTACACTGTTTTTCAAGGGTACCTACAGTGTGATAGGCTTCTATGAACTGATGAGAATGTTTTTGGTAGGTTTCATGCATTTTCTGAGGTAATTTTGGGAATATTTGAGCCTTTTTCCTTGGTCCTACTAGCTTGATCAACTAGTACTCCAGGGGGGAGTAAGAAAAAGTCACTGCCATGTCTTTCTTGGAGGGCTTGATCCAGGCCAAGCCCCCCTTAAAACCCTTTTGTTGATGCTAAGAATAACTTAAGTATTTTTATTACTCTTTTGAAGCTTTTAGTACACTTTCTCAAAGTAACTAGGGTTATAACCCTAGCCCCCCATGAAGTTCACCCCTACCACTCAACTGAGCGGAGGTATCTTCCTTCATGGAGGTTATACCGAAATAAAATAGGCATTTCATGCCTTAGGCCTTGGAGGTTAAGCCTAGTGGTCTCCCACCCCAAGACCCCTATACTCAATTGTTTCTACCACTTATTGTGGTTCTACTTTTTAACTGTTTCTGAATTCAGTTGCTTGGCCAAGTCATAATCTGTGTCTCGCCTAACTCCTTTGCCCCATATTCCTAACCAACTCCATTTCATCTAAAAGAGGGCACATGAAGTGCTTGATGCTAACTTGGAGGCTAGAGTCAGGCCAGTTTTCACATAAAATCTTTTGTTTTATCCATTTGTGATTGAATCTTTGTATTTAAGCCTGCTTTGTCTATCTGCAGCCCTTCTGTGTTACACTAGATTTGAAACTATTCATTGATTCGATCCACATCCTGTTGTTGCTCTACTTGCTCCTTTGGTTTTGGGATTTCAACATCAAAAAACCTGCAGGATTTCATCAAAATCTATAGGGCACTAATCAAGGAAATCTTTCTCTAAGTTTTGTCCCTTTTGTGCTGCGCTTGCTTGCAAATGGTTGCAAAATTACGAATTACAATTTACGATTTAGATGTACTTTGTGCCATCTGAAGACTATTTCAAGCTTGCCTGCTTGACCGAATGTGTGCTCTTTGACAACCTCGGTAGAGAACAATTTGGCAGTGCTATTGTGCGAGTTTGCTAACAATTCCTCGCGGAGAAGGAAGAGGTGTTGGAGAAAAGGCTACAAGGAGAAGTACACGCCCCGATTCGTTTGGCAGTCAATTGCCGTGCATTTCTTCTGCCGAATATCTTTTTCCATGGGATATACTACTCATGCATGTAGACTTTGGATTGCATTTTTTACCAAATTGGGCAATCCGTGTCCTTCGTGTTGTTGAGGGCTATTGTGTAGCTATTGGTTGGAGCTTGGATGAAGTATTTTATGCTGCCTTTGAAAGAAAGGGCCTAGATCGTGCTGGCATTTCAATAGACACGGTCTAGGACCTCCGAGTATTGGGACGGCATGTTGATAAGTTTCGCGATGTTCTTCCTCCCATTGCCTCTCATGTGGATTTTCTCATTGAAGGGTGTACCATTGTTGATTGCTATTGCGCACTTGTGCCTCTTTTGAGACAATTCAAGCTCTCGGATGATAATGTTGATGAGGCCATCCATTTGGCCAAGAAATTGGCTACATAATTCGGGGAGATTTGGTGTTCTCCGTATGATTTGTTTCTTGACTTTCATATGTGCGAATCGGAATGGGAGCGCGAGCTCCGGTATGTACACACCACTCACCATGTTGGTGTTGGTGCATTCATGTGCCAAGGAGTTAAAGCTCTGGGACACCAGATCAAGGTAGCTTGTCCCTCCACAGGTTGGTGTCCTAAGACATTCCTTGCTAAGCTATTTGGCATCATTGAGTTGCGCTGTGCCTCCCCTGAAGATGTTCTTGGTATTCTATTAGATAAACCATCAGATGTGGAGGACACCCCACGTTTGGCTCTGGTGGACCGTTGTTCCATGTTCCGGCGGCTCACGAAGAGGCAAAAAGTGGCCTAGTACATGTGCTTGACTCTTTGTTCTTCAACATTGAAATCAATGCACTTCTTTGATGTGGTTTTGGTACTTTCCTATGTCTCTTGGTGTTGCCTTTGTACAACCTGAGGTACAGTTTCAGCAGCAGTTTGCACTGTTTTTCGTGGGTGCCTCCCCAAGTGCCGTAGCGCAAAACTGAGGCCGTTTTGGGCCCAAGTGTGGGCGGGGCTCAAATTCTCTCGGAGTCGAGCTACGCTTTGCAAGAAAAACCAACCTTTCACGAGACGGTGGCGGGCCCAACAAACATTGCGGTCCACTTAGGTCCAAACCTGCCCTACTGCAACCGTTGTATAAGGGCTTATCCGGAGAATTCGCAATTCTCTGGATAACACTTGCGGGCTAGGAGTCCTCCTCTTGCGCAAGCGACTTTGCACAGGGTTACTTATGAAAAAAAAGTTCTAATGCACCGGCTGCACTGATTTCCCTTTTGCAAACACTTGTTTCCCTTTTGATAAATTATTTCACGGACATTCTCTCATTTGTCTGCAGAATACGACATGTTAACCGAAGACCATTCCAAGACGACACGCATGGATTCTGTTGCAACGGACGATGTGAACCTCAAAGTAAAGCTCTGGGTGAAGCAAGTGGAAGCCCAATGCAAACCGGACATGACACACTGGTGCACTGGTTCCCAAGAAGAGTTCAACACCCTCTGCACGCAACTCGTTGATTCCGGTACTTTTATCCGCCTGAACCAGCAGCTACGCCCCAATAGCTTCCTGTGCCGGACGGATCCCCGAGAACTGGAGGGTGACCTTGCCACAACTGTGATCTGCAGCAAAAATAAGTTGGACCGCAATCAGACCTACGGCTGGGCAGAGCCGGAAGCCACCAAAAGGGATCTTGCAGCGCTGCTCAAAGATTGTATGCAGGGGCGCAACCTGTATGTACTGCCGTTTGTGCTGGGGCCAGTTGGTTCCTCACATGCGCGCCTGGGTGTGGCCCTCAGTGACTGCCCGTATGTGGTCGTGAACATGATGACCATGTTTCACGCCGGTACCCACTTGCTCGAGGGTATGAAGGGAAGTCGTGCGTTTCTCCGAATTTTGAATTCAGTTGGAGTGCCTCTTCAGAGTGGTACAACCGGGCCCGCTTGGCCTTACAACCCAGCCAGGAGAACAGCTATTTTCCCGGAAGAAGACTATGCAATTCGTTTCGGCAGTGGTTACAACATGCACAACTTGGTCTCTTTGTGCGTTTCAAGCTTGGCCAGAAAAGAGGGGTGGATTGCGGCTGAGGGCGTGACTCTCAGTGTCACAGGTCCAAACAAGATCAAGGAATACATCTGCGCCTTCCTGCCCCCAGGATGCGGAAAAACCAGCCTCGCCACCCTGGTCTCATCAATTCCAGGTTGGACCACAGGGTGCGTTTCCGATGAAAGGACTTGGTTGGTGTTGGCCGCCGATGGTACCCTCAGAGCCGTGGCCCCGAGGGCAGGAATGTGTGACGTGTGCAGAGGGACAACTTATGCCAAACATCGCAGCACAATGGACACCATCGCATCAAACACCATCTTCACCAACGTCGCGTTGACAGCCGAAGGGGACGTTTGGTGGGAAGGCCTGACGTCGTTCGCACCGGCCGACCTGACCGATTGGAGGGGCCAATCTTGGTCCCCCAAGTGCGGACGTGTTGCAGCCCATCCAAGGGCCACCTACACAGCGCCGGCTCGACAGTGCCCGGTGCTAGATCTCGCTGCTTGGTCCAATAAAGATGGTGTTCCCATAAGCGCGTTCGTGTTTGGAGGTAAGCGCCGCAAAACAGTTCCTTTGATACGCGAAGCCATAAGCTGGAGCCATGGTATGTACATGGGAGGAACCATTTCGGTTGAGCATGAAGATGGCAGTGTTGCGGGGGATCCCTTTGTTATGTCTGCTGCGTGCGTTTATTCACCCGAGGAATACCTGCAGAACTGGACAACACTTATGACTCACCTTGGGTGGGCCATTCCAAAGGTTTTCTACTTGAACTTGTTCCGCACAGACCATCAAGGCAGGGTACTGTGGCCTGGTTTTGCGGAGAACGTTCGTATTCTTAAGTGGATATCGCACCGCATCCATGGAGGCCAAGAAGCAACTCGGACGCCCATGGGTTACGTCCCAACGCTGCCTGGATTGGATGTCGGTGGGTTGGACATCTCCCGTACGGACGTATTGGAACTAATTCGAGTGGATTGCAAGGAATGGAAAGAGGAGTGTGAAAGAGTGAAGGATTTGTTCCACTCATACGATCAAACCAAGTTCCCGAAAGAGTTGAAAAAAGAGCTTCAGCTTTTGGAAACACGTATGAGTGCCGCGGAAACACAAGCTCCAACCAGTAACCAAAAGCTCCTCTCCTGGGTAGCACAAATGACCAAACTCTGCACACCGGCGGAGGTGCATTGGTGCTCTGGTACGGATGAAGAATATGCCGAGTTGTGCGAGATGATGGTTAAAGGTGGAACGTTCCTGCGTCTAAACGAGACAAAACGTCCCAACAGCTTCCTCGCTCGATCCGATCCTCGTGATGTAGCACGAGTGGAGGGGTGCACTTACATCTGCACTAAGGACCCATCAGATGCTGGGCCCACAAACAACTGGGCTGATCCTGAGGAGATGAAGAAGAAGCTGACTCAGCTGTTCCAAGGTTGTATGGAGGGACGTACCATGTATGTGATTCCATTCTGCATGGGCCCGCTGGGATCACCTTATTCCAAGTATGGCGTTGAGGTGACCGACTCCCCGTATGTTGTGGTGAACATGAAGATCATGGCCCGCATGGGGCAGCAGGTGCTTGAAGCAATCGGAGACCACTTCTTCCTGAAATGCCTGCATTCCGTGGGCATGCCGCTGACTGCGGGAGTGAAGGACGTTCCCTGGCCTTGCAACCCTGACAACCGGTACATCGTGCATTTCACGGAAGAACCAAGTGTGTGGTCGTTCGGGAGTGGATACGGCGGCAACGCGCTCCTTGGGAAGAAGTGCTATGCGCTGCGGATTGCCTCGTGCATGGGCCGCAAGGAGGGATGGCTTGCGGAGCACTGCCTGATCTTGGGGCTGACATCACCAGAGGGTCACAAGCACTACATCGTTGCTGCATTCCCCAGTGCGTGTGGCAAAACCAACCTCGCTATGCTTGTGCCATCGATTCCTGGCTGGCAGGTGCACTGCGTCGGGGACGACATTGCGTGGATGCACGTTGGGGAGGACGGCAGGCTGTATGCCATCAACCCTGAAGCGGGGTTCTTTGGTGTGGCTCCAGGCACGTCGAATCAGTCCAACCTCAGTGCCATGGTGACGTTGCGGAAGAACTCCATTTTTACCAACGTTGCACTGACTCCTGATGGAGATGTATGGTGGGAGGGCATGACCAAGACTCCGCCTGCAGAGCTGACGGATTGGACAGGGCAGCCCTGGACCCCTGATTGCGGTCGTAAAGCAGCACATCCCAACTCGCGCTACACCACTCCAGCATCTCAGTGTCCTGTGATTGATCCTGCGTGGGCGAATCCCAACGGTGTACCAATTGAGGCCATCCTGTTTGGAGGGCGACGCAACTCTCTGGTCCCATTGGTCACCGAGGCCTTCACCTGGACACAGGGTGTGTTTATGGGGTCCATCATCTCGTCTGAGCTGACCGCTGCAGCAGAGGGCACTTTGGGGAATGTGCGGCGGGATCCGTTTGCCATGCTCCCATTCTGTGGTTACAACATGGGAGACTACTTCGGCCATTGGGCCCGATTCCGCCAAAATCTTGGATACAACTCCCCCAAGATCTTCTACGTGAATTGGTTCAGGCGAGATGACGGAGGTAAATTTATCTGGCCTGGGTTCAGTGAAAATTCACGAGTGCTGAAGTGGATCTGCCAGCGACTTGGACGGAATCCAACGGGCAAGAGTGTGGTGACTCCCATCGGTCATGTACCAACGAATGATGGCATTGATTTGAGTGGGCTTGATGAATCGGTGAACGCTGAGGTGATGCGCAAATTGCTGACGGTGGATTCTGCGGAATGGCTGAAGGAACTCACGGGTATCCGCCAGTACTACAAGCAATTCGGCGACAGGTTACCAGCTGTGCTGAATGAGGAGGTTGATTCGCTGGAATTCCGCCTGGCCTCGACTGCTTCCACAGCAGTCTGCAACCCGAAACTTTCTCTTTGGGTTCAAGAAATGCGTGAACTGTGCAAGCCTACAGCAGTGCACTGGTGTACCGGAACCGAAGAAGAGTACGACGATATTTGTCAGCTGATGGTGAAGGGTGGAACGTTCCTACGTCTGAATGACCAGAAGCGCCCCAACAGCTTCCTCGCTCGATCCGATCCTCGTGATGTAGCACGAGTGGAGGGGTGCACTTACATCTGCACTAAGGACCCATCAGATGCTGGGCCCACAAACAACTGGGCTGATCCTGAGGAGATGAAGAAGAAGCTGACTCAGCTGTTCCAAGGTTGTATGGAGGGACGTACCATGTATGTGATTCCATTCTGCATGGGCCCGCTGGGATCACCTTATTCCAAGTATGGCGTTGAGGTGACCGACTCCCCGTATGTTGTGGTGAACATGAAGATCATGGCCCGCATGGGAAGCAAGGTTCTGTCACTGATTGATGAGAACACGTTCTTCCTGAAATGCCTGCATTCCGTGGGCATGCCGCTGACTGCGGGAGTGAAGGACGTTCCCTGGCCTTGCAACCCTGACAACCGGTACATCGTGCATTTCACGGAAGAACCAAGTGTGTGGTCGTTCGGGAGTGGATACGGCGGCAACGCGCTCCTTGGGAAGAAGTGCTATGCGCTGCGGATTGCCTCGTGCATGGGCCGCAAGGAGGGATGGCTTGCGGAGCACTGCCTGATCTTGGGGCTGACATCACCAGAGGGTCACAAGCACTACATCGTTGCTGCATTCCCCAGTGCGTGTGGCAAAACCAACCTCGCTATGCTTGTGCCCTCGATTCCTGGCTGGCAGGTGCACTGCGTCGGGGACGACATTGCGTGGATGCATGTTGGGGAGGACGGCAGGCTGTATGCCATCAACCCTGAAGCGGGGTTCTTTGGTGTGGCTCCAGGCACGTCGAATCAGTCCAACCTCAGTGCCATGGTGACGTTGCGGAAGAACTCCATTTTTACCAACGTTGCACTGACTCCTGATGGAGATGTATGGTGGGAGGGCATGACCAAGACTCCGCCTGCAGAGCTGACGGATTGGACAGGGCAGCCCTGGACTCCTGATTGCGGTCGTAAAGCAGCACATCCCAACTCGCGCTACACCACTCCAGCATCTCAGTGTCCTGTGATTGATCCTGCGTGGGCGAATCCCAACGGTGTACCAATTGAGGCCATCCTGTTTGGAGGGCGACGCAACTCTTTGGTCCCATTGGTCACCGAGGCCTTCACCTGGCCACAGGGTGTGTTTATGGGGTCCATCATCTCGTCTGAGCTGACCGCTGCAGCAGAGGGCACTGTGGGGAGTGTGCGGCGGGATCCGTTTGCCATGCTCCCATTCTGTGGTTACAACATGGGAGACTACTTCGGCCATTGGGCCCGATTCCGCCAAAAGCTTGGATACAACTCCCCCAAGATCTTCTACGTGAATTGGTTCAGGCGAGATGACGAAGGTAAATTTATCTGGCCTGGGTTCAGTGAAAATTCACGAGTGCTGAAGTGGATCTGCCAGCGACTTGGACGGAATCCAACGGGCAAGAGTGTGGTGACTCCCATCGGTCATGTACCAACGAATGATGGCATTGATTTGAGTGGGCTTGATGAATCGGTGAACGCTGAGGTGATGCGCAAATTGCTGACGGTGGATTCTGCGGAATGGCTGAAGGAACTCACGGGTATCCGCCAGTACTACAAGCAATTCGGCGACAGGTTACCAGCTGCGCTGACGGAGGAACTCAACAGCTTAGAGCACCGATTTGGTGCATATGAAGCTGCGCCAACCAGCAATCAAAAGCTGTGCTCCTGGGTTGAACAAATGCGTGCCATGTGCAAGCCAGCTGCAGTGCACTGGTGCACAGGAGCGGAACAGGAGTATGCAGAGTTGTGCCAGCTGATGGTGAAGGGTGGAACGTTCCTGCGTCTGAATGACAAGAAGCGCCCCAACAGCTTCCTCGCTCGATCCGATCCTCGTGATGTAGCACGAGTGGAGGGGTGCACTTACATCTGCACTAAGGACCCATCAGATGCTGGGCCCACAAACAACTGGGCTGATCCTGAGGAGATGAAGAAGAAGCTGACTCAGCTGTTCCAAGGTTGTATGGAGGGACGTACCATGTATGTGATTCCATTCTGCATGGGCCCGCTGGGATCACCTTATTCCAAGTATGGCGTTGAGGTGACCGACTCCCCGTATGTTGTGGTGAACATGAAGATCATGGCCCGCATGGGAAGCAAGGTTCTGTCACTGATTGATGAGAACACGTTCTTCCTGAAATGCCTGCATTCCGTGGGCATGCCGCTGACTGCGGGAGTGAAGGACGTTCCCTGGCCTTGCAACCCTGACAACCGGTACATCGTGCATTTCACGGAAGAACCAAGTGTGTGGTCGTTCGGGAGTGGATACGGCGGCAACGCGCTCCTTGGGAAGAAGTGCTATGCGCTGCGGATTGCCTCGTGCATGGGCCGCAAGGAGGGATGGCTTGCAGAGCACTGCCTGATCTTGGGGCTGACATCACCAGAAGGCAAGCAGTACTACATCGTTGCTGCATTCCCCAGTGCGTGTGGCAAAACCAACCTCGCTATGCTTGTGCCATCGATTCCTGGCTGGAAAGTGCGGTGCGTCGGGGACGACATTGCGTGGATGCATGTTGGGGAGGACGGCAGGCTGTATGCCATCAACCCTGAAGCAGGGTTCTTTGGTGTTGCTCCAGGGACATCTACCAAATCCAACCTCAGTGCCATGGTGACGCTGGAGAAGAACTCCATTTTTACCAACGTTGCACTGACTCCTGATGGAGATGTATGGTGGGAGGGCATGACCAAGACTCCGCCTGCAGAGCTGACGGATTGGACAGGGCAGCCCTGGACCCCAGGCTGTGGTCGCAAAGCAGCACATCCCAACTCGCGCTACACCACTCCAGCATCCCAGTGTCCTGTGATTGATCCTGCGTGGGAAGATCCCAACGGTGTACCCGTTTGCGCCATCCTGTTTGGAGGCCGCCGTCCCAATCTGGTGCCGCTAGTGACAGAGGCATACATTTGGGACCAGGGTGTGTTTATGGGATCCATCATTGGTTCACAACTGACGGCCGCGGCGGAGGGTACCGTGGGACAAGTACGGCGAGACCCATTTGCCATGCTGCCGTTCTGTGGCTACAACATGGCGGATTACTTTGGGCATTGGACTCACTTCCGCGAAAAACTTGGGTTCCTTTCACCCAAGATCTTCTACGTGAATTGGTTCCGACAGGATTCCACTGGTCGCTTTATCTGGCCTGGATTTGGCGAGAACTCACGTGTTTTGAAGTGGGTCTGTGAGCGTGTGGATGGTGTTGGAAAGGCACGACCTACCCCTCTGGGATACCTTCCGACACACGACGCACTGGACACCGATGGCATTGACATCAACCCGCAAGACATGCTTGACCTGTTGTCCGTCGACACTGAGGGATGGTTGCAGGAGATCACCGAGATCCGCAAGTACTACGACCAGTTTGGGGACCGCCTTCCCCCTGAGTTGATGACCAATTTGCAGAAGCTACAAGGACGTCTGCAGTCTGCAGCAGATATTCCAATCCACAATCAAGACCTCCTGAAATGGGTATCTGAAATGCGTGAACTGTGCAAGCCTACAGCAGTGCACTGGTGTACCGGAACCGAAGAGGAGTATGCAGAGTTGTGCCAGCTGATGGTGAAGGGTGGAACGTTCATCCCCCTCAACGAGAAGAAGCGCCCCAACAGCTTCCTCGCTCGATCCGATCCTCGTGATGTAGCACGAGTGGAGGGGTGCACTTACATCTGCACTAAGGACAAGGGGGATGCTGGGCCCACAAACAACTGGGCTGATCCTGAGGAGATGAAGAAGAAGCTGACTCAGCTGTTCCAAGGTTGTATGGAGGGACGTACCATGTATGTGATTCCATTCTGCATGGGCCCGCTGGGATCACCTTATTCCAAGTATGGCGTTGAGGTGACCGACTCCCCGTATGTTGTGGTGAACATGAAGATCATGGCCCGCATGGGAAGCAAGGTTCTGTCACTGATTGATGAGAACACGTTCTTCCTGAAATGCCTGCATTCCGTGGGCATGCCGCTGACTGCGGGAGTGAAGGACGTTCCCTGGCCTTGCAACCCTGACAACCGGTACATCGTGCATTTCACGGAAGAACCAAGTGTGTGGTCGTTCGGGAGTGGATACGGCGGCAACGCGCTCCTTGGGAAGAAGTGCTATGCGCTGCGGATTGCCTCGTGCATGGGCCGCAAGGAGGGATGGCTTGCGGAGCACTGCCTGATCTTGGGGCTGACATCACCAGAGGGTCACAAGCACTACATCGTTGCTGCATTCCCCAGTGCGTGTGGCAAAACCAACCTCGCTATGCTTGTGCCATCGATTCCTGGCTGGCAGGTGCACTGCGTCGGGGACGACATTGCGTGGATGCACGTTGGGGATGACGGCAGGCTGTATGCCATCAACCCTGAAGCGGGGTTCTTTGGTGTGGCTCCAGGCACGTCGAATCAGTCCAACCTCAGTGCCATGGTGACGTTGCGGAAGAACTCCATTTTTACCAACGTTGCACTGACTCCTGATGGAGATGTATGGTGGGAGGGCATGACCAAGACTCCGCCTGCAGAGCTGACGGATTGGACAGGGCAGCCCTGGACTCCTGATTGCGGTCGTAAAGCAGCACATCCCAACTCGCGCTACACCACTCCAGCATCTCAGTGTCCTGTGATTGATCCTGCGTGGGCGAATCCCAACGGTGTACCAATTGAGGCCATCCTGTTTGGAGGGCGACGCAACTCTCTGGTCCCATTGGTCACCGAGGCCTTCACCTGGCCACAGGGTGTGTTTATGGGGTCCATCATCTCGTCTGAGCTGACCGCTGCAGCAGAGGGCACTGTGGGGAGTGTGCGGCGGGATCCGTTTGCCATGCTCCCATTCTGTGGTTACAACATGGGAGACTACTTCGGCCATTGGGCCCAATTCCGCCAAAATCTTGGATACAACTCCCCCAAGATCTTCTACGTGAATTGGTTCAGGCGAGATGACGAAGGTAAATTTATCTGGCCTGGGTTCAGTGAAAATTCACGAGTGCTGAAGTGGATCTGCCAGCGACTTGGACGGAATCCAACGGGCAAGAGTGTGGTGACTCCCATCGGTCATGTACCAACGAATGATGGCATTGATTTGAGTGGGCTTGATGAATCGGTGAACGCTGAGGTGATGCGCAAATTGCTGACGGTGGATTCTGCGGAATGGCTGAAGGAACTCACGGGTATCCGCCAGTACTACAAGCAATTCGGCGACAGGTTACCAGCTGCGCTGACGGAGGAACTCAACAGCTTAGAGCACCGATTTGGTGCATATGAAGCTGCGCCAACCAGCAATCAAAAGCTGTGCTCCTGGGTTGAACAAATGCGGGCCATGTGCAAGCCAGCTGCAGTGCACTGGTGCACAGGAACGGAACAGGAGTATGCAGAGTTGTGCCAGCTGATGGTGAAGGGTGGAACGTTCCTGCGTCTGAATGACAAGAAGCGCCCCAACAGCTTCCTCGCTCGATCCGATCCTCGTGATGTAGCACGAGTGGAGGGGTGCACTTACATCTGCACTAAGGACCCATCAGATGCTGGGCCTACAAACAACTGGGCTGATCCTGAGGAGATGAAGAAGAAGCTGACTCAGCTGTTCCAAGGTTGTATGGAGGGACGTACCATGTATGTGATTCCATTCTGCATGGGCCCGCTGGGATCACCTTATTCCAAGTATGGCGTTGAGGTGACCGACTCCCCGTATGTTGTGGTGAACATGAAGATCATGGCCCGCATGGGAAGCAAGGTTCTGTCACTGATTGATGAGAACACGTTCTTCCTGAAATGCCTGCATTCCGTGGGCATGCCGCTGACTGCGGGAGTGAAGGACGTTCCCTGGCCTTGCAACCCTGACAACCGGTACATCGTGCATTTCACGGAAGAACCAAGTGTGTGGTCGTTCGGGAGTGGATACGGCGGCAACGCGCTCCTTGGGAAGAAGTGCTATGCGCTGCGGATTGCCTCGTGCATGGGCCGCAAGGAGGGATGGCTTGCGGAGCACTGCCTGATCTTGGGGCTGACATCACCAGAAGGCAAGCAGTACTACATCGTTGCTGCATTCCCCAGTGCGTGTGGCAAAACCAACCTCGCTATGCTTGTGCCATCGATTCCTGGCTGGAAAGTGCGGTGCGTCGGGGACGACATTGCGTGGATGCATGTTGGGGAGGACGGCAGGCTGTATGCCATCAACCCTGAAGCAGGGTTCTTTGGTGTTGCTCCAGGGACATCTAACAAATCCAACCTCAGTGCCATGGTGACGCTGGAGAAGAACTCCATTTTTACCAACGTTGCACTGACTCCTGATGGAGATGTATGGTGGGAGGGCATGACCAAGACTCCGCCTGCAGAGCTGACGGATTGGACAGGGCAGCCCTGGACCCCAGGCTGTGGTCGCAAAGCAGCACATCCCAACTCGCGCTACACCACTCCAGCATCCCAGTGTCCTGTGATTGATCCTGCGTGGGAAGATCCCAACGGTGTACCCGTTTGCGCCATCCTGTTTGGAGGCCGCCGTCCCAATCTGGTTCCGCTAGTGACAGAGGCATACATTTGGGACCAGGGTGTGTTTATGGGATCCATCATTGGTTCACAACTGACGGCCGCGGCGGAGGGTACCGTGGGACAAGTACGGCGAGACCCATTTGCCATGCTGCCGTTCTGTGGCTACAACATGGCGGATTACTTTGGGCATTGGACTCACTTCCGCGAAAAACTTGGGTTCCTTTCACCCAAGATCTTCTACGTGAATTGGTTCCGACAGGATTCCACTGGTCGCTTTATCTGGCCTGGATTTGGCGAGAACTCACGTGTTTTGAAGTGGGTCTGTGAGCGTGTGGATGGTGTTGGAAAGGCACGACCTACCCCTCTGGGATACCTTCCGACACACGACGCACTGGACACCGATGGCATTGACATCAACCCGCAAGACATGCTTGACCTGTTGTCCGTCGACACTGAGGGATGGTTGCAGGAGATCACCGAGATCCGCAAGTACTACGACCAGTTTGGGGACCGCCTTCCCCCTGAGTTGATGACCAATTTGCAGAAGCTACAAGGACGTCTGCAGTCTGCAGCAGATATTCCAATCCACAATCAAGACCTCCTGAAATGGGTATCTGAAATGCGTGAACTGTGCAAGCCTACAGCAGTGCACTGGTGTACTGGAACGGAAGAGGAGTATGCAGAGTTGTGCCAGCTGATGGTGAAGGGTGGAACGTTCATCCCCCTCAACGAGAAGAAGCGCCCCAACAGCTTCCTCGCTCGATCCGATCCTCGTGATGTAGCACGAGTGGAGGGGTGCACTTACATCTGCACTAAGGACAAGGGGGATGCTGGGCCTACAAACAACTGGGCTGATCCTGAGGAGATGAAGAAGAAGCTGACTCAGCTGTTCCAAGGTTGTATGGAGGGACGTACCATGTATGTGATTCCATTCTGCATGGGCCCGCTGGGATCACCTTATTCCAAGTATGGCGTTGAGGTGACCGACTCCCCGTATGTTGTGGTGAACATGAAGATCATGGCCCGCATGGGAAGCAAGGTTCTGTCACTGATTGATGAGAACACGTTCTTCCTGAAATGCCTGCATTCCGTGGGCATGCCGCTGACTGCGGGAGTGAAGGACGTTCCCTGGCCTTGCAACCCTGACAACCGGTACATCGTGCATTTCACGGAAGAACCAAGTGTGTGGTCGTTCGGGAGTGGATACGGCGGCAACGCGCTCCTTGGGAAGAAGTGCTATGCGCTGCGGATTGCCTCGTGCATGGGCCGCAAGGAGGGATGGCTTGCAGAGCACTGCCTGATCTTGGGGCTGACATCACCAGAAGGCAAGCAGTACTACATCGTTGCTGCATTCCCCAGTGCGTGTGGCAAAACCAACCTCGCTATGCTTGTGCCATCGATTCCTGGCTGGAAAGTGCGGTGCGTCGGGGACGACATTGCGTGGATGCATGTTGGGGAGGACGGCAGGCTGTATGCCATCAACCCTGAAGCAGGGTTCTTTGGTGTTGCTCCAGGGACATCTACCAAATCCAACCTCAGTGCCATGGTGACGCTGGAGAAGAACTCCATTTTTACCAACGTTGCACTGACTCCTGATGGAGATGTATGGTGGGAGGGCATGACCAAGACTCCGCCTGCAGAGCTGACGGATTGGACAGGGCAGCCCTGGACCCCTGATTGCGGTCGCAAAGCAGCACATCCCAACTCGCGCTACACCACTCCAGCATCCCAGTGTCCTGTGATTGATCCTGCGTGGGAAGATCCCAACGGTGTACCCGTTTGCGCCATCCTGTTTGGAGGCCGCCGTCCCAATCTGGTGCCGCTAGTGACAGAGGCATACATTTGGGACCAGGGTGTGTTTATGGGATCCATCATTGGTTCACAACTGACGGCCGCGGCGGAGGGTACCGTGGGACAAGTACGGCGAGACCCATTTGCCATGCTGCCGTTCTGTGGCTACAACATGGCGGATTACTTTGGGCATTGGACTCACTTCCGCGAAAAACTTGGGTTCCTTTCACCCAAGATCTTCTACGTGAATTGGTTCCGACAGGATTCCACTGGTCGCTTTATCTGGCCTGGATTTGGCGAGAACTCACGTGTTTTGAAGTGGGTCTGTGAGCGTGTGGATGGTGTTGGAAAGGCACGACCTACCCCTCTGGGATACCTTCCGACACACGACGCACTGGACACCGATGGCATTGACATCAACCCGCAAGACATGTTTGACCTGTTGTCCGTCGACACTGAGGGATGGTTGCAGGAGATCACCGAGATCCGCAAGTACTACGACCAGTTTGGGGACCGCCTTCCCATGGCTCTCCTGCAGAATGCTGCTGCCCTTGAAAGCCGGCTACACGGTGGCGCGAACGTTGCACCAACTCAAAATGAAGAATTGCTGTCCTGGGTGGAAGTCATGAAGCAGTCCCTCACACCCGATGATATACACTGGTGCAACGGTTCAGATGCTGAGTATCAGTTCCTTTGTGATTTGCTGGTGCAGAGGGGCACTTTTGTGCGCCTCAATCCGGAGAATCATCCGAATAGCTTCGTTGCGAGGTCCAACCCTGATGATGTGGTTCGGCACTCCAAAGATGTGTTTGTTTGTGCTCAATCTCAGCAGGACGTTGGACCCACGAATAATTGGGCTGATCCCCAGCTGATGAAGGACAAACTATCGTCTTTATTCCAGGGATCGATGAAGGGCCGGACAATGTACATTGTTCCATTTTGTCTCGGACCACTGGACTGCAAACTCTCCAAGGTCGGAATTCAGCTTACAGATTCGCCATATGCTGTGCTCGGTCTGCGGGCAACAACACGGATGGGGTACCGCGTCTTGAACCTGCTATCGAAAGATCAGCCATTCGCCAAATTGGTGCACTCTGTCGGCGCCCCACTGGCTGCTGGACAACAGGACGTGCCATGGCCCTGCAACCCTGAGAAGCGCTTGATTGTGCAATTTAGTGATACCGCTGAGTTATGGTCGTATGGCAGTGGCTATGGGGCCAATTCAATTATGTCCAAGGCTTGCTTCGCGTTGAGATTGGGGTCTGTCATGGCCAAACGAGAAAAGTGGCTGGTGTCCAGATGTGTTATCATCAGTGTAGCGCCTCCGACTGGTGCCAAGTATTACATGTGCTTGTTGCTGCCCAGTTCATGCGGCAAGACGGGGCTTGCCATGATGGTGCCGAAGATACCGGGCTGGAAGGTTACCTGTGTTGGTGACGACATTGCCTGGCTGTACATTGGGCGTGATGGCCGGCTGTATGCCATCAACCCAGAGAACGGTTTCTTTGATACTGCCACTGGTCGCTCCACAATCCGTGATACTGGGATCATCGAGACCATCAAATCAAACACCATTTTCAGCAACGTTGCTGTGACAGGAGAAGGAAACGTGTGGTGGGAGGGGCTGACCAAGGACCCTCCGCAGCAGATCACAGATTGGCAAGGCAAACCGTGGACCCCAGGGTCTGGCACACCTGCTGCATTTTGGAACGGCCGCTACCTTACACCCCACAGCAATTGTCCTTGCATGGACCCGGACAGTGAACACCCCCAGGGGGTCCCCATCTCAGCATTTGTTTTTGGCAGCCGCCGTACAGACACCTTGCCGTTGGTGCACGAGGCCTACCACTGGGCAGCAGGAACAGCGATCGGCGCTACACTCTCCACATTGGACGCCGGGCAAATCAAGTATGACCCGTACGCAATGCGCTCATACTGTGGCATTGACATCTACGATTACATCGCCCAGTGGGATGCACTTCGCGATGAGCTCGGGTACAACTTGCCCAAAGTTTTCCACATGAACTACTTCCGGGAAGATGCAGATGGTCACATCATGTGGCCCGGATACGGAGAGAATTCCAGGCTGCTGAAGTGGATCTGGCAACGAATAGATGGGTCTGGAAAGGTCGCGCGCACGCCCATCGGCTTTGTGCCCCCAGCGCAGGAGTTGGATACAAAGGGGCTTGACCTGTCTCCGGAAGTCGTCACCAAGCTTTTGAAAGTGGACAGGGATGAGTGGGACGCGGAGGTGGACCGAATTCGTTCGTTCTACCGCAAGCTTGGGAAGGTTCCGGACTCCTTGGAAGCGGAGCTAAAGGCTATCTTGACAAGGTTCGACACGCAGATGAGCGCCTGCGGAATTCCTTTCAGCGACACAAGTGTACCTGCTGGGGCGTACCACACACAAGCCAGATAGTTTGACCTGGTTCTTCAGTATCAAACGGCAGTTGCGCCATCACCCCTTGATTGCTGAAACAAACCAGTTAGGCAGTTGACGAGTTAGTTAGGGAGTTCAGATGAGATTTGATTTGCAGGATTTGCGAAGCATTGCTCTATCTGGTTGAGTATTGTACTGAACTGGACCAAGTTTTGGTCAAGATTTCAGTGCCAAGGCAGGGGCCTGCCATGTTAATTAGCGTAAAATCCCAAGAGCTGATGTTGCATTTGGTTCTTCAATATTTCACAGTCTGCAGAATGCGTGCAGCTGATCATCCTTTTGAGGTGGTTGCGTCAGCAACATCTTGAGACTGCTTGCGAGGTTGGATGGCAGTCAGGTGTGGTGGGTAAGAAGACGAGTAAAGTCCCGGTTGTGTTGATTTGACACAGAAAAATTCCAAACGCTATGCTTTTCGGGAAAGCAAAGAGAAGAATATTTTTCTGTGTGGTGTCTGTGCACATTGTGTATTTGGGTCGTGTTGGGGAGGTCCTGCCTTCGGAGCAACAGATGGGCGGTTCGGCGTTCTCAGGCCGCTGCATATGAATGCCCGTGTGTGTATCAGCAGTGTTGCAGTTGCAAGTGTTCCCAACGATTCGTCATGTCAGTAGACCAACCTCCATTTCAGAGCCTTCACTGCGCAATCAATAGTTTTCATTGCCCTGGGCAATGAAACTACAGGAGGGTTGCCCCGCAGGAGGCCACAAAGCTCGCTTTTTTCAGCTCAGCATGTTAGTAGCCGTGATGCCCATTTGTCTTCTCCTATTTCATACCATTAGTCCAAGCAAACGCGGAAACATGAAGTACAGCCTTGTGACAGGTCGCTATTCATTGATGCCAATTCCCCTTGGCACTTTCTCTCTCTCTCCAATACATATTAAGTTCTCGTACATCGCAGTTGTCTTCACTGTCTTCGATTTGCAACAGACCACTGAGTTTGCCTGGCATGCACGTGCATGGAAAGAATTTGGAACAGGGCTTGTTAAAAAATATTGATTGGTGTCACTGCAGGTCACCTTTGGTCATAGGCGTTGAGTCCTTCTTCTACCCGCATTTGGCGAAATTGTGGACAAAGACTTAGAAGTGCATGTCCTTCGGCACGGTCTGCACTTTGGGCCCCTCGTCCATCCTCTGAGGGATTCTCAGTGTTGCTCTACCTAGGTCGTAATTGGGTTGCCGTCGTCGGTTGAGCGTACTCGACGATCACTTTGCTGCTTCTTGTCCACTCCCGTTTTTTTTTTGGGCTTTGGGGACGGCCTCAGACAGAAGAGGTAGCAAGAAGGGAACAAAAACCTCCCACTGGAAGCAGGCCAGGAGCCAGTCTTTTGGGTCCAACTTGGATGGGGATTTCGTTGTGTCCCACAAGAAGAGATCCCTGCCCCTGCCGCCCTATCACTGGCAGTGCAGTGGCCTGCATTCCTACGTGTCCATTTCTTCGTCTTGCGCAGCCACTGGAGGCTGACAGCAAAAGCAGCAAAAGAAAACCTCACAAAACATCAAATGCCATTCGATGACGGCAAAGGGCCGCACCCCTTGGGACAGGGCTTCGCCACTTGCCCAAGGGGTCCCATCAAATGTGTCATAGCACCATCTGGTCTGTTCTATATGATACATAATGAAAAACATTATGCTCAGGTGTAGATATGGGACTCTGTTGCATTCAATGACATTAGAGCTGTAACAATCCAGCTGCAACCAGCTGCTCATCACAGCTGAATGTGGTGTTTGTAAATGTACATAATTGTCTATGCATTCATCACATGTAATGTATTGCAAATAGGCATCCATCCATTTCTGTTTTCCCGTATTCAAGGATGTACATATGTGGCAAGGGGAGGTGTTCAGGTTTGAGGTGTTTCACAGGCTGTAAAAAGATGAGCAGCATCTGCTCTTGTATTTTAATCTTTGTAGTTTTAGCTTACCTGAAATGAACAGGGTTCGTCAGGCGTTTGTTCATCATCATCATTCTTCAGTTGGGCTTTCGTCTGATGCCCTATTGCTATTCCAATTAATTTGTGAAAGATGAGCACATCTTTTTTTTTTCCTTGTATTTTCATCGTTGTATTTTAGTTTGGCATGATGGGAACAAGGTGCTTCAGCAGATCATTTGTCCACGAAACCGGGCTTTTCATCGGCTCAGTGATCTTCCCGAACCGAACGGTGAAAGCCATCTTTTGCGCACTAGATTTTTGCTGCCATGTTGTGCTTCACTAGACCACAGGGAATGGGGGCAAGGGTGCAAGTCCGTGTTACCAAATTCAAGAATTATTCTGAATTATGTTGTTGAATTTGCAATTCAGGATTCCTGTATTGAAGCATTCAGCGAATTTTTTTCCGCATGTAGCGCATGTTTCTGACGAATTATTCAATTCAGAACCCCCATATTGACTCTTGCATATAGAATTCTTTTGCCTTCGGCAGGACCACCTCGCAGAGAATCTACTCGAGGCAGGGCTCACACAAAAAAGGGAAACAACGACATAAAAATACGGCCTAAAACATGCTTTACATACCTTGGATGGTCATTGTAGGTGGTAAAAATATTTAATATAATAAATAAAAAAAAAGTTTAAAAAATTCTATTGCCTTCGGCAAGTCCACCTCGCACAGAATCTACCGCGAGCAACACACACCCAAAATAGGGTGGAAACTACATAAATACCGGCTAAAACATGCTTTACATACCTTGGATGATCATTTTAGGTGATCACGGTATCAAAAAAACAAGTTTCGAAAACTTCGATTTTTGAGCTGCCCAGGGTGACAAACTGCATCAGCAGGTTGTGTACCAATCCCTTGGGAGACCCCCCCCCCCCCTTGGACCTAATACCCAAATCGGGTGAAAAACACGTAAATACGGCCTAAAACATGCTTTACATACCTTGGATGGTCATTTTAGGTGATCACAATATCACAAAAACAAGTTTCAAAAACTTCGATTTTTGAGCTGTCCGGGTTGAAAAACTGTATAAGCAGGTTGTGCACCAATCCCTTGGGAGACCCCCCCCCCCCCCCGGACCTAACACCCAAATAGGGTGAAAAACACGCAAATACGGCCTAAAACATGCTTTGCATAGCTTGGATGGTCATTTTAAGTGGTCACAACATCAAAAAAACAAGTTTCGAAAACTTCGATTTTTGAGCTGCCCAGGGTGAAAAAGTGCATAAGCAGGTTGTGCACCAATCCCTTGGAAGACCCCCCCCCCGGACCTAATACCCAAATCGGGTGAAAAACACGTAAATACGGCCTAAAACATGCTTTACATACCTTGGATGGTCATTTTAGGTGATCACGATGTCAAAAAAGTAAGTTTCGGAAACTTCGATTTTTGAGCTGTCCAGGGTAAAAAACTGCATAAGCAGGTTGTGTACCAGCCCATTCACTAAGCCATTATTGGTGGAAAGAGCCATTTTGCGTTTTTGGCACGGGTTGTGAACGGCCCTAAGCAAGGCTAGAGACTGCAAAAAACGTCCTTCCGTATACTAGGAGGCAGATACTGTCACAACATCCCCACTCACACCCCTCAAAGTGGATACCACGGGGTCACCGAGGTCGCCAAAACCGCCAACATAGCAAAAATGGCTGAAAAAGTGCATAAACTGCATAAGCGCTCGTCCCACTCCGCCCCATACAAACCCTATGGAGTCGGGACCCGGAAACACTTTTTCGGCTCAAAATCAAAAAAAACCAAAAGATTCATGATTTTCGACCCAAAAAAAGGGGGGGTCATTTTTTGACCCCCCCCCCCACCCCCCCACCCCCCCCCCCCTCCCTCAAAACCTCAAAAAAGTGGGTTTCAAGTGGGGGGGGTCTGGGGGGGTCCGGACCAAAAACTCATTGGGGGATGCGTTTATTGGACAAAATAATGATTTTACAAGGGGTTAAACCAACAATTCAACCCCTTGGGGTAGGGTACGCGAATAGGCCCAAAAAGGCCAAAATGGGGGGGTATGTGGCGTTTTCCCCATATATACGCCTGCCTGGCTTTGATCTAACAACCTCTGCGAGGTGATTTGATTTTTGAGCTGCCCAGGGTGGAAAACTGCATAAGCAGGTTGTATAAGCCCATTCACCAGGCCATTCTTGGTGGAAACAGCCATTTCGCGTCTTTGGCACGGGCATTTGACCGGCCCTCGGCAAGGCTACAAACTGCAAAAAACGTCTTTTTGCTTCCTAGTAGGCATATACTGTCACAACATCCCCACTCACACCCCTCAAAGTGGGTACCACGGGGTCACTGAGGTCGCCAACATAGCAAAAATGGCTGAAAAGTGCATAGACGCTCATCCCACTCCGCCCCATACAAACCCCATGGAGTCGGGACCTGGAAACACTTTTTCGGCTCAAAATCGAAAAAAACCAAAAGATTCTATTGCCTTCGGCAAGTCCACCTCGCAGAGAATCTACTCCAAGCAACACACACACAACATAGGGAAACAATGACATAAATACGGCCTAAGAAATGCTTTACATAGCTTGGATGATCAGTGTAGGTGATCACAACATCATAAAAACAAGTTTCGAAAACTTCGATTTTTGAGCTGTCCGGGGTGAAAAACCGCATAAGCAGGTTGTGTACCAATCCCTTGGGAGACCCCCCCCCCCCCCATGCGGCCAATACCCAAATAGCGTGAAAATCATGTAAATACGGCCTGAAACATGCTTTACGTACTTTGGATGGCCATTTCAAGTGGTCACAATATCAAAAAAGTAAGTTTCGAAAACTTCGATTTTTGAGCTGTCCGGGGTGAAAAACCGCATAAGCAGGTCGTGTACCAATCCATTGGGAGCCCCCCCCCCCCCCCTCCCGGCCACCTAATACCCAAATAGGGCGAAAATCATGTAAATACGGCCTAAAACATGCTTTACATACCTTGGATGGTCATTTTAGGTGAGCACAATATCATAAAAACAAGTTTCGAAAACTTCGATTTTTGAGCTGTCCGGGGTGAAAAACCGCATAAGCAGGTTGTGTACCAATCCCTTGGGAGACCCCCCCGCCCCCCATGCGGCCAATACCCAAATAGGGTGAAAAACATGTAAATACGGCCTAAAACATGCTTTACATACCTTGGATGGTCATTTTAGGTGAGCACAATGCCAAAAAAGAAAGTTTCAAAAACTTCGATTTTTGAGCTGCCCAGGGGGAAAACCTGCATCAGCAAGTTGTGTACCAATCCCTTGGGAACCCCCCCCCCCCTCCCCGGACCTAACACCCAAATAGGGTGAAAAACATGTAAATACGGCCTAAAACATGCTTTACATACCTTGGATGGTTACTTTAGGTGGTCACAATATCAAAAAAGTAAGTTTTGAAAACTTCAATTTTTGAGCTGCCTAGGGTGAAAAACTGCATAAGCAGGTTGTGTACCGGTCCATTCACTAGGCCATTATTGGTAGAAACAGCCATTTCGCGTGGTTGGCAGAGGTTGTGACCCGCCCTAAGCAAGGCTACAGATTGCAAAAAATGTCTCTCCGTATCCTAGTAGGCATATACTGTCACAACATCCCCACTCACACCCCTCAGAGTGCCTACCACGGGGTCACCGAGGTCGCCAAAACCGCCAACATACCAAAAATGGCTGAAAAGTGCATAAAGTGCGCCCCACTCCTCCCCATACAAACCCTATAGAGTCGGGGCCTGGAAACACTTTTTCGGCTCAAAATCGAAAAAAACCAAAAGATTCATGATTTTCGACCCAAAAAAAGGGGGGTCATTTTTTCGACATTTTTGACCCCCCCCCCCCATCCCCCCCCCCACCTCCTTGAAAACCTCAAAAAAGTGGGTTTCAAGTGGGGGGGGGTCTCGGGGGGTCCGGACCAAAAACTCATTGGGGGATGCTTTTATTGGACAAAATAATGATTTTACAAGGGGTCAAACTAACAATTCAACCCCTTGGGGTAGGGTACGCGATTAGGCGCAAAAAGGGGTATGTGGCGTTTTCCGTTATATACGCCTGCTTGGCTTTGATCTGACAACCTCTACGAGGTGATTTAGTTATTACGGTGGAAGCGGTGTTTGTGGGAAGCTGAACCCCCCCCCCCCCCTCCACAAACACACTCCTCATTGGTGCATGATTGTATGATCCCTGAGTGTGCAGTTGCCAAATACGAAAACAAATTACGTGGAAGAGAGATGCTGATAGTATCCAAAGCACAAAGCATACCAACAGCTTATTGAGTTGGAGCGGCGCTTTCGGAACGTGTTTAAAAGGAGGTTTAGTTGCTTGAATGGAGAACCATGGTTTTTTGTCGTTGTAAAAACGCGGCCCGAGAATTGGCTTGCGGGGGGGGGGGGGATGGCATGGGCGCCCGGCGAAGGAAGGGAAGGGGGGGTTCCAGAAATGGCCTTCCGTGCCGGGCCCTTTGTTTTGTGTAAGGACGGATGTTGCCACCAAAGGCGCCGGAACACAAATTTTGGCCCGGACAATTTTTCTTTCGCGAAAAAATTCTATTGCTTTCGGCAAGGCCACCTCACAAATAGGAAAAAAAGGACATAAATACGTGCTAAGACATGTTTTACATACCTTGGATGATAATTTTAGGTGATCACAATATCAAAAAACAAGTTTCGAGTTGCCCGCGGTAAAACACTACATAAGCAGGTTGTGTACCAATCCCTTGGGAGACCCCTTCCCCCCCCCGCAGCCAATACCCAAACACAATGAAAAACATGCAAATGCGGCCTACAACATGCTTTACATACTTTGGATGGTCATTTTGAGTGGTCACAATGTCAAAAAAACAAGTTAAAATATTTTTGAATTACCCAGGGTAAGAAACAGCATAAGTAGGTTGTGTACCAATCCCTTGGGAGTTCCCCCCCCCACACTCAGAGCTAATGACCAAATAGGGTGAAAAACACGTAAATATGTTCACGATGTTCACGATTGTGCCCGTAGCAGCTGTAGATTCCACCTCTGCCTTCTGGTCCGCCGTGTTGCCCCCGGTACTCGCGGAACGATAGCGCCGGCGTGCCCTAGCGGCGTGGCTCTTTCCGCTTTTTGGGCTGCACTCCTATGGCTGACGGACTGTACTCTGTACACTTCAGCCAGTATGGCATCCACCACTTGCACTCCAACTTCATGGTACGGACCCTTGGGTTTGCCTCCGCTGGCATCGGATGCGCCACCACTGCCCTTCGGCGTATCCTGTTTGGCGGAGGCATTGCGCTGGGCAACGTCCGCGTCCGTTTGTCGGACGTCACGCTTGGCCCCGTTCCGCTGGCCTCCACGGTCCTCATGCTGGGCCTCTTTGCGGGGCTGCAAGGTCATTTTCTCGCGGATGTAGTCAATGATCTCATCGGCAGTGATTCGCGGGTCAATGTCGTGGACCTTTGGCATGCCTGTGGTCCACTTGACCCTGTCTATGGCCTTCAGGCTCTCGCCCATCCCGCGGGTCTCCGTGGTGATCATCAGGGCATTCTTCATGGTATTGAGCCCGCGTGTGCGCCGGCGCCGGGCGTTACTCCATTGCTGCAAGCCCTGGTGCTGCTGCTGGGGCGAGAGGACCTTGACTACGCTCCGGTATGGGCCTTGCTTCTGCTCCTTTACCTAGATCTTCTCCAGTCACTTGATTGGCAGCATGTCGTAGACTCGGGCAGCCTTGGACTTCTCCGTCTAGTCCTCGACATATCGCCTCGATTGCCGGTACTCCCGGTGGAACTCGCGCCAATCCGCCACCCGGATGTGGCCTCCGGATGTCCTCAGCGACACGGCCTTGAACCGGCGCTTGGCATGGTGCGGGAGATCGGCGCGCTTTTCCTTGATCTCGTCCCAGGTGGAGCTCTTGCTGTCCTCCACCAAGTCGTCCAGCTCCTTCTTCATGTTGGCGGTGGGCATCGTTGCACCCCATGGACGAGTCGTTGACGTATTTGTTCCACGTCCGCTCGAACTCATCCAACTCCTCTGGGTTGCCTCTGTCCTTTGGCATGAGGATGTTGGCCATGACCTGGGCCATTTGCGCCTCGGCTAGTCCGTTGACCAACACGGTGGGGGCTGCCTTAGTCCTTGATGCCTAAGGCGCATTCCATGCAACCCGTCTGTACTTTTGCACGTGCACGGCGTTCACGGCTGCCTTGGCGGATGGGTGTTGTCTCATGGCGTATGCCCTTTGTTTAGTGGCCGACACTTTAAAATTATCTATCTCTGCTCCAACAGCCAGGAATCCTCTGATACCCCAATCCCAAAGTGCAGAGCCAACATTGATGATACCCCCAAGGACAATGTGCTGACAACAAATAAGTCCAATAGAAAGATTTCTGCCTTACACCCTAGCACAAAGCAAAAATTCAGGATCAAACTTGCTGATGAAAGTCCACCACTGATTGTAGGTCCATGGCACAAAAGGCTACACAAATGACCCAAAAATATGCACAAGTCTTTAGAGCATAAAATACATGAAAAAGATATGTTTCTGTGGTTTCTGGGCCTTTCACTATCACCAAAGTTCAGTTCTGACCTTTATCTCTTGAACTGCCCACTCAGTAGGACTGGCCATCATGGAGCCATTCATGTGCCCCATCATGACCCATGATGTCATTTCTGCATCATGATCTGATTATGAACAATTAGACCTAAGCATAAGTGGTATAGGAAACAAAAAGTCGTGGTTTTCTGAAAAAAGAACTTCATTTTTGTGGAAATAAATCATTTTCCCGGGCAGTCGGTTTTGTTGAAAATAAAGGAAAATGGACCAGTTAATTGCTTTTCACAGGATTTTTGGTTCTTGTGTTTTGGGTCCCCCCCCAAAAGGACTATTTTTTCGCAGTGCCGTGGAGAGGCAGTTTTGGGCACATTTTGACCATGCAACTTGAGCCGCCTAAGTCTAGGACTCTTCTTAGCACGGGTCTCCCTCCGCAGATGCTTGCGCGGGTACTTGTCCATGTGAGAGTCATTCTCCCTCGCGATGGCCAAATCGATCAACAGATCGATCAGGTCATCATAGGAGTGCGTCCGAGCTTTCCTCTCGGACGTCTCCCGGCAATTCTCCCCAAGTCTTGGCAGGAATGTTCCCTAGGAGCCAAAGGTGAGGCTCTGTAGGCCCATAGGACGTGGGGTTCATACGCCCCTGAGCTCTTCCAGCTGCGCCACAAACTTTGAGATACGAGCAGCTGTACAGAATTCGGAGAATGATGGCAAATCTTCGATTTTAGTACGGAGACTCAGGTCCGTCTCATAGACTGGGTACATCGTCTCCGTCCTTCGGTACTTCTGCATCTACTGGTCTCCGGCATCCGAAGCGTCCCAAGCCGCGTCTCACAGTACGGCGTCCGCGCCGCAAACACAAAATCCGCCGCCGGAAGAACCATTTTCGGCGTACCTACACCCTACAAGAATTCCAACGCTCCGCCAGTACTTATTCAATAAACATTGGACACCCGGTCCATAGCGACTCAAGCATCTCTGTTGGTGATGTTCAGGACCTCATGTGATATCCATCACTTCAAACTTCACTATCCAGGCTATCAAAGCTCGCCGCTTTCTCACATCAGTCTTCGCGCCGCCAGAACGAACACTCCACCGAACTGCCAGTCGCGAAGAATTACACAGCATCCGCCGTGATGAATTCTGTGTCTAGTGCAACTACAAGAGTCACGTACGGCCTCCGTGAGGCTGTCACTGAGTCATTCGGTCATTAGATGGACTGGACTTGTTTGTGCACACCGTGCTGTTTCACCCTTAGGGGAAAAGACAACCGGCCAAAGCAGCATGAAGCAGAGGCAGAGGAGAAGCGGACGAGGTAAAAAGCCTCAGCAAGCTGTGCTGCTCTTGACAGTTCGCGGCCTCACGTGAGTGTTGTTGGAAATACGTAAGTGCATAGAGGGCACTGGAAAACAAGCCTTGGCATATGCAGGACACTCATCAGAGCGCTTTGTAGTGCAAACCTTAGAAAAGTAAGACAAAGGCGCGTATGCACGTAGGTACACAGGACCAAAAAGTAGCATAGTATAAGGTTTCTGCACACCGGTTTGGAACTCATTTTGTCCATTCATGAGGTGCATCACTTGGATGTAATGTTATACAGTGTTGTACTGAGGCACAGGTGAAGGTAGCAACCATCAACAGGCCTTCAGCAATTACCTGAAACGGTGTAGGTGCACAGTGCTTGGATCAAAGGACATGCTGGCTTTCTTGGTAACGAAACGGCCGACTACTTCAGCAAGTGGGCGGCGCACGCTCTTCCCTGGCATAGGAACAACACCCCCTTCCTCCCCTTGAGCTCAGTCACCATCAATAAACGCCCGGTCCTCTCCACCCCCACCTCGCCCCACACCAAATCTCTCTTTCCTAGACATTGCCACACTGATTTGCACCTCTCCTTCTGTGCCGACTTCTACGCCCACTCCAGCTTTTTTTCCACTTTCACCTTCAAGTGGGCATCTGGCAATTTCTGCATGAACACCTATGAGCCTCATTGGAACCTGTCTTCCTATGTCTGCCCGCATTGCTCGTCAATGCATCCATTGGACCCAATCACTTTTACTGCCGAATGCCTAACTATGGACAGCGTACGGCAGGAGATGTTCCAAGCTTGGCCTTCCCTTTTCGATGTCATGGTTGCTGTTTGGTGGGAAAAACAGGATGTGACCGATCGCCGCAACTTCATCCGTACTCTTGTCCCCAATTCACTAGCCCACATGCTTCTCACCCTCCCGGCAGGCAAACTCTTTGCTGAGCATAGGGGAGATGTAAAGCAAGCTCTCAGTCGTCGGCGTACACCACTGCGTGACACCCTCCACAAAATCCTCAATCACCTTAGTAATCACCCACTTCTTCTGCCTCGCCCGGCGCCTCTGGCCGACAACCCTTGAGGAGTCCCCTCCGCTCCCTACAGCACTTCCCGCACCTCTCGTCTTGAAGCCAACTGCGGCTACTACCCCTCCCCCCCCCGCCCCTGCCCGTCTCAGTTTCCCGCCGGAAGCCAACATCCAAAAGAAAGAAACAGCCAAATGAATCACATGACCAACCGGCGCCAAAACGCCAACACACAGCATCTAGCACTAGTCAGCCACAATCACAGGCGCGCCCACGGCGCACTGTCAGAGGTACAACCAGGCACAAACTCCGTCAAGGAACTCGACCCATCACTTCCTTTTTCTTTGCCCCTCCCACCGTTGATGCTGTCCCTACCCACAGTAACGAACCCCCCCCCCCCCAGCGGCACCCCACACCACTTAACCATAGGGAGCTGACCTCCAGGCGCAACTGTTTCATGTACATACTCTTTGTATCACTCGGAATGGATCGGTTCTCCGGACCTGCGCAGCGCCTCGTTCAAGGCCTTGGCCGGGCCGTAAATGTTACTTTGTGTCAAAAAAACCATCAAAAGGCCTTGGGGCCGAGGTGGAAATTCCACACTGTCATTTGCATTGAGGATGACAAAAAGACGATAAAGTAGCATCCATATGATGTGTTAATGCACGAGGCATTGGTCTTTGGGCTCCGTTGGGCATAGACTCAAGTTTCGTAGCTTGCGCTGATCACATTTGTGGCACCATGAGCGTTTTTGAAAATTTATGTATCCGCACAGTGCAAACAGTGTCATCAAGCTGGAGGCAACACTTTTCTACAATGTGTTTCTACACGACATCGCCTGCTCATACCTCTGTCCAACAGGCACCACAACGTCAGCACAAGTCCACACACCTCCACACCAATCACAATTGGCAGCCGCTGTTCGGCTACGCACGAATCACAAATCCACACGGACACACTCACACAGCCATACACACCATCTCCAGCACCCACAAAACACTGACCTCACCCGACTTGTAACAGAAGTCAGGACATAGCAATCCAACGTGACATTTATTCTTATTCCTCGAGTCGTCAAATCTATTCTGCCTTCTCAATCAGCGTGTCTTTTTCCATCACTCAAATTTCTCTCGTTAATTTTTTCGGCTCGAGGGTCTCACCACAAAACGCACTACCTTCTCACTCTTTTCAGGCCCCTCTCCAACCTGAAATAGTGCACACACCCACATTCACTGCATAGATGGCCACTGTTTAAAAGGCTAGGAGTAATCCAAAACAGTGACACACTGGGCATTTCCCAGGTGCCCACCAACCAACAGTTCCACAAATCTCTCTTACGCACAAGCGGGTGTCCTCCCTATTCCATCAAGCGTTAGCTCATGGGCCCACCCTCTTCACAGCGCCACGGGGCTTGCCCCACCAGCCACCACCCTCCACACACTGCACGCCAAGCCACCTACACTTGCCTCCATGCCGCACAACCCCTCACCACAGTCCCACACACCATGACCAGCCCATGCAGCACAGGCAGCAGCACATGTAGTATTCGCTGAGGCCCAAGTGCCATGTGTAGAATACTCTATACCTTCCGGTGCGCAGCAGAGGCCCCAGCTCAGTGGTTATCTATTACGGGGTTGCGACGTCTCCTAGAGATAGGGCAAGAGAGTCACAGCACATTGCGGAGCGGTACTCAATCCGCGATTAGACTATGATTGGGCTCCTGCCCATCCCCGGAAAAAAATTAGCGCGCAAGAGCCTTTCCCCCATGCCTGGCCGGCCGTTCAGTGCAAAAATCACGTCCCTACTCGCACCACTCAGAGTGGGTAGCACGGGGTCTCAAAGATCGCAAAACCGCCAATATAGCCAAAATGGCTGAAAAGTGCATAAATTGCATGAGCGCTTGTCTCACTCTGCTCCATACAAACCCTATGGAGTCCGGACCCGAAAATAATATTTCGGCTCAAAATAAAAAAACCAAAAGATTCATGATTTTTGACCCCCCAAAAAGGGGGGTCTTTTATGACTCCACCCCCCAAACCCCCCACACCCACCCCCCTCTCATGATGGCTCAAAAAAATGTGTTTCAAAGCGGGGGGGGGGGTCTAGACCAAAAACTCATTGGCGGATGTGTTTATTGGACAAAATGATCATTTTACAAAGGGTTAAATCAACAATTCAACCCCTTGTGCTCCGGTAACCCCCCCCCAAAAAAAATGTGTACCCCGGAGTACAGATTTTGACAGGATGTTCAATAGGGCCAGGGGGTATAGATTTTGGGTTGTGTCCTGCTGCATGTTGTTTTTCGCTTCTCATTCAGTTTTCATCTTTTCATCTGTGCTGGCTGCATGGATAATTCAGATTCTGAATCTGATTTTGAACTACACGCGGTTGACCCTGTACATGATGGCTTTTCTGATGACCCTTCTGAGTCATCTTCTGAGGAACATGAAGGTGAGCCACAGGTGGACGATGCTGATGTAGAGAGTGGCAGTGACACAGATGGTTTGGACATTGCTGATGCGGATGGTGTGCAGCAAACTGAGAATGATGGTCAAATAGACAACAAAAGCAACAAGAGGAATCGAAAGCAATGGTGTTCAAACTGTGGGTTTTCAACCTGTTCTGTCTGCGTGCACAAGGCTGAAGGGGGGTACAGATTTTGGCAGAACACTCACTAGGCCTGAGGGGGTATAAATTTCGGGGGGGGGGATAAAATTTGGGGGGTATACCATTTTTTTTGGGGGGGAGGGTTCCGCAAATAGGCCCAGAAAGGCCCAAAACGGGGGCGCATGTGGCATTTTCCCATATATACGGGCGTGCCTGGCTTTGATCTAAGGGGGAATCCTTGCACTGTGCGCTACTTTTAGACAAGGTCCTCCCTAAAGAACCCCCAGGCACACCCCTTCCAAATGCCTCTAAATTTAGGTCACCCAAACTACCCTAGCTAAAGACAAATGCAAGCTACCTTCCCCTCACAGAAGACATCATGCAAAATGCGGAAAGCCACACACATACCCTCTTTTTTGTTCAACTGTCAACTAATTATAAAATGAGAATGCTCCGGAGTGACCTTATTTGAAAGCTCACTCACCCTACTAGCTAGTGCCAACCTCGTATGCGCCCACCTCATCCTCAACTGGACCGGGGGGCAAAGTGGCTTGCACGAGGGAATCCACGTCAACCTCAGGTTTCCATTTGTGGTACAACCATGCATCCTCATCAGCAGTGATGCGGCCTTGCATAGGGCATTCGACGATGGTCAGGCAAAAAAAAAGGGAATCCATCACCCCAACTCAAGGGCCCACACCAAAGTGTGGGAGTCCATGGTGGAGATGCGCAAAAAAGTGTGAAAACGGGGGGAAATAGGGTGAAGGTGGGTGAGAAAAAAAATGCCATATCCCAAATGTGGAAGAAGCATTAAAACCTACGCTCGGGGCAACAATGATGCCCCTAGTATCACAAAGTATGCGTCTCCAGTACGGCTAGACGCCCAACTAGTTGCACTGCGCCTGCACTGCGCGCGCACTGCCCTTAAGGTGCCCCCTAGAAACCTCTGCGAGGTGATTCTTGAGGACCTAGGTCTGAATCAACACACAGTGCCCACAATACGCAAAGAATGTTGGACCCCCCCCCCAACCCCCTACCCCATCCACCCTCCAAACATGGGTCACCCAAGTGCAGGGGGGTAGGGGGGGGGTTCACAATCGAGAAATTCATCGGAGGATCAAAGTGATGATTTTACAAGGGGTTGAACATCCAGTACCATTGGGGTATCTTTTTTTTGAGACATGGCGGTTTCCCGCCCAAAACATCATCACAAACTGCTCACAATGCGAGGTTCCTCGAAGGACAGCTGCGGGAATGGAACCCGTACAAATAGATCATGCCACTGTAAAATTCCCTGGGTGCAAAGCACTGCCAAGTGAGGCACCAATAGCCAAGGGAGAGTGACAAATGGCAATCAAATATTGCTGGGCTAACCAACAGGAGAGGAAGCAGTTTGAAAGGCGTGATGAAACTAAAAGAGATAGGGCATGACCAGAGTCCTGTTGGAGTAACACTTCTGGATTGTCAGAAAAATGTAGTGGTCTGTAAGACTGAAAACGAACCTGAGCTCTGTGACTGATGGATCATCCCAGAAAGACAGAGTCCACAGATAAGCAGACATATAAACCGGGTAAAAGGGCTTGAATTTGGGAAGCAGGGTCATCTGCAGAAAGACAAAATAATAGAAAATGAATAAGGGCCTGGATCGTCAGAAAATCCAGTGGTCTGTAAGCTGGAAAAGAACCTGAGCTCTGTGACAGATGGATCATCCCAGGTAGACAGAGTTCACATATAAGCAGACATATCAACCAAGCAGAGGGGGGTATGCTGGCACCACGAAAAGAAAGAGAACTGAATTGGCGAACGTGAGGGGGGGGGGGGACTGTGGAAAAGGGGAAAATGGGGGGCAGAGGGGATTTTAGGTTTTTTTTTGGGGGGCGGGGGGGGGCTTTCATGCAACTTTCAGTTGGGGGGGAGGTTCAGCCGGCGTCTTTTTGGAGCAGAGTAGAGAAGTTTTGGGAGGTTGTAGCGGGAAGTGGTGGAATTCGAATGTGGGGATGAAGTTGAGGGAGAGGATGTTGTGTTAGGGAAATTGTGAGGTGTGAGGCTCAAGGGGTGGAATTTTGATGAAGGTTTTGTTTTGTGAGAGGAGCTAGTTTGGTAGGGGTGTTTGTTGGTGGGTTTGTTGTGTGGTTGTTTTTTTGGATAGGTAAGTTTTGTTGGAGCGCTGGAGGAGGTGCTGAGGTCAGACATTGGTGTAAACCATGGGTTGTCAGGGGCGTGAGGCTCGAGGTGATCAAGGTTTAGAGGGTTTGTAATGAACCAGTCTCTGATTGACTCCAAGGCCTTGGAAAGGGGTTTGCGACGATGTTGGAGGGCTTTGGTGAGTGAGTTTATATGGTGAGCATAAGTGGTGTTTTTGTGTGGGGTTCGGAGAAGGTTGCTGAGAGAGTTGGGGACAAGGGTTTTGAAATAATTGCGGACTTCTCCCCTAGGAGCAGTGGGGATCCAGTTTATTACGGTGTGGCGGAAGGGTAGTGGCCACGTGTTGTTGAAGAGTTCGCGGAGGAGAATTGTGGAGGTGCAGTATGAGAGAGTTGACAGGGGGTCCAAAGGGTGAATTAGGGAGCACATCGGACATTTAAAATCATTGAGGATGAAGTGAGGTTTGTATCCTTTACAAGAGAAAAGGCCGTTCACCCATTTAAATGGGAACACGGAGAACCATGAAGCGTGTAGAAAGTAGTCATTGCTGAGTGAGAGATGGATGTTGTTATGATGATGTTAAGGGAGTTGAGTGGTCAAGTTTTCCTAGGAAATTTTTCCGGGAAGTATGCTGAAACCAATGGTAAGGATGGGGGAAGTGACTGATGGGAGGTAGTTGTTGCCATTGGGGTATCTTACGCGAATGAGCCCCGCAAAAGGGGGGGTCTCTGCCGTGCGCACCTGCGCTTGATCTAACAACCCTCTTCGAGGTGATTTTTGTGTTGACCAAATGACGGTAACCCCCCCCCCCCCTTCCCTCCCTTGATAAGCAGTCAGCTACACGTGACGGTTCCCCACGACCCGAGGGCCGTAGCTGAAGCAACAGCTCCCTTGGCAGTCCAATGGTGTGTGCACTTGGCGCCAGAACAGAGGTTGTGGATTCAAACCTGGCTGATTACAATGCATCATTCAGGGCTAACACACACACACACACACACACACACACACACACACAAAAGTATAAACGCACAAGCGCGGCGGATGAACAGGCAGCACAGCAGTCTGACAGACGGGACACGTCCCCCAAGATGGCACACGGGTGCCTCGTGGCAATGCCACGGCGGCCGTGGGCAGGAAACCATGGCCCCCTGTGTCAAGCACCTGCTGCGTGCCATTCGGGCCGGGCGCAAAGAGCTGGTCATGGCCGCGTTCTGCTGGATCCAACAAAAGTGCCACTGGTCGAGCGCTGGTGATCGCTGGTCCTTAGCATTGTGCTAGTACGAAGCGTGGCGGTACCCACAGGGCCAAGCACCCGCAGCAAAACTGTGGGGTGCGGATTGGCGTTCATACAAGCAACAGGTGGTCTGACGGGGTCACGCGTGGCACGACGGGGTACTCCCTTGCCCCCTTGCTCTGGCAGGCCGCAGACCTCGCAAACCAACTTGTTGGGGATTCCTGACAGGCCCAATGCCATTGCCCACCGGGATCCCGATGGCACAGTGACAAGACATAAACACACACACATGCGAATGCGAATGCGAATGCGAAACAAACAGGCACATAGCAGGCTTCGAATGTCAGTCTCCTCGTTGGTTGGACCACCAAACAAGATGTTCGACGCCAATAAGCGCCTTTGGTGTAAAAACAAGGCAAACAGCAATCAGGACTGACTTCAGCCAGCGTGGCCTGAGGAAGGCAAAAGAGGCAAACACACCCACCCGCACACACGCGCGCGCACGCACGGACACACAGACACACACATAGACGGACAGTACCAGCCTCCTTGTCACCAGTGAGGCTTGGTACGGCAAGCCCCCCTCCCAAAAAGTGCAATGCGGTCCGTACAACTGTGCCTATAACAACAGCGTGCTGCGCAGACGCTGGCATCCGCTGAACAAAGAGACGTTTGATTGCGGAGAACGACCATCATGTTGTTCTTGTTTCTGCACAGCGCGGGCACGGCGCAGGCACAGCGCCCAATAGCAAATTAGCTTTCCAATGTCCACCCTGAAAACCACCCACAACCGGGGAAACATACATCCACAGGGCAAAAACAGCAGATTAGATGGAAAACTGACAGCAATCTGGCATTTTCAGTGTGAAACATAGTTTTGTTGTGACTCTTAACCTGAATTTTTTGGCGGCACACCAAATGAGCTCTCGGGTGACAGCCCGGATCAAAGAGCAGCACCTAAGGTACACATGAGGGTCCCAAATATGCAATGCAACGTGCCCTAAACTTAGTCGATGGATCTCCTACCTTACGCACGGGGGCGGCTGCCAGCCAATGTGTGACCCCGAGGGGTGTGCAATCGTTTTGGGGGTTGTAGGGGGATCAATGGTCGTTATCGATCGACTGAATGTTCCCGCCATAGACACATTCAGCCATTAATCCAAAGGTTCTCGCACAATTGCATGTGTCCCCTTCTTGGCTGGGGTGCTCCACCATTCCGTGTACAAGGGATATGTACAGAATTCGGAAATGCGTCTAGCGTAGCGTAGCCGCTGCACGTGCTATCCAACTTGTGGATCATCGACCTATAGAGGTCAATACCTATGTACCTGCCAAGCCACAGAAAAGCATGAAGACAGCCATGCCCTGTGTGGAGCTCGTGGTGTACTGAGTACTGGGACTTTGACTCATTTAATGGTTTTTCCCGGGTGGCTAAGTTCATGGAGAAGTTGCTCCCAAAGGCGGACGTTGGTGACTGGGCCACAGGATCCTTTCCAACCGCGTAACTTCCAACGTTTTGCTGCTCCGCGGCTACTAGAATTGCATATGATGAATTTGAGCAAAAAGCATAGCGTCCTGGTGGCAAAAGTTCGATGGCACGTAGTGTTGCAAAAAGGTCCACTATATTGTTGGTTTGCTTTAGATGGACGGGGACATAGGCCGAAACCGACAGAAGCGCCGGTGAGAAAATGCCACATCCTGCTACCCTGCCGATGCCTGCTGCCGTTTTGGATGAGCCGTCAGTGAAAACTAGGTGATAGCCCTGTGCTAAGAGGTAGGGAAGCAGTTGTTCAAGCTCGAGGGCCCTCTGCTGCTTGCGGTCTAGCTGGCATTGTGCCTTGGGGCCCCTTGGTTGACCCAAACCTTGGGGTCGGCGGGGTGGGCGGTCAGCCGCCGGGCGCCCCGGGGGGGGGGGGGGGTGGGTACCCCAACATACATACCTCAAAATGATCCTCATGACGTGCTGATCATTTTGAATATACACAACTAGGACAAAATTTCACATTTCAAAAAAAATTGCCCATCAACTTAAGCTCCCATCAGCCAAGGTGCGACCCGGAGGTCGGGTCGGGGTCAAAATCCTTTTTTGTGGTTTCATCCATTTTTGAATTCTCCACAAAATTCTGAGTATTTTGAGTATAGACACATAGGGTAAACAAAAAAATTTCCCCCTACCATATGCCTAAACAAAACCTCCGGTGCCCACAAAATCCATTGTTCCATACAACCATTTTGGGGTCTCTAGACCCCCCCCCCCCTCTTGGGGTCAGGTCCTGGCCAGGAGCAGCCCCTGTGACATTAAGTCATTATCTGAGTAAGAATCTGGGCAGTCCTGCGTACATGAACACAATGGTTACTTGGCCATCGGGAAAAATGGGCCTATTTTCCGCACAGTGCGCGCACAGCGCACGGTGCGCCCCCAAAGGGCAACTCGTTGCTCTGCCTCACACGAACCGTGCAGTTCTCAACACTCAACAGAAGATGGATTCTCAATACATCAGTACATTTGTTCACGCATTCTGATTTTTGGGGGGGGTGTTCCTCTTGCCCGCGTCCAGCCCCATAAGGGCCCAAGCGGTATCATGGCCATGCCATGGCCATAGAACAGTGGAAAGTTCAGCAATAGGTCCCCACCGACAGACCTATGCCCTCAATCAGCAAGTATCACGCGGCGGAGCCGCGACACACATTGTTCGTGCTGTCCAGCAAGGCGCCGTCAGGCGCCACCACACATTGTCCCATCGGTCCAGAAAGGCGCCTCTGGCGCCACCTCCGGTTAGTTTATGGTTTATAGGCACGTTTATAGGCACGTTTATAGGCACGGTTTATAGGCACGTTTATACGCCGTTTAGTTTAGTTTAGTTTATAGGCACGTGCCTTTAGGCCACGTATCAGGAAGTCTTGATTACCCTCCTGCCCTTACGCTTCCGGCTGTCACTGACATCTGTACTGTAATCCGTGTCCCACACCCCCATGTTGCCAAACTCCTGCGCCCTCTCCCGTGCCCGATCACTGACATCAGTGGAGAATCCGCCCCCGGACAGCTCTGCTGATGACACGGACAACACCTCTTCGTCTTCCGACGTCCCCGCCCCTGAATCCTCCCCTGTGTCCGGATCGGATAGTGGCTCGGTTTCTACCATTGGTTCCAACCCCAGCTCGTCCCACTCCGCGACCCTGCGTCGCTTGGATAGCGGCAACAGATTGTTTGGGTGTAGTTCTCTCCCCCTCTCCGCGAGCGCATCTGCCGCCTCGTTCCCCGGCACCGCCAAATGTGAGGGTACCCATCGCAGTCGTACGTCCCCACCCGCGGACTCCCGCAGCCACAAGATTGCCTCCCACAGGCCCCGATGCCCCACCTCCCCTGTTGAGCAGCGCCAGGCATGTCGGCGCCACTTGGGCGACCACTCCACTACCCCTTTATACACGTACTCGGAGTCCAACACCACTACCATGCGTTCCCCTGGTCGCCGGTCCTGGAGCGCCCGCAGGACTCCTCTCAACTTCCCCCGACTGATGCTCTGGCGCTCGTGTGCTGGGACACAGGCATGACAGTTGGCCATGCCATGGACCGCAGTGATCATATATAACTGTCCGTGTGAGACAAGACAGCCTAGCTTCACACTCCGGCGCAGTGGTATCCCCTGGACATGCCTAAAAAGCCACCGCCCTCCTGCTTTTCGGTAGGGCACTTACTGCCTGGAGGGGAAGATGGGTCCATGTCTCCCCATGGCAGGTCCATATCTGTTGACAGAGGACTGCCTTGGGTGGTCGACTGGGGACTGCCTGAAGGGGAGGTGGACCACAGGGTTTGCAGCGCTGGTACTGCGAGGAGACAAACATGCAAACGGGCGCAAGTCTGACAAAAGGAGAGGGATGGCAGTTGCAAACAGGTCATCGCTTGTGTGTACCAGGGTACTTCCAGGGCACTTCCCGGGTGTTTCATGGGCACTCGCCGAGGGGGTGACCAACACCTCCTTGTCCGAGTCACGAGCGTGCGCAGCAAGCAGGCGGATGCCACTGCGCTCTTGGCTTTGAAAGCCCTGGCCCGCCCGTTGAGGCCACGAGTGGATGGGAAGTACTAAGGTTGCGCTTCCTTCGCAATAGTTGTGCAGAGTGGTGATGGCAGGGGGGGGGTGATCCGACTGAAACACTGCGGGAAGAGTGATCAACATACTGCGGAATTGCAACAAAACCACAGCGTGCAGGCGTGCCAAGCGTGTGGGGGGGGGGGGGGGGTCCGCAACCGTGGTCCAGGGAGTGGCTTCAGAATGGCTGTTGCTAAGCAGCTAAGCAAAGCTGACGATCCACCCAGCAGCCGCAGCCGGTTCGGTCCGGCAGATCAGACATGACTGAGTCCTACCCAGTTGCGCATTGGATGCAGCTGGTTTCTAACGTGTGTCAGAAGAGCGCGTAGTGCTGGGTGGCGTGTGCTGTGGGGCTGATTCCGGAACGAAACTCAGTAACCCTGCAGGAAACCAGCGGAGTGCATGGTTGGGGGATGAAAAGGGACAGGACGGCTCATTGGAAACGGATACGAAGGTGCTGTTGAGGCGAGGGGGCCTTGCAAAGAAAGACTGGGATGACGACACAGTGGCGCAACTGCGACCAGAATCGTACAAGCCGATCGACGGTCCTTATTCTTGTTTGGCATGGGAGACCATCCTTCAGAGGCGCCAGGGGTCGGGAAGTTCAGGATGCGAGGCAAGCCTAAACCCTTGGACAAACGCGGAAGGCATGATCAGCGTGGAGAATAACGGCTCTGGAAGTGCCGTGTGCCTGACGCAAAAGAATTGCCAGACATCCGTGCATCAAAACCTCCGTAGAGCACTGGCTGACCAGTAACTGGGGGTTACTGGCCAACCCGTCGGTTGACCATCAACGACCGTCGGTTGGCCGCTTACCGCTGTCGGTTAAGCGTCATCCGCGGTCGGTTGGCCGCACTGCTGCCGCAACGAGCCGTGGGCCGTCCGTAGCAGGGGAAACAAAAAGCAAAGCAATAACTCCCTGCTCCCAAACAGCCCCGGGAAGAATGTGTGTGTATCTCAGGCACTGGCAATGCCATGCAACTGTCTCTCGGGGATTGCCCACGAGGTTGTTGCGTGTCTCAGCTACTGCCCATTTAGACACTGCCCATGCAGTGTGGATGGTCTTTTGGGGATGCAAAGTGTTGTCCTACCACCCACTTTCACCCCTTCCTATTGTGGAGGGGCAGATTGGGGAATCACCTGAGGATGTACCTATGTAGCATGTGGGGCACCCTGTGGCAAGCTCCAAATGTGGTGCCTGATTTGTGTATGACCGCGGGGAGGTGGGGCTAATCGAGGCCCCTGGACACTGGGTGTGCTGGGTTATGTTCCCAAGCAACCAATCTGACCTGGCCTGGAGGCCTATGCAACGCAAAGCAGTGGGAAATACGATGCAACATGCGTTGTTGTGCTGGCGCCTGCACTTTGGAATCCAGCTGTGGTTTCCCAATTTGGATGTGTCCAAGACGAGGAGTGCATGAGAAAAGGAGGATGTCGTCCAGGTATTGAATGAGGACGATTTTAGTGGGTTGGATGGTGGCCAAATACACTCCCAGCAGCTCTTGCGCAAGAGCTGGGCTCCTTGACCACCCAAAAGCCAAAAGTCCTATGAACGCGTAGGATCCCCCCACCCGTATGCGAAATGCTATGGACTGCTCGGGGGGGAGTGTACATGTATAAAACGCCTCTTGGAGATACAATCACGATGACTAGTACAGATTCTGGGAGATTCAGGATGGATCATCGGCCAAAAATCACAAATCCAGCCATCACCAGACATTGACACGTGGCCGGTCAAAGACCAAACAGTGCCCCAGTCCCCCCAATCCTTGTGATTTGCATGGCGCTGTCCCATCAGAGGCATTGCAAAAAGAGGGCCAGTTGTGGGAGGACAGCCACCACACACGGCCCATGACACATATCGACCAGCGTCCGCATGGGACGTGGCAGGGCGCAGGCAGTGGGGTGCTCACTCAGGCGTGCAGGCCTGCGCGAGTGAGGCTAGGACTTGAGGGACGATAGCTAACTAACCGCCCTGGGGGTGGGGGGTGGTTTGGGGCCCTAGACAACCCCCGACCGACCCCCCTCCACCACCCACATCAAAAACAATTTTCCTCTGGACAAAAATGAAATTCACCAAAGGCGCCGGAAATTTGAGGCCGATTTTAGGTACACAGACCTTTTTGGGGCCTCTGACCTTTTTGCCCGCTAGGCGATGGCCTGAGCCTGTCCCTGCAAGGGAGCGTAGTCACGTCAGCTCAGCTCAGCGTAGCTCATTTGCGGATGGCTGGACCACGGGGGTCACTCAGAGCCCCTCGTGGCGGGTGCCTCTTTGACGCTCGGCAGCACGTTGCAGGGGTGATCCGCGAGGGCTGGGGCGCTGCTGGCGTAGATGTCATGCCCCGCGTCCGGCAGCACAAGGGCCGCCGGGTCCTCGAACTCGCGGCCCCACAGCACCATCTCTTCCGCGCACACCTTCGCGTCCCGCTCGCCGCGCGCGACGGTGGCGCCGATGGGCAGCCGCGGCAGGGCGTCGTCCTGCGCGAAGCGCTCGTACGCGAGGCAGTCGGCCTGCATTGCCCGCAGGTCCACGGCGTCGTCGCGCGCGTCGAACCGGACGCCCGTGCCCGACCGGTCGTTCAGCCACGCCGCGATCTCGTCGTCAGCCACGTCGGCGATGCTGCCCGTCGCGGTGCTGCCCAGGCCCCAGTGCGCGCTGGCGGTGCGCGGGTCCGCGCAGCCGGACACGAGCAGGTGCCCGGGGAGGAAGCCATGGCGGTCCCACAGGGCGTGCACCACCGCCCACGCCAGCAGCGCGCCGAAGAAGTCCCCGCACATCACCACCGCCCGGTCGGACCGCAGCCCCGGCAGGCGACTCACCTCCTCCGCGACGCGGTCGCGGAGCTCCGCGAAATCCTCGACATTGGGCTCGTGTGCGCGCGCGTCGCGGCCTGGCAGCTGCAGCATGTAGACCTCGGCTCCGCCGGCGGTGGCGCCCAGGCGAAGGTGCAGCTCCCGGAAGAGGCGCGCAAACATCTGGGGCGAACCCCCCGCGCCGTGGAACAGCAGAAGCATGGGCGTGCGCGCGTCCACCGCACCGCCGGATCCCGCGATCGTCTCCTGCATGAACCAGCTCCGGCGGTCGCGGAGGTTGGGTCGAGGCGCGCCGCGGCGGCGTCGGCCTCCGCCGCGGCGAGGAACGCCGCGAGCGGCGAGGAGAGGACCGTGCACACCGGCGGCGCAGTCCCAAGCAGGGTGCGGTGGTTGGCGACCAGCTTCATGCCCATGAACGAGTTGCCCCCGAGCTTCTCGAAGGTCGCCTGCTTGTCGGCGGACGCCCGGAGCTCGGCCAGCCCGGCGGCCGTCAGCCCCAGCGCCTCGGCCACCAGCAGCCGGACGGCGCCGTGCAGGTCGCCCTGGTCCGCGCACCGCCGGGCCTGCTCGACCGCGCCGGCCTTGGGCCCGCGAGTGACGGTGGTCCGCTGGTCGCTGGCGTACTCCTCGAGGCCCCCGTTGGCGAGGTGGGCCGCCAACTCGGCGTGCCCGGCCAGCGTGTGCGCCGCGACGGCGTTCAGCCCCCGCAGCTTGGCGCTGCCCCGGGCCGGCACCAGGTACACGTCCATGAGCGCGAGCGCGACGGACTTGTACTGCTCCGGCAGGACGGCCGCGGCCATCCCCAGAGCCCGGTGCACGGCGACCTGCCGGCTGCAGCCCAGCACCGCGTGGTGCCCCGGAAAGCGCCGGGCGAGGCAGGCCCGGAGCGCAGCGGGCGCGACGCCCCCGGCGGCGGCGTACGGGGCCGCGTCGTCGGCCCCCGTGGCCGCCAGGTGGTCCGCATACAGCCGCTCGTTCAGGACCCCGAGCACCGCCAGGGCTGTGGCTGGGGCCGCGCCGTCCCACGCGAGGGCCGCCTCGAACAGGTCGGCCACGTGCTCAGGCGTGCCCCGGCGCGGGGCGGCGCCGGCCTCCACGACGTCCTGCGCGGTCGCGTGGATGTCCGTGTCGGCGTCGGCGGGGAGAACGTGCAGGTTCACGTCGCAGCGGTAGCCCGAGAATTTGGAGTGCACCCCGCCGCCCTTGAGCTGCAGCTCCACGGCCCCCACCCGACCCCGCAGCAGCCCGGCCTGCGGCAGTGCGTAGAAGGCGCGGTGGTCGTACGTGCGTTGCTGGTCGTTCAGACACGCCTCGGGCAGGCTGTCGCGCGCGCTCTTGGCATCGGTGCCGGCGGACAGCAATCTGCGGAGCTGGAACAGTGGTGTGTGGTGCAGGGTCCGCACATCGCCGAGCATGACCACGCCACCGGTACACGCGTTGATGCGGTCAGTGGCCTCGTTTAGGTACGTGAGCGCGTACTTGAATGATGGGAAATGCATGGAGACACCATTGCACAGGACGACGTGGTACTCTGAGGGCGCAGCTGCCGGCAGGCAGCTGAACCCGATTGCGTCTGCAACGCTCACATGGAACGATGCACAGCTGCCTTGCAGATCTTCGGTGGCCATGTGCCCCGCCCACACCGACTGCACGTGCTCGACCGCGCGTGCAATGATGTCTGCCCCGACCGCGACTTTCACTTGTGGTGCCAGACGGAGCAGCATCATGCCCTTACCGCACCCCATCTCAAGCAACGATGCCTACGTGAGAGACAGAGGCACAGGGCTGTGATGTGTAGAGAAACAGAGAGAGAGAAAGTGGCTCAGGGCTGGGGCCAGGGGATCAGGGCTGTGATGCTCCCAGAGCGACACATACTTCGCCTGCACCGCCGGCGAAGGTTGAGGCGTATGCTGCAGCCTCCTCCACCGTCGCCATCACCCAATCGGAGATCGTCGCGGGCACATGCAGCTTTCCCGGCGCAAAGCTGTCCTTGTAGCCTGCCCAATCCATCAACGGGTCCGCCCCCTCCGCCGCAGTGACGGAGTCGTCGTCGTAGGCCTGGTCATAGATCTCGGACCAGGTGGAGATGGCCCGCGTGGACCGCACCCAGGCCTCGATGGCGTAAACGTCGGTCTTGCCGTTGGCGCTCAGCGGGAAGTGCGTGGTGCCCTTCAAATCGTGCCACTCGGTGGGGATGTAGGCGCGCGGCAGGACGGACGCCATCTTGGCCACCATCTGGGGCCCGTTGGGGGCCCGGTCGCCCGCGCGCGCCAGCGTCACCCCGACCAGGGCCTTGTCGATGCAGACCACAGCCACCCCCGCGAGCCGGCCGCAGTAGAGGCCCAGAACCACGCTCTCCACCTCGCCCAGCTCAATGCGCACGCCCCCGAGCCTCACCTGGCGGTCGGCCCGGCCCAGGTACTCCAGAAGGCCCGTGCTCGGGTTGAGGCGGGCCAGGTCCCCGGTCCGGTACATCCGGCCGGCCCCTGACTTGTCCCAGGGGCAGGGGAGGAAGCGCTCCGCAGTCAGGTCGGGGCGGTTCAGGTAGCCGGCGGCCACCTGCACGCCGCTGAGCACCAGCTCCCCCACCTCGCCCGCTGGCAGCCGGACCTTTGAACAGGCGATGCGCGTGAATTCCCAGACCAAGAAACTGGGACCGTGCGGCACCGAAGGCAATATTGAGGCACGCGACATAGTCATCTCGTCGATTAGGCCGCTCGGAGGCGAACGATGGCAGGTTGGGAGGGGGGGGGGGCGGTAACTGACGGCGGGTGTGGATGAAGTCGACCTCGGCAATTTTCACTGCGCTTTGGCAACACAAACAAGGCCCTGCTGCCCACTGACAGCAATGCCCCAAGGACGAGGGCATGATCCTCCTTCCGAACACCAGAGTCCCACCAGAACATCGCACGGCTCGACTTACCCAACTCGTCCCCTTACCCTCCTGAAGCCCCTGCCAGTCAGAGGGCAGGGGTTGGTGGGCTCCAGAGGTAGGGGCAGTCAGTGGGGGTGACCTCCTCATTACCAGTTGGCCACCCTTCACACTGGACACCGCCGGTGCAGATGCTTGACGGCTGTCTTGTTACCCCCCCCCCTCAGCCCCCTGGACATCCCCCCCCCAAGAATGTGTCCCCCCTACCCAGAGGAACGGTCATCAAATGACGCCCTTCCCTCGGGGGGACTATGCGCGAGGACCCAAACCCGACCTTCCCACTACAACTCGATCGTAACCGGAGGGAATTGTTTCTTCGGCGCCTTCGGCACTGTGGACTTTTGAGGCAAGTGACGGTTCCCCCCGCCGTGTGCAGCGGGGGAGGGGGGGGCTGTTTGAAGCGGGGGGTAGCACTGTTCGACCAGCATATGATCCGCAGGAACGGCGAAAAGATTCCCACACACTTGGTGCAAAAGACAAGCGCCATGAGCTATGTCACCTCAGAGAAAGCGCAGGAACAGTGTGACACTATGGGGGCATGTCGGCACAGCGCACGCAAAGCGTGCACAGCGAGCGCACGGCGCGCACATGACAGGCAGAAATTGGGAGGTTTTGCTACAATTGGCAATATTCTCGCCTATAAAGACCATACTACACCCCAACAATGTTGGACAGCCTCATAACGCAATCCGGATTCTTCTCGTCCCGACAGCTCCAAAGGTACGGAGAAGAGGCCATCGCCGAAATCACAGTGTACGCCACAGGGGCCAGTCCATATCCCCAACTGTAAAGGGGCCACCCCAAATTCTTGATAGATACCACGAACCTATAGGAAAGGATGCAAAACAACACACACCAATACACTAGAAATCAGGGCAAAGCATGCCCGCAACTCACATCGATGCATGACAAGGCTCATTGTTACTAGTACTAGGCACTACTATGCAGCTTGGGTAACGTCCTGGACAAACTTTGTGCACGGTGCATGCACAGCGCGCAGTACGCCCCTGATGGGGTACCGCACAAACAAGACAGCTGGTGCTCGCCATGAGAGCAAGGAAGCGGTGCGTCCCCCTCCGAGGCCGCCATCACGGGAGATGGTCCGGCATCCCCCCCCCCCCACACACACAGTGTTCTACAGGCAGGCGTGAGCCGGCACCTTCACATCCGCTGAGTCCACGACGGCGGCCGCGACCCGGGGGCCAGGCACCCCCAGGGGGAAGCCATGTGACGCGCAGTCGCTGTCGTCCTTGCAGTCGAAGTACGTGACCTCGCCGCACTCCGTGGGGCCATAGATGTTGAGGAGCTGCACCGGCCCGAAGGCCGCCGTCAGGGCCCTGCGGTGGTCCATCGTTGCCGCCTCCCCCGCGATCTCCACCAGGCGGAGCCGGGGAAGGGGCACGTGCGGCGCGCCCGCCAGGAACAGCATCATCACGCTCGGCACAAAGTGCATGATGGAGGTGTTGGACCGGAGCAGCTCCGCATGGAGCTGCGCAGGGTCGTGGTGCGCGCCGGGAGGCGGCACGTAGGTGGGGGTGCCGGTGACCAGGGCCAGCCAGGTCTCGCAGACCCCCACGTCGAAGGTGCAGGGCGTGCTCAGCATGAAGACGTCGTCGGCCGAGGGGCCAACCAGGTCACGCTTCCAGGACAGGAAGCTAGCCATCGCCGCGGTGGTGGTCATGACGCCCTTGGGTCTGCCAGTGCTGCCTGCGGTGACACGCCATACAGCAGTGGGGGGGGGGGGGGGCTGGAGCAGGACACGGCTTACCGTTATGGGGGGTGGCGGGATTGGCAGCCTGGGCTCCTCCGCCTGACACACTCACCCACCCACATCAGAAAATTCTTAGGAAAAAAATGAAATTTTGTGAAAGGGGCCCGACATTGGAGGCCGATTTTAGGTCCACACATTTTGTTTTTGGCCTCTGACACCCCCCCCCCCCCCGGTAAAGGTCAGGGCTGCCCTCGAGTGAGTCGCTGCGCAGTGTGCATGGAGTGCGGGTGTGCGAAGGGGGGGGGGCGGGGGGTTTGGGCCACAGGGGCCAGCAGCAACATGGCACACGCAGGGGGCGGGGGGGGGGGGGGGCTCTGGAGGCATCAAGGCCGGGATGGGGGCAGCTGCGCTGTACGGCGCGCGCACCACATGCGGGGGCTTAACGGATTGTCTGGGAGTCGAGGGCATGTGGTTGGGAGGAACGAAAGCACTGGAGGGTGCCGCCGCAAGGCACGTACACGCCGCAGGGGGGCCCAGCGAACACCTCGGGTCCGCTGCGGTGGGACTCAACACTGCGAAGCAGGGCTGTCTTTTCGGGGAGAAAAAGGTGCGTAACACCAACAGAAACGAACCTTCACAGGGACGCTCTCTGCTTCACAGTCAACACATGGACAAGACAGAAGACCACAAAAGAATTACTGAACAATGGTTGGCGGTTGGTGACGGTTGGTGGTTGGCGGTTCGCTGTTGGCGGTTGGTGCTCCCCAGGGGCCGCCCTTACAAAAAAAAAGGAGTGCTTAAAGACAGCTCTGGCGCCAAAATCAGACTGGACTGAACTGGACCCAGTGCTGTTGTTGCAGGACTGTGTCAGTTTGCTCTCCTTTTGGGGGAGTGTCAGCGCGCCAGGCACGCGCCGGGCATCTTTTTGGGCCACTTTTGATCGGAGCCCTAATCCACGCTTTTTGCATGGCCCCTTTCCGCCACCGCCGACAAATGCCACATCCGACTCACCGGAGTGCCCTCAAAGCACCAGCAGTTACACTGTGGCCGCCGTTGGTCATCCTCCTACCGCCGTTGGGTGCACCCCAACGACCGGCAGTCAGCCCCAACGCCTAGCCTTCGGCTGTCCGTAAGGGGTGTCTGCAACAGAGGGGAAGTGTTTGGCTGGCGTGCTACTTTTGTTTTAAATATCCCAACATATCAATGGCAACAGTTACCTTGTAAACACACAACGCATACTTAGAATTCCACAGGTCAGCACTCCATATGCCACCAATGGAACTGATGGGCATGGAGTCTGTGAAATGTGTCAAAAAGAACGGAAAATGGGGACAATGGTGGAAAGGATTCAACCTGTCAGCCCAGCGAATTTCTTGAACAATATGGTTAAAATATTCCCGAACACAAGCAACCCTTTGATGCCAAGCCGCCTCTGAACACCCTTTGGTGCCCGGGTGAGTGTCCCCAACTGGAAAGGGGCCATTCCATATCCCCAACTGGAAAGGGGCCGGTCCATGTCCTCAACCGGAAAGGGGCCATGCAAAAGCATGGATTAGAGCTCCGATCAAAAGTGGCCCGAAAAGATGCCCGGCGCGTGCCTGGCACGCTGACACTCCCCCAAAAGGAAAGCAAACTGACACAGTCCTGCAACAACAGCACTGGGTCCTGTTCAGGTGCTTCAAACGCAAACCTGAGGTGAACATGTTGCAGAACACATCCGGAGGTGGGGCAGGCTTTGGTAGGGCCACAGGTGATGGCAGGCCCACCGCATGGCCCAGCTGGTCCAACTCGATCAAAACATGGCTGCCTACAGCCTCTGCAGCGGCGGACGCGGAGGGCTCGTACAGAAACGCCCTGGCATGTGTCTCCTCAAGCATGGCCTGCACCCGCTTCACGGGCCAGGCCACATCCATGGGCACGAAGGTGTGGCCGGCCAGGTGCACTGCAGCCTGCGCAATGGTCAGCGCGGGGCACCGGGGGAGCATGAGCAGCACAGGGCCGCCTGTAGGGGCAGCCTCCTGTAACTGGGCTGCCAGTCGCTCTGTGGCCTTGATAAAGGATGCTCGGTCCATGGTAGCAATCCCCCCGCTCCCGTCGTTCCAGTGCAGCGCGGGTGCCGCAGCCCCGTCCACCAGATGTGGGCTACGGGCGCTCACGGCCCGTGCAAGGTCGCTGGCATGGTACAGCGGCAGGCTCGTGCAAACCATGATGTCTCTGAAAAGATAGGCCCTGCCAACAGGACGCCGCAGAATGCATGAACGACTCGCCACCCTGTGCGATCACCATCCCATACCGTCTGGATATGTCCGCTATATTTTTTCGTGTAATTATTCCCGATATCTCTTTGCTTCACTTAGATCTTTCTGCCCCTATTTTGCATCGTCGCATGTGGTGCAGTATATGGTTGTGGTTGCCCCAGGAAGTGGCAATGCCCCCGCTGTGACAGAAGAGGTAGCCCTGGGAATGCAGGCACTTTCAAGAAGTGGCGGCGTGATTGTGCTCCGGAGTTTGTGAAGACTGTCACTGACGCTGCACGTAATTTTTATCTGAACGGCAATTTGTGAACTGGCAATACAGCTGTACTCAGGGGAGCCTAGTGTGCAGGGAACCCGCCTGGCTGTGGGCATGGGCCACAGGGCAGGCGGCAGGTGTGATCTCAGCAGTGCGCTTCAACCCTGAAATTATTGGACCTTGGTGGAGTAGGAGGAAGCGGTTGGCCGAGATGACCCTCTCTTTGCGGCCCTGAGAGGTTTCCTTGGCGATCACAAGCACAGAGCCCCCTGATGCGGTCAAAGTCACAGCCAAGAGCACCTGCAGACTGCAGGATGTGGACCACAGGACTTTCCTTGACAAAGAAACGAAACAACTTCAAAGTCACACAAAGACTATCATTTCATCACCAGCTGCCCAGTGCTGACTGCCCTCAGCTTCAAATCAAATGGCGACTGCCGTCGGTTGACCAGCAACTGCTGTCAGTATATGGCCAGCAGTCCAGCACCGACCGTCACATTGAAGCCCAAGGCTCTCCTCAACAACAAAGAAGAAGGAAAGAAAAATCTGGCCCCTGAACCCGCTGCGTGGGGCAATACTCTGATATGACATCTGCACTGCGTGTTGACGTCTCACATGCTGCACCATTGTAATCAAAAAAGGAGGATGGTGGCAGCATGTGCTGCCAAGGAGCTGCAGAAAGCCACATTAGGTTGACACATAGCACGTACATTCATATCAAACAGAATGCATAGGGGTTTGAGCTCTAGATAGTGTGCACTGGCCCCAGGGGGGAGTTAGTGTCCCCAACCCTACTCAAGGAAACTAAAGTATTTGTGCCAGAAGCACCTTCTAAATCAAAAAATTGTATTGCCCATCGGCAACACCCCTCAAAGAGGGAGGGAGCACAGTCCGTCAATCAGGTAAGTAGTCACAAAATCATTCAGAAGCACACGACCCCCCCTCCAACACCCAAATAGGGTGAAAAACAGATAAAGAGGGTCTAAAACATGCTTTACGTAGAATATTTGATCATCGAGAATGGTCAGAATATCAAAAAAATCGGGTCGAAAAATTTCCACTTTTGATCTGCAGAAAGTGGAAAACTGCATAAGCAGGTTGTGCCCCAACCCCTTGCCCCCGTCCAAACACCAAAGTAGGGTGAAAACCACATAATGAGGGTCTAAAACATGCTTTACAGAGGATATTTGGTCATTATGAAGGGTCAGAATATAAAAAAAAGTTTCAGAAAGTTTTATTGCCTTCGGCAAGTCCACCTCACAGAGAATCTACCCGGAATCTACCCTGAACAATGCACAGCCAAGTGACATGAACACCAAATGCCCGTAAACAACACACAAATACTACATAAAGCATACATACATACATTACATAGCTTGGATGGCCATTGTGAGTAGTTACAATATCAGAAAAATAAGTTTCGGCAACTTCGAATTTTTGAGGTGTACAGGGTGAAAAATGTATAAGTTCAGGGTGAAAAATTGCATAAGTAGGTTGTGTACTAGCCCCTTCCCCAACACACCAAATACCCAAAAAGGGTGAAAAGCAAATAAATGCTGCCTAAATGATGCTTTACATAGCTTGGATGATCATTGTGAGTAGCCACGATATCAAAAAAAAAGTTTCCGAAACTTCAACTTTTGAGCTGCACATGTACAGGGTGAAAAACTGCAACAGCAGATTGTGTACCACTCCATTGGCCCCCCCAAATAGGGTGAAAAACAAATGAAAACCGCCAAAAACATGCTTTACATAGAGCTTGGATGATCATTGTAAGCAGCTACAATATCAAAAAATAAGTTCGGGGCATCGATTTTTGAGGTGTACAGGGAGAAAAACTGCATTAGCACATCAGCCCCTTGGGAGACCCCCCCCTCCCCAAACACACACAATACCCAAACAGGGTGAAAACTAATGAATGCTGCCTTAAACTCGCCGTACATAGCTTGGACTATCATTGTGAGTGGCCAAGATATATAAAAAAGAACTCGGAAACTTTGATGTATGAGCTGTACAGAGTGGCAAGCACGGCGAGAAATGGTGCACAAGAACAGCTGCTCACAAATGAAAAACTGCAATAACAGGTTGTGTACCAATCCATTGGGAGACCCCCGTCCCCAAATAGGGTGAAAAATACATAAATACTGCCTAAAACATGCTCTAGATACTCGTCTAACGTGCTCGCTGCAGTACTTATCCACGATGGCGTAGTACCCCGGTGGGAACTTGAAGCGCCACTCCAGGTCCTGCTGCATCTTGTCCCGACCAGGATGCATGAGCTGGGCGTTATGCCAGTGGTCAATGAGCTCCTCCATTCGGTTCTCAGGGACCAATAGCTTGTCCTTGACGAACAATTTATCCCCATCCTTGGTAAAGCCCTCAGGCCATTTGTCGTCCGACGGGGCGCTCATGGCATTCCAGTACCTGCTCCAGTGCTCGGATGCCGCATAGTCATCCGGCCAGTCTTCTGTAAGCACCGACCTGACTAGGTCTACAGGGGCCACCATCCATTGCTCGAGGGTTTCCTCTCGAATAGCTTGGACTGGGGCGCCCCGGAACTTGGCCAGGTCTGTACGGTTTGCCATCACCACAAAGCACTTGACCCCCTCTTGCTCCATGGCCTTCTCCATGTCGATGATGCGCTTGGCCTCCTCAGTCTCCTCGGCGTCCCCATGACTGGATATGTCCATGCATGCCTTGCCCGCGGGGTAGGCCCATCAGCTGAGGCAATCCGCCACAGTGTTGTCCTTCCTCGGGACGTATACGACGCTGAGGTCGAACTTGGCGAATGTCTCATGCCATCAGGCCCTCCTTGCTGCCGGTCCCGAGGGGGTGTCGACGTGCTCCTTGTGCCAGCTCTGTTAGGACTGATGGTCCGTACAAACCAACACCGGTTGTAATCCGATGTGGCCAGACCACTTCTTGAGCGCACAAACAATGGCGTACGTCTCCTTCTCCCTCGCGGTCCAGGTTCGACGTTGGCCCTCGGCCAGGATCCGGCTCCAAAAGACCATGGGTACGTGCGACCCGTCGTCCCGGACCTGCTCGAGGACTGCCCCTATAGCATAGTCCGAGGCGTCCGTCCGTAGCACGAATCCCTTATCCGGGTTCACCAGGAATAGCCCCAGCAGCCCCAGGAGTCGCTCCTCCAGGCGTCTGAACGCATATTCGGCCTCAAGGGTCCAGGCAGGCTTCTTCTTGCTCCTCTTCCGGCCATGGAACTTTCCCACCTGCAGCATCTTGTGCAGCGGCCCCGGTAGTTCTGCATACATCCGGACATAGCCCGAATAGTAATTGCAGAACCCCATGAAGGATGGGAGTTCGCTGATGGTCTGGGGCTTCTCCCAGTGGTGCAGGGACGCCAGCTTCCCACGCATGGGATGGCATTGCCCGTGACCAACCACGTGACCCGCGAACTCCACTTCCTTCACGAAGAGTGAGGCTTTGGTGGGCTTGCCCACCATGTTGTGCTTGTCCAGCTCGCTGAGCACTCGGCGCAGATCCTTCTCATGCGCTTCGATGAGCTCGTCCTCAGTCATGTCTTCCGTGCCGGACCCGATGATGATGTCATCCACAAAGGGGTCGGCACAGTCGCGGACAGGACCAAGTAGGTCCTCCATCATGCGCTGGAAAGCGGCGTTGCCATTCTTGGCGCCCATAGGCACCACTTTCCACTGCATGGGCCCCAGCGGCGTCGACATCGCTGTACAGGGCCTGGAGTTGGGGCGTAGCGGCATCTGGTGATAGCCGTATTTTAGGTCTAACACCATGAAGATCCGCTTTTTTTGTTGTTTTTGGAGGATGGTGTCGATCAGAGGAAGCGAGTATGAGTCGTGCTCGGTTTGCTCGTTCAAACCCCTGTAATCAACCACCAACCTCCACTCGCCCTTCTCTTTCTTGGACACAATAAAGGCTGGGCTGGCCAACTCACTGTCGGAGGGTTCCATCCAGCCCCGCTCAATATACTCGGCCAACAACTTCTTCATGGCCTCTGCCCGATGGCCCTGAAGTTGGTACTCCCGATGACGATAGATCTTGGGGTTCAGCTTCAGCTTGATCCTCGCTGTGCCAAACCTCCCACAATCTGGAGGGTTCTTGTTGGCGACGCCACTGAATAGCCGCGGATAGGCATTTATCAGCCTCTCCTTCAGCTCGGCAACCTTCGGGTTCTCCTGGGCCTCTTCAGCCACTTGCTTTGGTATCAATACAACCGCCCGCACTGCGGTATAGGCCTCTTCCGGGTCCGAGTCCGAGCTCTCCTCGTCCGATATGCCGTCTTCATCGTTGTGGGGAGCTCTTCCCACCGATACTCTTCGGAAATTTGCGGCATCAGCCGAGTTCTTGTCGCTACCGGTCCCCATTCTTGAAAAATCCCTGGTCGGCGGGTCCGACCCAACCGGACCATCATATTGGTCCGCGATGTGATCCATGACCCTCGCCACGAACTCATCCTTCTCGTACTTACCGGTGACCAACATCTTGTCATCCCACCAATGCGGAGATGTGACCATGGCCCGCCTCTTCTTGGCTGCCACACGGTCCTGCAGTGCCATCCGCATGTAGTTGACGACGTGGTCGATCTCGGCGTGGGACAGGACGTCAATGCCATCCATTGGCTGATCCGTCCCCTCCTTGGGCTCCAACATGACCCGCATGGGCACCGCCTCAACCCTACCGATGAATGCTTCATCACCCGTGGGCTGGGCTTGCGCCCCATCCACCAGGAAAGCCTTGGTACCCCACGCTTGACCCGGGGAGGGCATTGATACGCCCTTGGCGTCGATGAAAAACCCCTCCTCTGGCCCGAATGAAATCTCGCTCAGGGTGATGGAATCCAGCGTCGATTTGAGACCTTCCAGCAGACATGGGGTGGATCCTATGCCTGTTATGACCAGGATCCCCTTCTCCCTATCCGCGACGATCTTCTCCACCGTACGTCTGGTATTTTCCAGGGAGCCATGCCAATACAGGGCCCCCCACTCTTTCAAATCCCAATGCCTGTGCCAGGCTGAGTCTCCTCGATGCCAATGCCTCCTACACTTCCTCAACAGTGGGGCATCCCGGGAAGCGAAGACGTCCGTCTCGGGCGCTTCGGCTCCCAGCGTCTGAATCATCCTGGCATACACCTGCGGCGCCATTCCATACTCCGTGAGTTGAACTCCGCCGTCTCCTCTGGACTTGGCGCCCACAGCTTGCACCGCTTGGACGATCCGATCCTCTTCCTCAGCGTTCCATGGGGACAATCCGCATGCATAGTCCGTGGACAGCCATGTAAGACATTCATTATCCTCCCGGACCAGCGTTGCACGATGGGGAAGGGCTCCAATGGCGTTTCCCACCATGAAGTCATACCCCATGATCATATCCCAATCTGTAATGTCGGCCACATAGAAGTTCCCGGATAGAGTGCTTCTCTTCACCAAATCCGGGCGGTTCAAGTGCTCATGCTCCCAGAATTCCATACTGATAGTGGCCTCATGGGTGCCACCACCCATAATCTCTCCATTGGCCACCTTCAGGCGTACCAGTCCACGGCTGGGCTGCAGGGATTCCTCCTTGAACAACCCTCTCCGGACCAGGCTTACCTGGGCACCCGTATCCACCAAAACATCCACCACCAACTCCTCTTGTCCGCACCGTACACGCACCTTCAAGTGCAACTGCCGCTCGTCACCCTGCGGTGTATGGACGACTCTCACGGCATGCAACTCTAGCACATCCGGGTGCATCAGGACTTCGAGGGTATGGTCACAGATGGTGTAGATCTTGGGCTGGTCTTGCCCGTCCACGGGGCTCTCCGTGGTCGCTCCTTCTTTCTTGCCACGTCCCCTGCCCACATACACTTCCCTTGGTAGGGCGCACCAGGGGTCGGGAGTGGCGAAACTCAGTGGTTTTGGCTCTTCTGGAGCCTTCTTCGGTACCCGCTGTGCCTTTGCTTTCTCTAGGATTCCACTGATTTTCGGAGGAGAGACCTCCGAGGTCCCACTCTTGTGCGGTCTCCTCTAGACGTGGCCTGCCGCAGCTCCCTCCTGCTGCGATCCGCTCAGACTTTGTCCACCACGTTGCTGGGCTTTGAGTTCCTCCAACGTCCTCAACATGTCCTCAGCAACCTCCTCGATCGACCTCACTCGTCGGTCTGGGCCGGGTCCTCCACCAAAGCTCTTTCCTCCACCTTTCCCTTGGCCCTTTCCTTGGCCTTTTCCACCGTCTCTGCCCTTTGCCTTCCAATCGGCAATTTGTTGCTCCTTGGGCTTCTTGTCGGGATGGGGGGCGAAGTAGGTCTTCTTGTCCTCCTCATATACCTTGCAATGCTGGTGGTCATGTGCATGGTTGTTCCCCTTGCCGTAGCAGACCCAGCAAGCGTCGTGCTGCGATCTGTACTCGCGGAACAAGAGCGGTGGGTTCCCGATCCTCCGCGGTTCCTTGCGTCCCTTGGACCTTGGGTCCAGGCGGTTCCACCTGGACCTGTCCTGCCCATGCTCCTTCATATTGTGCGCTACGAACGCGAAGAAGTGGGCTTCTTCATGATCCTCTCGGGTGGTCGCGGTCCAGAGATCTTGCCCGCTTCCACTCCCTTCCTCCGCGGTGCCGACCGTGTCCTGCTTGACCTCTCGGTGGTTTCGATCTTCTCGATGACCTCGATGTCCATGGCCCTGTCGATCCTGCACGTGGGCCTCGTTTTTGGCGTTGAGCTTCAGCTCCACCATGATGTACTTCAGGATTTCGTCGAGGCTAATGCGGGCGAAGATGACCTGCATTCTCAGCGGCTCTCCGCGCCTCCACTCCGAGTTGTTGAGGCGCATCAGCCTTTGCCCCATGGTGTCGCCGAATACCTCCACGTAAAGGGCGTTCTTCAACCCCAACATTCGGCTGGGCTCGCCGAGGTTTCGCTGGAAAAACTCCATTATTCCGGCGTGGGTGTCCTCCGATGCCATGATCCGTACGGCCACGCGCTTCTTTGCTCTCTTCTTCTCCTCGTCCTCCACTCGCCTCTTTCAGTGGCCGGGGAGGACGTCCTTCAGCAGGTGTCGGATCTCGCTGGACTCGTTCCAGTCCTCCACCAGGTTGAGGCTTCTTCGGTACTTGCGGATGTACCTATGCCATTCCCGGACCCTCAGCTCACCGCGCTCCAGCGGCAGCGGAATGGCCCACAAATCCTCCAACCTCTGGTTTGGGGGCGTCCACTCGCTCCTCGTCCTCCAGCCACTGGAGGCAGGCCTGCTCCGTCTGGATCAATCCCTCGCGGATCTGATCCCTGAGCTCCTCCTTTAGGTCCTGCGCCAGCCTGTGTGGGAATGTCCGACATACCCACTTGTCCCTTGGCGCTCCCTTCATCTCGCCGACGACCTCCTCGGCGAAGTCCCCCAATCCAGGATGAAGTCATCCAGGTTGGAGGGGTTCCCATCATAGTAGAGGATTTTGATTCCTCGGAGGTCGTCAATCCTGATGGCGTCTCCAACGTCCGCAGCCACCACTCCACCGAGACGGATACCACTTGTGGCCGGGGGGTGTGAGTACACTCCCCGTACATCCCTCTCCTCCATGGAGTGCGGTCCTGTTGGGCCTGAACCCATGGGGTTTGGGATGCGGGAAGGACTTGCTCCACCGGCTGTCCATATCCCCGTAGTGGGGTCCTTCACCCACAGGTTTCCGCCTGGATGGCCTCGACCATGTCGGTTGCCCCTTCCCATGGTTCGCCCCTGCATGGTATGGATCTCCTCTTCCGCATAAACTGCATGGGCAGTCGTAGTGGTCGGTGGATCCTGGGCGGCATGGGACATCTGTACCGTCAGGCTCCTCGGGTCCGTGGTTGCGTGCTCTTCCCGCATGGACCCAGCTTATGCCGTATGCTCCCCGAGCATTATGGATTCGCTGAACATGGGAACAAACGGCAGCGCACCTGGGTCAACACGCGGAGGCGCGTAAGGTGCCTCTGCAGGGCCGCCCATGGGTTTCTCCATGGCGCTCCTGAGGATCTTAACCCGCTCCACCAGCTCTGCCGTTGCCGGCCTTGTCGGGAGCTCCGGACCCGAGGCGAGGGGTGGTAACTCCTCTAGCCTTTTCAGGCGTCCCGACATGTCCTCCACCAGGTGGAGGAGGCTGTCCACCACTCGCTGCTGCTTCTGCAGGGCCATCTCCAGCTTCTCCCAGTACCGGTCCTGCTCCGCTCGCAGCTCCGCCATGTCTCTCTCCGCTGCCGACCTGTCATCCAGGATCCCCGCGATGTCCTCCTCTAGGCCGTTCTTCTGGTTGTCCAGGCGGTCGAGGTGCTGCACGATGGCGTCCATCCCCATCTTTGGGTACTTGCCGATGAGGAAAGATACGTGCTCGCAGTGGCACTCAACGTGCTTTCCACTTGATCCGGCGCATCCCACGGTTCCCGGCGCCTCGGACTCCTCCGCCATGGGTGTGTCGCCCATGTTCTCCCGCGTTGGCTCCGTGTGCCGGGCCACAGGCGCCGTTCTGGCTCTGGTAGGCCCCTCCAACGCCTCGGCGTCGTGCTCCAGGCTGGGTTCTGGGGCCGTGTGCGCCCTTGTGGGCGATATGGCCATCTCCTCCAAGTCTGAAGGGAAAGCGGTCCGATAGCCATCGGAATGCCCCTCGGAATCTGCAGTTGACCACAGCCTGACCGGGCTGGGATCCGTCTCCATCGCCCTGGCTTCCGCCGCAGGTTTTGGGGACCCGCGCTTCCGGTAACGCCGGGCCCTGCCGTTGCTGCCAGTCTCCTCCAACTCCTCCGCAGCGGAGCGGAGATTGCAAGCCTTGCGGCATTGCCTTTCACACATGGAGGCCAGGTCCTCCATGTCTAGCCCATGTCCTGCAAGGCCTCACCGTTCTGAGCATCTTCGCTCTACTCGGGCTTCGGAGTCCGGCGTCGACTCCACGGACTCAACGATCTGCACCCGGGGCGTCCTTGGGCAGGGCTCATGAGAGCCCAAGTCCCCCATGCGGCGGTAGGGGGCAGGTACCCCTCTGCTACCATAAAGAAGGTCCCTACCAGGACCGGCCCCTGCTGTACCCCTTCCACCATTTCCTGTCACTCCTATGGTCTTGCTTCTCACCAGGTTCTGCATGATCTTACCTTATCCTGCACCATTTCCCACAAAAAATAGTAAAATATGGCTCCCTCACACAAATCCCGATCCCTTGCAATAACCAACTCCCAAGTACAATAGCTCCAATCCGAATGATCCACACCAAGAGCTTCCAAGGGTGTTTGAGGTCCCGCGTTGACACTCAACAACTCCTTTCAACACGCCGGTCCTCTCACGGTGCACACGGAGACACGGGCGTTGGGCATGTACATAGAATTGCACCAATAGAATAATGGAAAAGGAAGCCCTGAAATTGGCATATTAACACAAATCAAGCAACATTGGGGAAATATGGAAACATACACAATCACCGCCATAGACCCCTCATTCCCTGGACTCAGGACCTTCCTTTGACTGGCCAACATGATGCCCTGAACCAAGTCAAATAAGATGGCTAAATGCCATGTGTCAAAAATCACTACACAAACCCCAAAAATGTGTTCCCTCCCGAGCCTCTAAATCCTAGCCCAATAGGGGAGGTGGCGTGTCATGGCCTAGAGTGGCACTCAGGACCATGCCCTACCCTGACATAACTTTGGTTGGACTTGGAGTCCATTGGGCTTGGAGAATTGCCCCATGAAGATGACCTCACAACATAGCAAAATTAGGCAAATCACACCATAGTGCCAAAATTTCAATTATATACCCAAAAATGTATACGGCAAATGTTCAAATGCCCCATGTATGTGTCAAACCGGAAAGTAATATACAAGGGTGATATAAACGAAAGATCCATGCCCAAGAATATCCCAATATTTGCTCCCAAACCCCTCCGGTTATACACATGCCATGCTTCAAAAGTCAACTCATGAATTTGAGACCTAATTTTGTGAGGCCTCGTGTGCCACGCCAAAATGACCACGTGATCCGGCATATGGTGAGGTGCAACACTGAAGCATATGCCAACATATAAGCAATATACCATAGTTCACCGATCTCTAGGCACTTTACTGTTAGCCGACCAGTTGAGCACATAAAATACAAAAATGAGCATAAAATGAGGTCAAAAACATGCAAATATTGCCAAATTCAAGATAATCACAATAGTATATAACTTCGCTCACCCATGGTGTCAACATATGGTTCAAAACACAATTGCTTGGGACCATTTGCGAACAATCCCCCCACTTGAATCCCCAGATGGACGCATGGGGACACCTTCGAACCTCCTCCCCACAGGCACCATGAAAATGGGAAAATTGATAGTGGCGCTTGTGGGTCGCTCCGTAGACCTTCCCACATGCACTATATGTGCGGTAGACATAGTCCAGCGCTATGGAGCTCACCATCGGGACATGGGCGAAGCCCTTGCCACGTATGACTCCAGATATCTTCCTACAAACGGAGATATATAACATGGGCGTGAGCATAGCGAAGCACATACCATGCATATAACACATACCCTCAAAAAGTGGCTCCCACCGTGGTATGCCATGCCCCTCGACGGACATAACTTCACGTTAAAAATACGTAGGAACCCAAGAAAAGTTTCTATGCAACACCAACACTCATGCGGTACACTCGAAAGTCGCATTAAAATATTCGGTTGCATGGTTCAAGAGTTATATATCACTTTCTACCCTCTTGAACATTATCCCTTGCTACACCGGGCATATGTACACATCAAAGGCGTTTGACGCTTTCCCAATTAAGTTGAGACCAAGGCGATTGCAGCCCATATCTCAAGATTGTAACTCCTCGCAGTGAGCCGGAAATATGATTCTTCAAAGTGGCCTCACGAATCAATTTTGTTTCGCCTATATCTCCAAGAAAAATGAAGGAGACGAAAAAAGGAAGGTTGATTCGTGATCGGGGAAAAATGTAGGACCGCTCGAAATGCATCATATCAAGTGCGGCGACCTCGAAGTCAAAGATCCGATTCTGAATGTCTGAAAAAATCGGTTTAATTTTGCGAGTGTATAACATGAAAATTGCGGAAGCAACGAACCCTTTTCTGATGAAAATTGACCCTTCATCGGGGTTTCCGCTAAAATATCTGGAAATAACAGTTAACCAATCGGTTAACGCAAAATCGCGAGCCAACTGACAGTCGCCGATACATTGAGGTTTGGGTACTAGAGTGCTCCCCGAAAGGTCAAAAATGCGCTGAGAATGGTATGGGTAAATAATGATTGCAATTGGAGTTCGTTTCCTTGCTTACATGTGCCTTGGTGTCGCGCATTCAATCAAACTACGTGATTTTCGCGCAAAAATTGCTTGTGTTTGGTTTTTGTAAGTGAAATCAGCTTCCGTCTAGAGGTTTGGGTACTAGAGTGCTCCCTGAAAGGTTAAAAACGCATTGAGAATGATATGGGTAAATAATGATTGCAATTGAACTTCGTTTCCTTGCTTAGATGTGCCTTGGTGTCGTGCATTCAACCAAACTACGTGATTTTTGCGCAAAAATCACTTATGCTTTGTTTTTGTAAGTGAAATCAGCTACCTCCCTTATTGTATGTTATACCCCTTCCTACGTACTTTGCATGAGGTGGTGCCCCGGCCCTGAACATGGTTTCGAAATGGTTTACGTAAAAAAAAAAGCTTCCGTCTAGAGGTTTGGGTACTAGAGTGCTCCCCGAAAGGTCAAAGACGCATTGAGAATGGTATGGGTAAACAACGATTGCAATTGAACTTCGTTTCCTTGCTTACATGTGCCTTGGCGTCGTGCATTCAACCAAACTACGTGACTTTTGCGCAAAAGCTGCTTGTATTTGGTTTTTGTAAGTGAAATCAGCTTTCGTCTAGAGGTTTGGGTACTAGAGTGCTCCCCGAAAGGTCAAAGACGCATTGAGAATGGTATGGGTAAACAACGATTGCAATTGAACTTCGTTTTCTTGCTTACATGTGCCTTGGTGTCGCGCATTCAATCAAACTACGTGATTTTTGCGCAAAAATTGCTTGTGTTTGGTTTTTGTAAGTGAAATCAGCTTTGGTCTAGAGGTTTGGGTACTAGAGTGCTCCCCGAAAGGACAAAGACGCATTGAGAATGGTATGGGTAAACAACGATTGCAATTGAACTTCGTTTCCTTGCTTACATGTGCCTTGGTGTCGTGCATTCAACCAAACTACGTGATTTTTGCGCAAAAATTGCTTGTGTTTGGTTTTTGTAAGTGAAATCAGCTTCCGTCTAGAGGTTTGGGTACTAGAGTGATCCCCGAAAGGTCAAAAACGCATTGCCAAGAGGTGCCATCCCGGTTGTGCTAATGCGCAATTTGGCTGTGGGAAACACATTTACGATAATAATTTATGTCGAAGGTGGCAAGTTGGAAGGAAGTGAAATCAGTGAAAAAAGTTCTGAAAAAGAAGTGGAACCAGTGCAAGCAGTGAAAAAAGATGGGGTGCCAAGAGGTGCCATCCAGGTGTTAACACCGGTTGTGCTAATGCGCAATTGGGCTGTGGGGAACACTTATACGATAATAATTTATGTCCAAGGTGGCAAGTTAGAAGGAAGTGAAATCAGTGAAAAAAGATCTGAGAAAGAAATGAAATCAGTTTTGTGACGAAGGGTCAGCCTAAGGATGACGGTGAGTGGACCCCAGGTAGCCATTGACGATACCATCCAGGAATCAAGCCCGAGAAGAAAACACATATTGGGAAAGAAAAATGGGTATCGAAATGGAGGACGCGTATTCAAGGGGGTCCTATTGAGTGGGGAGCGGCACCGAAGTTTTCAAATATCAAATAATTTTAAAATTCTTCAAGCTTTTTGTAAATCCTTCAGTCTCCGGTCGAATCAATCTCAGTTCTAACCCAAATCTGCAGCACCCTCCTGAACACGGACAAACACGAAGGCAAACTCGGTGTTCTTTTCATTCTGCACTGAAGTCCACTCTTGCTCCATGTTTGTCTTGGACCAATAATTCTGATAGCCTTGCGGCGGCCTCAGCGCACTTGACGGTGCAGGAGTGTTCCTGCACCTCGCCTCTGTTCTACATGTCTACAGACAGCGAACACAAATGCGCAGACAGGTTGAAGTACAGGCGAAACGAGTTAAAAAGTTAATAGTTAAAGAGCTGGGTAATTCTCAAACCCCTGCCCTGTTTAGGTGTCAGGCGGTCATTGGATACACTCTGCAACTTACGATCCATAACTAATGAATGTCAGGGAAACGGGTTACAAAACTCCTGAAACTATAACAATGTCGCATCTTGTTCCTGACGCTTCTCCTGGTCTTCTGTCTGTCTTCCCTGTCCTCTCCACTATGGACGGCGTCATACGGCGATGCTAACCTCGCATGAAGTGATTTCAAAACTTCAGATCAAGACCAAAAATTGACCTATCGCCGTAACTTAAACTATAAGCATTGTTACTTCAAGCCTATCGTAAAACCGACGATTCCATGTCTAATTCCTCTTCATTCGCATGGAATGAGACATGTTGTGATGATAAAAAATGCCGAACACGCGCGCGATGCCGACACTGCACCGGCTGCGCTTCAGACTGCACATGGTACAACTGAGTCAGAAAACCAAACAATCAGGAGTCAAGCAGGTCATTTTGGAAATTGTAAACAATAAAACAGTAACGTCAGTACTTTCAGTACAGAACAGAGGGTAGGACCAATCTGCATATGCGCACCAGGACCCCATACGCATCACCTCCCTCCCTAAGAGGTTGTAACCGCAGGTAGAGAACCTCTGAACATCAATGTAGGACCTAGGCTGACGGGTCAGACACCACAGGTGGGTCAGATACCACAGAGTGAATTTTAAAAGTAGAGCGTCAATCTAAAGTGGGCGCTGAGATAGCAAGCACGGTGGGGGCAATGCACGTTCTGTACCAGTCATTGCTTCAGTGCGCGTGTAACGTAAAAGTGGAATCGAAAAGTAGAAGGCAGCGGGTAGCTTGCCACACACTGCAGCGCAGAGCATGCAGGTAACGCAGCGCGAAGCCTGCAGAAAAGGCAGCGAGAAGCCTGCCATACATTCCGAGCAACTAAAATTTCCTAACATCTACAGAGCAATAATTAATTAACCAATCAATCAAAACACCTCGAGAGGCGGTGACGGCTTGACCCGAGCGGGGGCTGACGGTGATGAGCGTGCGGGCTTGTGACTTCCTGTGCGTGGGCGGAGCGAACGCACCTTGGCTGGCGTTGGGCTGCTTTGCGGCGTCCACTGTTGTTGGTCTCGTCATCGCTGCTGCTCTCCGCCCTCGGTATTCCGGAGATTGCCCGGAATTGCCTGGGCGTCCGCGGCGGCCATTGGTGGCTTGATGCTGCATGCCTCCCACAAGGCATTCTACCGTCGCTGCTGCTATCGCTGCTGAGCCGCAGCTCGCTGCTGCGACTCCAGTCCTCACTGACGCTCCTCTGGTTGTGCCAGGCGCGGCGCTCGGCATCCCATTGCGCGTACTGGGCTTCTGGGTCGTTGCTGTTGCTATCAAAGTCACTGGCGCTGGTGTCGAGCTCACTGGAGGACAGAGGGTTTGACTGCAGTCCCTCTAGGTGGTCCATCCAGGCTTCCATCCATGCGGATGTCGGGGGTCCTCTCCAGCTGTCGCTGCTGCTCCGGCGTCAGATTCCTGCGTTGCTGCTGCTCGTGTACTGCCCGTATCCCCGGCCACTGTGATCTTCGCTGCTACTGTCGTTCTCGTCGCTCGCTGCGTCTATGCGACCGATGTACACCTCCATAGGCTGCTCTGCAGTGACAGGGGCCGATGTCGCGCGGCGGGCAGGAGTGAGATTGAGCCCCATGGAGTGTATATTTTGAACTCAGAATGTCCTTCTATTTGAACTCAGAGCAGATTCAGATCATTCATCATCATTCATCATCATCATCATTCATCATGCATCTTGTGTCATGTGTCATGCATCATGTGTCATGACATGCTGGCGCCCTAGCATGTGTTTCTCCCGTTCCAACCCAAAACCTCACTTTCGCTCAGAACTAACACAACCACAACCCCACTCTTGTGGGTTCCTAAGAAGGTTATACTATTCATTTTTCACAACTCATTGAATTTGGATGATCACATTTTTGGGATCATGGATTGTCATGCATGTCATGCATGATCGACTCATTTTGTGAGTGATACCACACATGCTACCTTCGAAGGAGTCTATGGCCCCTAAGGGACCTCTATTTACTCTACAACCCTTTTCCATCGTTGTCCCCACTTCTACATGTATTTCAATCCCTATTGGGTGGGTCCCATGCATGTTTCATGCATTGGGGGATCCCAAGAGTATACCTAGGCCTAGGCCAAGCTCCAAACAAGAGAGGAAAGAAGAGAGATAGATAGAGGAGAGGCGCCTGGCGGCGACACCAGGGAGCACGTGGTGCTTCCTAGGTAAGTCCTAAATAGGTGTATTTTTACTACTTGAGGGATATTTGTATGGTGAGAGTGGAAGAGAGGTAAGGAGTGAACACGAGTGTAAATAATGATTGTGTTTCATAGTTCCCTTTGCTATGGACTGAGCTGGAAGACTACAATTCTATGAGCCCATTACTTTGCTGTTGTTGAGGAGGGTGCCAAATCTGACTGGTAGCAGAGAAAACCTGCTCTGCCTAAATACAGTACCCTTTGGATTTAATTTCGATTCAATTCCAGCCTGGAAATTTAGTAAGGGACGGAGAAGAATTCCTGAACTCAGAAAATCGACTCTGAAAAATTGAGATGGAATCTGTGAGAACTCCAAGCAGCGTAGAAGCTACGGGCGCTTCTGAAAAGGACGTGCAAGTCTTGATGCCTGTCTCCGATGAGGAACTAGTCGCGCCTACCATGGCCGGGTTTGGAACCCCAGAAGTATCTCTGGACGGATCTCGATTTGAAGCCTATCGTTTTCCTGCGCCTACATGTCCTGAGTATGCAGAAGCTGTAGCCCCACGTCCAGAGCCTTCAGCGAGTAACATGACGACAGCTAAACTGGCGAAAGCTATGGAAGTCCTATCGTTGCTCAACCAGAGTGGTCGGTTGCAACAGATGGTTCAAGAAATCGAACACCATGAGGGTTCATTTACCAATGCCCCACAGACTCATGAGTCGGGGACCACATCGTCTTCGACTAATCCTTTTCAATCCGTGCCATGGCGTTCTAATGTGACTTACGCCACTATGCCTCAACCCCCTATCCATGGAGAACCTATTGTGCATGGAGTGCCTACCGGAGTTCCTGAGCTTAAGTTTTTCTCTGAGCCTCACGCTCCCAAAAGGCCTCATGTTTTTGAAGCCTCTCCTTCTTCGGAAGAGAGCACTATCCTTTTGTCGACCTTGCAACAACTCAAGGGTCGTCTTGAAAACTTAGAAAATAGGACTAGTGCTAACTTAACCACTAACCCTTGTGTACCTTACCACCCCTCTTCTCTAACCGGAGTATGCACCGGGCTTGCCGGTGTGCCTCCCAGAGTCAAGTCGCCCTTTGTACCCCGTACCAAAGCACCCAAACCCGTTGCGTGCTTTACCACTACCTACGAACTTTACACCCTCGACCAAGCCCTCGCCCTAGGACTCGGTCCACTAGTGCCTATGGCGCTACTCCCCGACCCCACACAACTGGTGCCACATACCGGTAGAGGAACCAAGGCGTTTTTCAAACCCCAAACCGAAACCAAACTACCCAAGTTCTCGGGTAGAGACCTCAACGTTTACGCCGAAGGTTTTTTGAGGTTCTTGAGGTCGACGGGACAAAAAGACCTCAACGAAAGAGCCAAAGCGGACCTTGTTATCAACAGTTGTGGTAACAAGGACGTGAAAGAAGTGGCTTCGGGGGCGCTCAAGAAAAGTGACTCTTGGGTAAGGTTCCTTATCACGCTCGAAAAGCTCTACCCCACTTACGTTACCAACCTAGAGCTTATTCAAGAGATAGAGCGTATCCCTCGGTTGAAGGAATACCCGACAACCGCGGACAGAGCCCAATACGTCCAAAAGTTTACTACGCTTACAGACCAATTGGCTACGTCCTACTACGACGACTCCAAAGCCCTCCTACACCTCGTACCCCGTGTTCCGGCAAAAACCATGGACGAAATACGGGCTACTTCCAAGAGGTTGTCTAGGATACACACCTTCAACTCTCTCGTTGACCTCCTTGTTGAGTTGGCACGTCAGAGAAAGTCGGATGCTACGCTCAAGAACTTGCACTCTATGGCGCAACTCAAGTGGCTAGACGGCAACGCCAACGCGGACGCCAACGCCAACAAGGATCAAGAGGAAGCCTTTGCCCACTCGTTGTGTGACGAGTGCTTTGTGGCCTTTCAACAAGCACGAGGACAAGGACAAGGCAACGGCAACTGTGGTGGTGGTGGTCGTGGCCGTGGAGGAGGCGGTCGTGGCAAAGGTCAAGGCCAAGGACAATGGTATTGGCGAAGGCAAGTCGAAGAGGACAACTCTCAAACACCCAAGTTTTTCGCGTCCGTGTTTTGCCCCAATTGCGGGACAAAGCACAACGTGAGGGACAAGGCGTGGCAAGAGAGCCTTGACGCTCGAAGAGAGGACCAAAAGAACACCAAGAAAGGTCAAGGCAAAGGAGGAAAGGACCAAGCAAAAGGAGGCTCGAAGGGAGGAGAAAAAGAAAGTGGAGGAAAAGCAAACGGAGGAAAAGCGAATGAAGGAAAAGGAGGCAAAGGAAAAAGTGACGACAAGAAACCTCCGGAAAAGCAACCCTTGGAAGAGTTGTCGGAAGGAGAGCCGGAGAAGAAGCGTAAGAGAGTTCTCAAGCTTGAAAAGCAAGCGAAGAACCTCAAGGACTTTCTCGCAGGAGAGACTCAGGGGGAAGCCTAGGTGGACACCGAGACGCACCGAGGTATTGCTACCCATTGAGGGTCGTTATCAATGATGTATGGGTGGACGCATACCTTGATACCGGCGCTACAATCTCCCTAGTCTCCTCTAGTTTCGTACACTTCGAGGATCTAGTTCCCAAAAATATTTGTGGGGTAAAAACGGGAGAAGGGGGAGTCACTCTCACCGAAGGCGAGATAGAAGGAGAAGTACAAGTGGGGGACCGAAATTTACTTCAAAGGTTTCAAGCGTTCGACACCGACGCCTTTGAAGCCGTATTGGGGACGGACTTCTTTGCGCAAAATGACTGGATAAAATTTTTATCACTTCAAGAGCCCACTCACTTGTTGGTTGTGAACGAAGAGCAAGAATGGGAAGCAATACCCCTCAAGGAGACAAAGTGTCCAAGACCTACGCTCAAGACTCTCAAGTGTTTTCCGTTGGCACTCGATAGCGAGGTGAAGCAAGAGAGTATCCTCGCTACCTTGAGCCTACAGCGAACGGAGAACTACACTCTCGACTCCGCCGCCAAGCGTGACGCGTTTCGAGAACTTGGCCTTAACCCGAACACGTGTAACGGCGACTTTGTTGAACTCTTTGCCTCCAAAGATAACGCCAACGCGGAGTACTTTTGTACTCCCAAGACGGACAACACGTGGTGGTATGATTGGGGAAACTTGGGAGCTTGGAAGATGCTCTACGCGAACCCCCCTTTCTCAAAAATACTCCACACGTTGGTGAAAGTCTATGTGGACCAAGCTACGGTCGCTTTGGTTATTCCCGAAGAGAAGAAGTGGGAAGAAAAAGAAGAGCTATGGGGGCCTATACTCGAAACGTTGACGGTGACAAAGTTGCTCTTACCTGACGTTCCTCTTTACCGACGTAACCCAAAAGAAGAGGTTTTGCCAGAACCCCGTTGGCGAACCGCTATGTACCTAGTCTCGGGGAAGAACGTGTCCTCTAACCCCATGGAAAACGTGTCTGAGGAGATCAAGAAGTTCGTGCTAAAGCACCACCGTGGGTACGGAAAAGAAAAGATGATGAAAAAGTTTCCGGACGTGGACGAGAGCAAGGAAGAGTACAAGTTTGAGACGCCTAAGTTTCAAGTCGAAGAAGTGGTTCAAGAAAGTCCGAAAGAGGCAAGAGAAACTCAAGAAGAGAGCGAAGAAAGCTCCAACGAAAGCGGAAGTATATCCGAAACTCCTTCCGAGTCGACTGTACCCTTTTGGAACGACTCCTACACCACTATGGACTACGACGACTTGGTCGCCAACCTGTTCTTGGAAAAAGCAGAACCTCTAGAGGCTCCTTCGACCCCTTCCAAAACTCCTAAGCCCAGAAAACTTCTTTCACACGTTTCCGTCCAACTTGAATCGATGACGAGCGAAGGAGACGAACGTGAACTCTGTCTCCTACACGCACGCCCGAGTGAAAATTCGTTCCCTTCTTCAAAAGAAGATTTGGAAGAAACTCGTCTCCTTCTAGCAAATCAAATTGACAGACTCCAAAAACTGGAGCTAAAAGAAAAATGGAAAAGCATGGTCTACCTAGACGAGTACGACGGAGAAGATGGGACGTATTTCGATGTTGGCGAAGAATTGGTCATGCTTCACGAACTACACGAAGCATTGGAACAAGAAGAACAAGAAATCGAAGGAGAAGAAGAAAAGGAAGAAGAAAGAAAAGATCAATTACGCCGGAAAGACATCAAGGGGCTAAGAAAGAAAGTCAAAGAAAAGAAGAAAATTTATCACCAAGAGAATCAGATGATTTTGGACCCCGAACAGGTCATAAGCCTCAAGAAATTAACGGAGCAAGATGGAAAATCTAAGAAACAAGAATTAGGTGCGTTCAATCTACACACATCTGAAGACCTCAAGATTTCGTTCGACAAAATGGATGTCGACCAGGGGATCAAGAAAATCATCCTGCATTTCTCTGACATTTTTGGTCTGTTACATCCACCCGGATCGGTGAAGAAACTCGTGACCATGGACCTAGAACTAAGAGAAGAAATTCTCAAAGATCGAGTTCGATGTCGACCGTACCCAGCATCAAAAGATGACATGACTGGGATTACTCGCCAAATGAAAGAATGCGTGGAGGCCGGTTTGGTCTACGAGTACAAAAAGACGGACTATCCTAAGCATTGCAGTCCATGCTTCCTGGTAGCTAAACCAGGGAGCACTGCAAAAAGATTGGTGGTCGACTACAAAAAGGTCAACCAGAAAATAAAACTGCACAGCGGTTCGCTGCCCCTGATGGAGGATACCGTGGAAACCGCTGCTGGATGCAGATACAATACTAAAACCGACCAGTGGTCCGGCTTCTACCAAATTGACCTAACGGAGCGTGCCCGAGATCTAACGGCATTCATTGCTCCGGATGGACGGGTCTACAAATGGCGGGTAATGCCATTTGGTATTGCTAACGCCCCGGCGTTGTTCCAGGAGCTGATGAATCAAATCATCGCCCTGTGTAAGCGACGACCGGCCGTCCAAGAGCTCCTACAGCGAGGTGCTGTCCTGGAGGCTCACATCGATGATGTCATCCTGGGGACGAACAGCATCGATGACCATCTCCTACTACTCCGAGAATTCTACACCGTCTGTCAAGAAAATCACCTCCGCATCAAGCTGGAGAAATGCAAATTTCTCAAGACGGAAACAGACTACCTCCGATTCCACTTCGGAGATGGATGGTGGAAACCGCAGGATCAAAAGATGAAGCCCCTGATGGACTTCGACCTAACGGATTCTATGTCTAAAACTGAAGGAGTTCAGAAAATCCGACAATTCTTCGGATCTTGTGATTTTTACAGGCGGCATCTCCGAAATTTGACGGAAGCCAGCACACCACTAACGGATCTCATCAAGAAAGAGACTCCGTGGCGCTGGGGACCTATTGAAAAGCAAGCAATCGAAGATGTCAAGAAGAAAATCCAAGAATGCCTAGCACTTGGAGTACCCCAACGCTACGGCGAGATGATTCTAATCACGGATGCCAGTAACGTTGGAGGAGGAGGGACATTATTACAGTGGCAAAAGCTAACTACGGATCAATGTAAAGACGCTGAGTATCGCCTAAGAGTCCAAGGTGTCACAAGAGAAGGATTCATGAAATCTGACTATGACACCCAAGAATGGCGCCTAGTTCCACTTGGCCACTGGAATTGGAAGTGAAATGCAGCCCGCTCACATTATCACACCTACGAGCAGGAGCTGTTAGCTGGAGTTCTAGTGTTGGCTAGTCAACACAGGATCCTGGGTACCAATCCCATCACGTGGCTATGTCATCAGGATTCCGTGAAGTACTTTATGGAAAGACCACCGCCAGATGGAAAACGTCTACGACGATGGTGGGTCTACCTGAGCCAACTACGACTCGCTACATTCCACATCCGGGGAATTAAAAACGAACTCTGTGATTATCTATCACGGAATTCTTTTGATTCCCTGGTGGGGGCAGACACCGAGATGATGGCCCAAGAAGCTTTCGCCAAGATGGAGAACACCTCGATCTCTTTATGAGGAAAGAAAAACTCATGTCCTGGAGTATGAAAGAACTGACGGCCGATTACTCGGACATCTTGGACCACTTGACAATTGGGAGCTCAAAGATCGTGGATGGAGTACAATGGTCCCGCACGTCAACTCACCTATAAAGGGAAGACCTCATTTGTGTCCCCAAAGACCACGAAGAAACTATGTTGGAATGGGCACACAAAACGGATGGTCACCCTGGGGTCGAGAGAACTCTTTGGTTCTTCCAGAAGTATTTCTTTGCTAAGAGTAGCGATGCATCTCTCAAGAAGACTTTATCTAAGATCATCGCTGAGTGTCCCTGCACTAAGGCTAAAGCTAACACTGCAGCAGATTGTGGTGAGGTGAGGAATCTCCCGATACCGAACCAAATGAACTCCATCCTCTACGTGGATTTTACGGAGTTACCTAAACTCGCTGGGGATGACTTCGCCCTCCTGGTGACGGATGGACTCAGTCGCTACAGCCAGGAGGTCGAGGAACCGGCCCTTCGATGCCGTGCTCCTCCGGAGGGACGGAGGAAACCGAGAGGTACCCCCGGGGGGGTGGGCGGCCCCAGAGGACCACGAGAGGGTCCTCAGGTCAGTGATCCGGGCGGCGTGGCCCGACAGGGGGCCGACGTGGCCGGCCTTCCTGGAAGGGGGAGCGGTGCTCTGCATCACGGATGCGGACGCCAACAACTGGCTCCCCCGGGCCTTGCGTAGCGCCCTCGCCCACTGGCGCTACCGCCGGCACAACCCGCCGCCGCCGCAGCCCCAGCCCCCACACAAGCGGCGGCGCAGGTGAAGGCCCAGACGGCGGGTACGGGAGATTTGGGGGGGGGGGGGCTGGGCCCCCCGACCCGGGCCCCCCCCACGGTATGGCACGACGTACGAGGGCGCGCCACCTCCCACGGGAGGGAGCGCGGAGACAACGAGCGCGGGGGGGAACCTGCTGCCCCGCAACCCGCTAACCACTGACCGCTAACCCTCACGGCCACCTCCGGCCGGCCAGCCCCGCGCGACAACGGCCGGGGGATGAGGGGCCCCGGCGAGGGCCTGCGCGAGAATCCAGCTCTCGATAGAGGGGGGCGGGAGAAGGGCGCGACCCCCTGGCCGATGGCTGGCGCCCGGGGCCAGGACTGCCATGCCGCCCCCGCCCCTCCCCCCTGGCCGACGAGAGGCATCGCAAGGGGACCAAAGGGCCCCCCCAAACCCACCCCCCCCCCCCACACAGACCCGAGGCCGGGCGGGGGGGCCGCCCCCCCACCCCCCCCCCCCCGCACCCACCACAGCAGGGGAGCCACAGGCGCGGCCCTCCGCCCCCCCAGGCCCGGGGGGGCGCCCCCCCCTCAGGAGGAACGGCGACGCGGTAAGGGCAACGGCGGCTGGACCTGCTCCCGCGAACCCACACCGGCGTGCCGGAGCAACGCGCACAACGGAACAGGAAGGAGGCTGCACCCCACATGACCCTCCCGTAACCACAACCCACTCCGAGGTGACAGAGGAGGGGTTACAGGTCAGATGAGGCCCCCAGGGGAGCGGTCCACGGGCCGCCCCTCACCCCCCCCCACCCCGGGGCGGCACTTCAGCCCCGACCGCACGGGCGCGCCGGAAGGGAGCGCGCCGGCGACACGGGGAGAGCCAGAAAGGAGTACCGCAGGCCGCCGCCCGGAACGAGAGAAGGGAGGCCGCGGCGCAACACCCCCCCCCCCCCCAGCCCCCCACCAGCCCGCCAGCCGCGGGGGCCCCGGCCCCCACCCCCGGAGGCAGGGGGGTGGACCCCCCCCGCCCGAGAGGGGAGCCGGAGTGTGACCCGCCCCCCCGCCCCAGCCGCCGGCTCAAATGGGGGCCGCGAAGAACAAGTGGGCCCACGCCTGCGCACCGGGACGCCGCGCAGATCGTGCCCAGAGAAGCCGGGTGGGCGCGAACCGGAGTGGTATGGGAGGCCACGCCCCCCATGGACAGCACGACGCCAGTGACGCCCGCTTTGTTGCCTGCCCAGGGAAAGCGGCGCGCCACCTCCCGCGGGAGGGAGTGCGGAGACAACAAGCGCGGGGGGAAACCTGCTGCCCCGCAGCCCGCTAACCACTGACCGCTAACCCTCACGGCCATCCCCGGCCGGCCAGCGCCGCGCGACAACGGCCGGGGGATGAGGGGCCCCAGAGAGGGCCTGCACGAGAATCCGGTTCTCGGTGGAGGGGGGCGGGGGAAGGGCGCGACCCCCTGGCCGATGGCTGGCCCCCGGGGCCAGGACTGCCAAGCCGCCCCCCCCCCCTTGGCCGACAGGAGGCATCGCCAGGGGACCAAAGGCCCCCCCCACTCCCCCCCCCCCCCTCCCACACAGGCCCGAGAGCGGGCGGGGGGGCGGCCCCCCCACCCCCCCCCCCCGCACCCACCCCAGCTGGGGAGCCACAGGCGCGGCCCTCCGCCCCCCCAGGGCCGGGGGGGCGCCCCCACCCTCAGGAGGAACGGCGACGCGGTAAGGGCAACGGCGGCTGGACCTGCCCCCGCGAACCCACACCGGCGTGCCGGAGCGACGCGCACAACGGAACACGAAGGAGGCCGCGCCCCACATGACCCTCCCGTAACCACAGCCCACTCCGAGGTGACAGAGGGGGGGTTCGCAGGTCAGCTGGGGCCCCCAGGGGAGCGGTCCACGGGCCGCCCCTCACCCCCCCCCACCCCGGGGCGGCACTTCAGCCCCGACCGCACGCGCGCGCCGGAAGGGAGCGCGCCAGCGACACGGAGAGGGCCAGAAAGCAGTGCCGCAGGCCGCCGCCCGGAACGAGAGCAGGGAGGCCGCGGCGCGACACCCCCCCCCCCCGCCCCCCCACCAGCCCGCCAGCCGCGGGGGCCCCGGCCCCCACCCCCCGAGGCAGGGGGGATGGGCCCCCCCCACCCGAGAGGGGAGCCGGAGTGTGACCCGCCCCCCCGCTCCAGCCGCCGGCTCACATGGGGGCGGCGAAGAACAAGCGGGCCCACGCCTGCGCACCGGGACGCCGCACAGATCGTACCCAGAGAAGCCGGGTGAACACGAACCGGAGTGATATGGGGGGCCACGCCCCCCATGGACAGCACAACGCCAGTGACGCCCGCTTTGTTGCCTGCCCAGGGAAGGCAGAGGGACGGAAAGAGACAGAGCGACCCCCGCCCTACAGGCCCCGCCCCGGCCGCACAGCCGGGGGAAACGGCGCACGCCCCCCCCCCCCCCCAGCCCGCCCCTGTCAGCTGGAGCTTACACCGCTAGGCAGTGCCCTGTCGCCTCAGAGATGGCGTGTCAACCTTGGGGCATCCCACGGGGAAGGGGTGTACAAACGCAAGCACAGGCCGTGGTGGCCTGTCTTCCCCTGTTCTCCCTCCCAACGGGCAGATCGGCAACCCGGCGGGACATTCCCAGCTCTAGGGCGCGGCGGCCGGCGATCCGACGGTGCGGCGGTCCCTCCTCTTCCACCCTGCACGTCAGTCGGCGATCCGGCGGCGCCTCTGTCCGCCCCCTGCCCCCGTGCACGTCAGTCGGCGATCCGGCGGTGCTACTGTCCGCCTCTTACCCCTGTGCACGTCAGTGGGCGATCCGACGGTGCCGCACCCCACCCAGCCCCCTACCCCCCTGTCCTGGCCCCGTACACGTAGACTGGGGCCTCCCGGCACGCGCAACTTGCTTCACAACGCACAGCCCCACCCTCGGGACTGGATTCATAGCCGACGGCACCCCTAAGTCGCGTAAGAGACTCCCGCGGCCCAGTAGTGAGAGCGTCGGTCTTCAATCATCCAGTGCGGGGGTTCGATCCCAGGCGTTGGTGCTCCTGGGATCCCTGCACGTAGAGCTCTCTAGTTGGCGACGTGGGAACCACCCCCCCCTCCAGCAGCTCGCGCCACCACCGATACCGGAGGATCGGGTGGAGGTCTCGTTCGTTTTACCCCCCACCCTGGAAAAACAAAACACATGGGAGCCACCCACCCCTGCAGCAGTGCGCACCGTCACCTGTACTCGAACAGGACGACGGGAGGCCCCGTCCGGTATTCGAAGGGATCGGTGGGAGACCACCGATCACGGGGTTCGAACCAGCTCCTTCGCGGCGCGCGCCGGGTGCGCTACCTCCAGGGCGGCTGCCTTCTGAGATACACTGGCACCCGGGTCACAAAACAAACGCGCCCGCAACCCCCTCCCCCTGTGCCAAGTGTAAGCCTGCAGTAGGGGTGCTCTGCTGGGCCATGAACTGGAACATTGGTGCACCACTCCAGCCACGGTCACACCAACCCCCCCTTGCAACCCGCAGGGCGAAGCTCCGTGCGCAACGGGCTCGTCATGGGAATCCGGCGGACCGGCGCCTGGACACCAAGTCGACACCTCTCTCCCCCCCCACGGGAACAGAGCGGGGCCCCCACAACCGCACGCCCGCGCCCACAGCGCGGACCCCGACAGCCCACCCAGAGGACGGGCAGTCGGGGGAGGAGGAGCGCAAGACCCCAAACGCCCCACGCGACGGTCGAAGGCACCCCCCCGGGGACGCCCTGCCGCCGCCCCCACAACCCCAAGCCAAGTAGGGGGGAAGCGGGACCAGACCGCCCCCCCCCAAGCACGCCAGACAGAGCACTGGACCGGGGCAGGACACGCGGAGGGGCACGGACCATGTGGAACGGCCCTACCAGCGCCCAGTGCCGGGACCACGCGAGATGCGCGCTCCACACCACCCAGCGGGGAGCAGACACCGCGAGAGCGCGAGCGCACACACACGAAAAGGACACGCGGGGACTACCGGAAGGGCAACTGGACCGAGCGCGCGGAACGCACAGACCGCATGGAATGGCGTACCAGCGAGCGAGGGTAAGGGACACCCGGACGGGACGGCCCGCCACACGCAGCGCGGAACACGCGGGGCGGGAAGGGGGAAGAAGGGGAGACACAACACCAGGCACCGGCCCGAGCCCCCCCGAACCGGCCGCGAGCGCCGCGCACACACAGACAGGACACTGCACCCGCCAAGGCAGTAGTGGCGCACAGCGCCACGCCCCAACCCCTAGGCTAGGCAGCCTCCGCGCCAGCCCACGGGGGTCCCACTGGCGACAAGCGAGTAGCACGGGCCCGGCGGCGCCGGCGCCCCGGGCAACCACGCATTAGGGGGGCGACGCAGTGGGTAAGCGCCCGCAGCCACGGCTGCGAATTGATGCACTGACCGGGGAGTGGCGAAACGGGGAAGCCGGGGAAGGACGGGGCTCCGAGCTCTGTGAACCCGGGGGACTCCGCCACCAGGCAGGAGGTGCGTCTTGGAGGGCCCCCCACTAGGACCCGGTGGGGAGGATATCACCTGGCCCGACCAGGTGGCCCCCCGGGGCGGAAAGGCGTCTAGTACCCGCAAAATCAAACCTCAAACCTCAAACCTCTTCGGATCTTGTGATTTTTACAGGCGGCATCTCCGAAATTTGACGGAAGCCAGCGCACCACTAACGGATCTCATCAAGAAAGAGACTCCGTGGCGCTGGGGACCTATTGAAAAGCAAGCAATCGAAGATGTCAAGAAGAAAATCCAAGAATGCCTAGCACTTGGAGTACCCCAACGCTACGGCGAGATGATTCTAATCACGGATGCCAGTAACGTTGGAGGAGGAGGGACATTATTACAGTGGCAAAAGCTAACTACGGATCAATGTAAAGACTCTGAGTATCGCCTAAGACTCCAAGGTGTCACAAGAGAAGGATTCATGAAATCTGACTATGACACCCAAGAATGGCGCCTAGTTCCACTTGGCCACTGGAATTGGAAGTGAAATGCAGCCCGCTCACATTATCACACCTACGAGCAGGAGCTGTTAGCTGGAGTTCTAGTGTTGGCTAGTCAACACAGGATCCTGGGTACCAATCCCATCACGTGGCTATGTGATCAGGATTCCGTGAAGTACTTTATGGAAAGACCACCGCCAGATGGAAAACGTCTACGACGATGGTGGGTCTACCTGAGCCAACTACGACTCGCTACATTCCACATCCGGGGAATTAAAAACGAACTCTGTGATTATCTATCACGGAATTCTTTTGATTCCCTGGTGGGGGCAGACACCGAGATGATGGCCCAAGAAGCTTTCGCCAAGATGGAGAACATCTCGATCTCTTTACGAGGAAAGAAAAACTCATGTCCTGGAGTATGAAAGAACTGACGGCCGATTACTCGGACATCTTGGACCACTTGACAATTGGGAGCTCAAAGATCGTGGATGGAGTACAATGGTCCCGCACGTCAACTCACCTATAAAGGGAAGACCTCATTTGTGTACCCAAAGACCACGAAGAAACTATGTTGGAATGGGCACACAAAACGGATGGTCACCCTGGGGTGGAGAGAACTCTTTGGTTCTTCCAGAAGTATTTCTTCGCTAAGAGTAGCGATGCATCTCTCAAGAAGACTTTATCTAAGATCATCGCTGAGTGTCCCTGCACTAAGGCTAAAGCTAACACTGCAGCGGATTGTGGTGAGGTGAGGAATCTCCCGACACCGAACCAAATGAACTCCATCCTCTACGTGGATTTTATGGAGTTACCTAAACTCGCTGGCCATGACTTCGCCCTCCTGGTGACGGATGGACTCAGTCGCTACAGCCGAGTGTTTCCCCTTACGAAGAAGGTGGATGGTGAAGGAGTACTGAAAGAGATTTTCGAAGGATGGGTACAAGTCTACGGATTACCCAAGATTATCCACAACGATCAAGACATCTGGTTTACCAGCCCTACTGGTTGGTACCGAAGCATCATGAGAGCCATGGGTACGGAAGTCCAGTTTGGAACTCCTTACCTACGAACAAAGAATCCTCTGTGCGCACGCCAAATTGGCTGTTTCAAAACAGTCATGAGGATTCTGATGCTGAACAAGAAGAGCCGAAAGTGGCTAAAACTAGTCCCATATGGTATCTACTTGATGAATAATCAAGTCAGTAGCAGGATTGGTTTCACCCCTACGGAACTGTTCCTAGGGAGGCCAGGTTTCAACTTCGAATTCTCCTGCGCGAGCGAAGGAAATCCTAAAGTTGATGAATGGCTCACCGAGCAAAAAAGGATCGCCAATCTATGCGGATCAGTACTGGAAAAGAAAAGAAGTAAGGAGAATCAGACCCAGAACCACAAAAGAAAAGAAGCTATCTACCAAATTGGTGACTGGGTTCTGGTACATGACACAAGATTCAAGGCCTGGCCGCGTAACACGCTTGACAGACCTTACTTCAGACCATTTCTGGTCACGGATGTAGCTGAAGGATCCGTGTGGATCAAGACTCATCCTAAGTACGGAGGTCTGGTTGAAGTGGGTTACCCACAGCTTAAGCACTATGACGTGCTAGACGACCTCTACGACTGTGAAGAAGATCTACAAGAAAGCCCGGAAGCTGCAGCCGAAAATTTGGCCGCGGATCCTATGGATGAAGATGAAGAACTGCCGCCTATGGAGAATGACGGTTCAGTACGGATGTCCGAAAAGGACATCTCTCTCTCTAGACCTACTGTACCTACACCTACGGCTGTAGAGGCTAGACCCAAAGGAATAAGCGCTAGTGAACCCGTGACGTTTACTGAATCAGAGATGAAAAAGCAAGACTACTACTTTGTTGAAAGAATCCTCCGCCACACCTACAAACGTGGTTGGAGATTCTATACAAAGTGGTCTGGCTATTCTATCTCTGACTGTACCTGGGAGCCAGTAACGGCTTTCATACTCGATGACGGTAACGTGAACGAGGTTTTTGCTGAGTACTGCAAAGCTCAGTATTTGCGTGACATTCTACAATCAGCCCAAAATCAGGCCCGCAAGCGTGCTGGGAGGTGAGACTACTCCCTCCTGTTCCATAGCACCTGTGAAAACGGTGCACCTATGGTCCCAAGGCCCTGTTTCACTGAGCAGTGAGTTCACACTCACTAGCCTGGCAGTTGTCGTGGATTTCCAAGGGAACTCCAAGGCTGGGGGACAGGTTTCACCAATCTAGGGAGGGAGAGAGATGAGCGGTGTGTAACTGGCGCGCGTGTGAGTGTCAACAGCCCCAACTGAAATGTGTCGCCCAGGAAAGAAGTGAAACACTACTGCTAAGCAAGCTGATTCTTACGGGTGGTGAACACCTGATTCCATTTTGGAACAGTCAAGCATCCACCACCGGAGGGGCAGGGCTGGTGTTCCCCAGGGATGGGACCTCCCCCAGGAACTGGGTGGGCTGCTTCACGAGCAGAGTTAGCATGGGCCGCACAACCACAACTAGGGCTACCCCCTTGGCTGCAAACCTCCCCGCCTAGGCACCCACTGTCAAAGATGCTAACGCCTGATCCTACACCGCAAGACACCCTGATCCTACAACTTCCCACCCCACGCCCACGCCAAGGCAAGTCAAGTTGTAGCTAACACCAAGCATCCCTGAACAAACAGTGCAACGCTTTGGATGCATCTCGCCTCCGGTCAGATGACACCCGTGCAAGTGTGGACATGGAACCGAAGCTCAACGTGATCCGTGCAGAGTGAGTGAATGGCGCGCAAAAGTGTGTTGTGTTGAGTATGTGTGTGCAGCGCTGTGCGTGGGTGTGCGTTGCAGGGCGAGCATGTGTGTGAATCTACCTCAGGGTCTCTACCTTGGGGCTACCCAAAAAAAAAAGAGAGAGGGTCACACACGGGGAGACCAGGAAAAAAACAGTCAGGGATCGGTTGGGCGTGGGAACAAGGGCCAGTGTACGCTGACCAACGCGAACGCCCATGCCCATTCCAATCCCCTACCTTCCCAGTCTCCCACTCGCTGATCCTAGCGCTCTACAAAGGAGTAGCCCTTTGCCGGAGCGCCCCTTGCTAACGCCTGCGACCCACATCCCACTCTCCACTCCACACTCCTCCCACACTCGGAGAACTCAAACCGCGCAACTTTCAAGTGAGGAATCTCACCCCAGAGTTTCATTGGTTAGTTTAAGTTCTCGCGGTCCTACACTCTCTAACACACGCTGGATGTGTGAGCGGCAGGGTGAAACATATGAGTGTTTTCAGTGCCTGCACGTGAACATATGCATGCACAGGACGAATCACGAAGCATTCCGCCACAAAACCACAAAACAACTAAACAGGACACATTGACGCATATAGCGGCGCCTCCGCTGTACATGCAAGCTGTCCTAAAGAACGTGCATGAAAGGTTCTCCCTACCTCCCAAATCTTGAATGTGTCCCTAATGACTGTTTTACCCTCTATCCTACTCGGATTCGGAGTTTTTACGTATGCACGACGCTGCCTACGCTGCTATTTTGCACGCGTGAGGGCCTGTTACCCTCCTAAATCCTGCCTGAATGCCAGCCCAAGCCAGACCTTGCGAGGCACCAAGAGCATGCAAAAGACAGCAAAGCAAGGTGAAAACACGCTACGCGTGTTGTGCAAGCTCTAAGCAACACGTATGTTTCATTTCTATTGTGCTCTGTGTGGCTGATGCTCAAACTCGCCTGTTAAACGCACAGTGGTGATTTGATGCGCGCAAAACGTACAGTTACCCTATGGCCGTACTGTGCACCCTCCCTGCGCAAAAGTTTCTGCCTGTCTGTAGGCCTCATTTTATAAAATCGCGTTTTTCGCTGCTCGTTGTTTTCCAAGTTTTTTGTTTTACAAAGCTGCGCTTTTTGCAGCTTCAGAAGCGCTTTTTACAAAAAGGTCAAAATTTTTTGGACTTTGGAGGCTTCGCCCCTAGTCCCGCACAGCTGACCGCGCTGTTACGGGAGTCGCCGAAACTCCCAGCGCTACACTTTGCGCTTTTCAGGTGTCCAAATACTTTTTCAGGTTTTGGTTCCAGGCGAGTTAGACGCTCAGCTACGGTTCAATTTGAAGTGCATTTCAAGCGTTATTCATTGCCCATTTTATCTTGATTTTCAAAAATCAGTATCTGCATTTGCTATGTAACGCTTCCCTAAGGATTCCTACGCCTTGTCCATGCTTTATATATCGCTTTGAGCACAATGTTTCTGCAACTTCTGGTATTTGCATTTTTAGCTCCAAACTAATCAGCTATGGTGCTGTGGTAAGAGTGGTATAGTAAGAAAGGTAACTCGCATGTATGCTTTCCGAAGTCATTCCGCTCATTCTTTACTGTGGTACTGAGGTGCAGTGATCATACTTGGCATTGAAGGTAGTCCAGTTCTGGACTGAATAGTAGATGCTAAGAGATTTCACAGGGCTGCATATGATTATGGCCACAATATCATTTTTCAGCCTATTTTTCTGAGAGTTTACTCCTGAATTCCAGGGCTTCAGTCGGGGGGGGGGAGTGAGATTGAGCCCCATGGAGTGTATATTTTGAACTCAGAATGTACTTTTATTTGAACTCAGAGCAGATTCAGATCATTCATCATCATTCATCATCATCATCATTCATCATGCATCATGTGTCATGTGTCATGCATCATGTGTCATGACATGCTGGCGCCCTAGCATGTGTTTTTCACATTCCAACCCAAAACCTGACTTTCGCTCAGAACTAACACAGCCACAACCCCACTATTATGGGTTCCTAAGAAGGTTATACTATTCATTTTTCACAACTCATTGAATTTGGATGATCACATTTTTGGGATCATGGATTGTCATGCATGTCATGCATGATCGACTCATTTTGTGAGTGATAGCACACATACTACCTTCTAAGGAGTCTATGGCCCCTAAGGGACCTCTATTTACTCTACAACCCTTTTCCATCGTTGTCCCCACTTCTACATGTACTGTAATCCCTATTTGGTGGGTCCCATGCATGTTTCATGTATTGGGGGATCCCAAGAGTATACCTAGGCCTAAGCCAAGCCCCAAACACGAGAGGAGAGAAGAGGGATAGATAGAGGAGAGGCGCCTGGCGGCGACACCAGGGAGCACGTGGTGCTTCCTAGGTAAGTCCTAACTAGGTGTATTTTTACTACTCGAGGGATATTTGTACGGTGAGAGTGGAAGGGAGGTAAGGAGTGAACATGAGTGTAAATAATGATTGTAAGGTAAAGGGACCGGTTCATCCCCGGTGACACGTTGAGCCCCACCCTGGGGATTATCAGGGCAGGGTGGGGATGAATAAGACACCCCCTGGGGATAAAAAGGGCACCCCCGGGGATAAAGAGGGCACACCCTAAAATACTACAAACCATAAAAAGCTTGTGTCACATGTTTTCCTTTACAAACCCTGTAATGCTTTCGTTTCTCGTAAAACGTTGTTCTCCTTTCTTTGACTGAAACCATGCAGAGAGTTACGTCTCTCAAAACCCCGTCTCTCAAAAACCCGTGATGTATTTTCTCCGTACCAAAAGTGTTTGACTAATGGTTTGTAAAAACATTCAACGTTTATTTGTTTTTTTACAACCGTGTACTACTTCTTCCTGTTGCAAAAGATTGATGTGCCCTGTTTCGTACAACCATGCAGAGGCTTTTTTTTTTGAAAACTTTGTAATCTATTTGTATGTACTAGGTTGCACTCTCCTATTTCATAACACTATACAACTTTTAATTTTTTGTAAAACCATGCAACGTTTATTTCTTTGTAAAACCTGAAGCCGGTTCGGACCCCCGTGGCCATCTTTGGGTCACTTGGGGTGTGTATCTATGTGCCGGCAAGCCACCATTGGCTGATATCATACTCTCCCATCCACCTGACCTAACCAGATGTGATAGTGTGATAGGTTTGGCCATTCCGGCTATGAGCGGCCATATTCAGTACCGAGGCGCCGCCAGCTGAGATTTATATATCAGAATATCAGGAATCGACAGGGTTTTTTTATCATAATGTTTCCGTAATTTATCCGCCTTCCGTTCTGATTGTCAATGTATCGGCGACTGTCAGTTGGCTCGCGATTTTGCGGTAACCGATTGGTTAACTGTTATTTACAGATATTTTGGCGGAAACCCCGATGAAAGGTCAGATTTCATCAGTAAAGGGTTCGTTGCTTCCGCAATTTTCATATTCTACACTCGCAAAATTAATCTGATTTTTTCAGACCTTCAGAATCGGATTTTCGACTTCGATATCGCCGCACTCGATATGATGAATCACGAGTGGTCATACATTTTTCCCCGATCACGAATCAACTTTCCTTTTGTTATCTCCCTCATTTTTCTTGGAGATATAGTCGAAACAAAAGTGATTCGTGAGGCCACTTTGAAGAATCATATCTCCGGCTCACGGCAAGGAATACCAATTTCGACAATTGGGTTGGAACCGCCTTGGTCTCAACGTAATTTAGGAAGCATCGAACGCCTTTGGTGTGTACACATGCCCGGTATAGCAAGGGATAATGGTCAAGAGGGTAGAAAGTGATATATAACTCTTGGACCGTGCAACCGAATATTTTATTGCGACTTTCGAGTTTACCGCATGAGTGTTGGGGTTGCATAGATACTTTTCTTTGGTTCCCACGTATTTTTAACGTGAAGTTATGTCCATGGAGGGGCATGGCATATCATGGTGGGAGCCACCTTTTGAGGGTATGTGTTATATGCATGGTATGTGCTTGGATATGCTCACGCCCATGTTATATATCTCCGTTTGTAGGAAGATATATGGAGTCAAACGTGGCAAGGGCTTTCCCCATGTCCCAATGGTGAACTCCATAGCGCTAGACTAAGTCTACCGCTCATATAGTGCATGTGGGAGGGCTTACAGAGCGATCCACAAGCGCCATTATCAATTTTCCCGTTTTCATGGTGCGTGTTGGGAGGAGGTGCGAAGGTGTCCCTATGCGTCCATGTGGGGATCCAAGTTGGGGGATTGTTTGCAAATCGTCCCAAGCAATTGTGTTTTGAGTCATAGGTTGATACCATGGGTGAGCGAAGTTATATACTATTGTAATTATCTTGAATTTGGCATTATTTGCATGTTTTTGACCTTATTTTATGCTCATTTTTGTGTTTTATGTGCTCAACTGGTCGGCTAACAGTAAAGTGCATAGAGATCTGTGAACTATGGTATGTTGCTTATATGTTGGCATATGCTTCGGTGTTGCACCTCACCATATGCCGGATCACGTGGTCACTTTGGCGTGGCACACGATGCCTCACAAAATTAGGTCTCAAACTCATGAGCTGACTTGTGAAGTATGTCATGTACATAACCGGAGGGGTTTCAGAGCTAATGACGGAATATTCTTGGGCATGGACATTTGGTCTATATAAACCTTGTATATTACTTTCTGGTTTGACACATGCATGGAGCATTTGAACATTTGCCGTATGCATTTTTTAGTATATAATTGATTTTCGGGCATAATGGTGTGATTTGCCTGACTTTGCAATGTTGTGAGGTCATCTTCATGGGGCAGTTCTCCAAGCCCATTCGGCTCCAAGTCCAACCAAGGTTATGTCAGGGTAGGGCATGGCCCTGAGTGCTACTCCAGGCCATGACACCCCACCTCCCCTATTGGGCTAGGATTTAGAGGCTTGGGAGTGAACACATTTTTGGGGTTTATGTAGTGACTTTTGACACATGGCATTCAGCCATCTTATTGGACTGGGTTCAGGGCATCATGTTGGCGAGTCAAGGGAAGGTCTTGAGTCCAGGGAATGAGGGGTCTATGGCTGAGTCTGTGTATGTTTACCTCTTTCCCCAACTTTGCTTTATTTGTGTTCATATGCCAATTTCAGGGCTTTCCTCTTTGGTGCAATTCTTGTACATGCCCGCCACCGTGGGACGACCGGTGTGCTGAACGGAAGCCCGCAGTGTGGATTGGGTTATTGCTGTATTTGTGGGATCTGGTTGCTGTTCAGGGTTGAAGGAGGATTGTATTTTCTATATTTTTGGATTTTGGACCCTGGACGTTGAGAAATGCAATCGCTGATCAGGAGCAAGTCAGCAGGGGTAACAGGCGGAAGGGGCACAGCAGGGGCCGGTCCTGGTAGGGACCTTCTTTATGGTAGCAGAGGCGTACCTGCTGCCCCTACTTACCGCCGACCCGGGGACTTGGGCCCCTATGAGCCCTGCCCAAGTACGCCCCGGGTGCATATTGTGGACTCGATGGAGACCACGCCGGAGATGGGAGCCAGAGAAGAGCCGAGACGCTCAGGAGCATGGCGAACTCCGGAAGTTGAAGCCCGAAGAGAAGTACGACGTTCGGGAAGAGGAGGACTTGACATGGAGGACCTGGTCTCCATGTGTGAGCGTCGCTGCCGAAAGGCATGCAACCTCCGCTCCGCCGCGGCGGACTCTGAGGAGACCTGCCATTCAGGCAGCAGTGGAGGACGGGCCCGGCGCTACCGGAAGCGCGGGTCACCCAAGCCCGCGGCAGGGGACGCCGGGGCTATGGATACAGACCCCAGCCCGGTCAGGCTGTGGGACTCCGAGGGGCACTCCGAGGGTTATCGGACAGCTTATGAGCAACCTTCGGAGTCAGAGGAGACGGCCAGACCGCCCACAAGGGCAAACATGGCCCCAGAACCCAGCCTGGAGCATGACGCCGAGGCGTTGGAGAGGCCCGCCAGAGCCAGAACGGCGCCCGTGGCCCGGCACACGGAGCCAACGCGGGATAGCATGGGCGACACACCCATGGCGGAGGAGTCCGAGGCGCCGGGAACCGCGGGATGCGCCAGATCAGGTGGAAAGCACGCTGAGTGCCACTGCGAGCACGTGTCCTCCCTCACGGGCAAGTACCCAAAGATGGGGATGGACGCCATTGTGCATCCCCTCGACCGCCTGGACAACGCGAAGGACGGCCTAGAGGAGGACGTCGCCGGAATCCTGGATGACCAGTCGGCCGCGGAGAGAGACATGGCGGAGCTGCGAGCGGAAGGGGACCGGTACCGGGAGAATCTGGAGCTGGCCCTGCAGAAGCAGCGGCGAGTGGTGGACAGCCTCCTCCACCTGGTGGAGGACATGTCGGGACGCCTGAAAAGGCTAGAGGAGCTACAGCCCCTCGCCTCGGGTCCGGAGCTTCCGGCAAAGCCGGCCGCGGCAGAGCTGGTGGAGCTGGTTAAGACCCTCAGGAGCGCCATGGATGAAACCCAGGGGCGGTCCTGCAGAGGCACCTTACGCGCCTCCGCGTGTTGACCCGGGTGCGCTGCTGTTTGTTCCCATGTTCAGCGAATCCACAATGCTCGGGGAACACACGGCACCGGCTGGGTCCATGCGGGAAGGGCACGTAACCACGGATCCGAGGAGCCTGACGGTACAGATGTCCCATGCCGCCCAGGATGTACCGACCACTACGACTGCCCATGCAGTTTATGCGGAAGAGGAGATCCAGAGCCAGACCATGCAGGGGCGAATCATGGGAAGTGCAGACAGACATGGTCGAGGCCACCCAAGCGGAAATCTGTGGGTGAAGCACGCCAATACGCGGATATGGACAGCCGGCGGAGCAAGTCCTTCCCGCATTCCAAACCCCATGGGTTCAGGCCCCACTGGACCGCACTCCATGGAGGAGAGGGATGTACGGGGAGTGTACTCACACCCCCCGGCCACAGGTGGTAGCCGTCTCGGTGGAGTGGTGGCTGGGGACGTCGGAGACGCCATCAGGATTGACGACCTCAGGGGAATCAAAATCCCCTACTACCATGGCAACCCCTCCAACCTGGACGACTTCATCCTGGACTGGGAGGACTTCGCCGAGGAGGTCGTCGGCGAGATGAGGGCAGCGCCAAGGGACAAGTGGGTATTTCGGACATTCCCACACAGGCTGGCGCAGGACCTGAAGGAGGAGCTCAGGGATCAGATCCGCGAGGGAGTGATCCAGACGGAGCAGGCCTGCCTCCAGTGGCTGGAGGACGAAGAGGGAGTGGACGCCCCCAACCAGAAGTTGGAGGATTTGTGGGCCATTCCGCTGCCGCTGGAGCGCGGGCAACTGAGGGTCCGAGAATGGAATCGGTACATCCGCAAGTACCGAAGAAGCCTCAAGCTGGTGGAGGACTGGAATGAGGCCAGCGAGATCCGCCACCTGCTGAGGGATGTCCTCCCCGGCAACTGGAAGAGGCAAGTGGAGGACAAGGAGAAGAAGAGAGCAAAGAGGCGCGTGGCCGTACGGATCATGGCGTCGGAGGACACCCACGCCGGGATAATGGAGTTTTTCCGGCGAAACCTCGGCGAGCCCAGCCGAATGTTGGGGCTGAAGAACGCCGTCTACGTGGAGGTATTCGGCGACAACATGGGGCAAAGGCTGATGCGCCTCAACAACGTGGAGTGGAGGCGCGGAGAGCAGCTGAGAATGCAGGTTATCTTCGCCCGCATGAGCCTGGACGAGATCGTGAAGTACATCACGGTGGAGCTGAAGCTCAACGCCAAGGACGAGGCCCACGTGCAGGATCGACAAGGCTATGGACAACGAGGCCACCGAGAAGACCGCCATCATCGGGAGATCCAGGAGGACGCGGCCAACTCCGCGGAGGATGGTAGTGGAAGTGGCCAAGACCACTGGACCGGGTCCCGGGAGGATCACAAGGAGGCCCATTTCTTCGCGTTTGTGGCGCACAACGTGAGGGACCATGGGCAGGATCGGTCCAGATGGAGCCGGGTGGGACCCAAGAAGGGTAAAGAGCCAAGGAGGATCGGGAACCCACCGCTCTCATTCCGGGGGAACAGGTCTCAGCACGATGGTTGCTGGGTCTGTTATGGCAAAGGAAACAACCATGCCCAGGACCACCGTCAGTGCAAGGTGTATGAGGCGGACAAGAAGGCCTACTTCGCCGCCCACCCCGAGAAGAAGCCCAAGGAGCAGCGGATTGCCGATTGGAAGGCGAAGGGCGGAGACGGGGGAAAAGGCCAAGGCAAAGGCCAAGGGAAAGGCGGAGGAAGAGGCTATGGTGGTGGACCTGGCCAAGACCGACGAGTGAGGTCGATCGAGGAGGTTGCTGAGGACATGTTGAGGACGTTGGGGGAACTCAAAGCCCAGCAACGTGGTGGACAAAGTCCTGGTGGATCGCAGCCGGAAGGGGCTGCGGGAAGTCAAGTCTAGAGGAGCCCCAACGGGAGTGGGACCTCGGAGGTCTCTCCTCCGAAAATCAGTGGAATCCCAGAAAAAGCGAAGGCACATCGGGTGCCGAAGAAGGCTCCAGAAGAGCCAAAAGCACTGAGTTTCGCCAAACCCAACCCCTGGAGCACCCTGCCGAGGGAAGTACATGTGGGTACGGGACATGGCAAGAAGGAAGGAGCGACCACGGAGAGCCCCGTGGACGGGCAGGACCAGCCCAAGATCTGCACCATCCGTGACCATACCCTTGAAGTCCTGATGCACCCGGACGTGCTAGAGTTGCATGCCGTGAGAGTCGTCCATATACACCGGTGACGAGCGGCAGTTGCACTTGAAAGTGCGAGTACGGTGCGGACGAGAGGAGAAGGTGGTGGATGTGTTGGTGGATACGGGTGCCCAGGTGAGCCTGGTCCGGTGAGGGTTGTTCAAGGAGGAACTCCTGCAGCCCAGCCAAAGACCGGTCCGCCTGAAGGTCGCCAACGGAGAGATTATGGGTGGTGGAACCGGTGAGGCCACTATCAGTATGGAATTCTGGGAGCATGAGCGCTTGAACCGCCCTGATTTGGCGAAGAGAAGCACTCTATCAGGGAACTTCTATGTGGCCGACATTACAGATTGGGATATGATCATGGGGTATGACTTCACGGTGGCAAACGCCATTGGAGCCCTTTCCCATCGTGCAACGCTGGTCTGGGAGGATGATGAATGTCTCACATGGCTGTCCACGGACAATGCATGCGAATCATCCCAATGGAATGCTGAGGAAGAGGATCGGATCGTCCGAGCGGTGCAAGCTGTGGGTGCCAAGTCCAGAGGAGACCGTGGAGTTCAGCTCACGGAGTATGGAATGGCGCCGCAGGTGTATGCCAGGATGATCCGGACGCTGGGAGCCGAAGCGCCCGAGACGGACGTCTTTGCTTCCCGGCATGCCCCACTTTTGCGGAAGTGTAGGAGGCATTGGCATCGAGGAGACTCAGCCTGGCATAGGCATTGGGGTTTGAAGGAGTGGGGGCCCATGTATTGGCATGGCTCCCTGGACAATACCAGAGGTACGGTGGAGAAGATCGTCGCGGATAGGGCGAATGGGATCCTGGACATAACCGGCATAGGATCCACCCAATGTCCGCTGGAGGGTCTCAAGTCGACGCTGGACTCCATCACCCTGAACGAGATGTCATTCGGGCCAGAGGAGGAGCTGTTCATCGACGCCAAGGGTGTGTCAATATCCTCCCCGGGTCAAGCGTGGGGTACCAAGGCTTTCCTGGTGGATGGGGCACAACCCCAGCCCACGGGTGATGAAGCATTCATCGGTAGGGTGGAGGCGGTGCCCATGAAGGTCATGTTTGAGCCCAAGCAGGGGACGGATCAGCCAGCGGATGGTATTGACATCCTGTCCCACTCCGAGATCGACGACGTCGTCAACTACATGCGAATGGGGATGCACGACCGTGTGGCAGCCAAGAAGAGGCGGGCCATGGTCACATCTCCGCATTGGTGGGATGACAAGATGTTGGTCACCGGCAAGTACGAGAAGGATGAGTTCGTGGCGAGGCTCATGGATCACATCGCGGACCAATGTGATGGTCCGGTTGGGTCGGCCCCGCCGACTTGGGATTTTCCAAGAATGGGTTCCGATAATGACAAGAGCCAGTCAGACGCCGCAAATTACCGAAGATTATCGGTGGGAAGAGCTCCCCACGACGATGAAGACGGCATATCGGACGAGGAGAAGTCCGACTCGGACCCAGAAGAGGCCTACACCGCAGTTCGGTTGGTTGTATCGATACCGAAGCAAGCGGCTGAGGAGGCCCAGGAGAACCCGAAGGTCGCCAAGCTGAACGAGAGGCTGATCAAGGCCTATCCGCGGCTATTCAGTGGCGTCGCCAACAAGAACCCTCCAGATCGTGGGAGATTTGGCACAGCGAGGATCAAGCTGAAGCCGAACCCCAAGATCTATCGTCATCGGGAGTACCAACTTCAGGGCGATCGGGCCGAGGCCATGAAGAAGTTGTTGGCCGAGTTCATTGAGCGAGGATGGATCGAACCCTCCGACAGTGAAGGGGCCAGCCCAGCCTTCATCGTGCCCAAGAAGGGGAAGGGCGAGTGGAGGTTGGTGATTGATTACAGAGGTTTGAACGAGCAGACCGAGCACGACTCGTACTCGCTTCGCCTGATCGACTCCATCCTCAGAAAACGACAGAAAAAGCGGATTTTCACGGTGTTAGACCTGAAACACGGCTATCACCAGATGCCGCTACACCCGGACTCCAGGCCCTGCACAGCGATGTCGACGCCGCTGGGGCCTATGCAGTGGAAAGTGGTGCCCATGGGCGCCAAGAATGGCAACGCCGCTTTCCAGCGCATGATGGAGGACCTACTCGGTTCTGTCCGGGACTGTGCCGATCCCTTTGTGGATGACATCATCATCGGGTCCGGCACAGAGAACATGACTGAGGATGAGCTCATCGAAGCGCATGAGAAGGATCTGCGCCGAGTGCTCAGCGAGGTGGACAAGCACAACATGGTGTGCAACCCACCAAAGCCTCACTCTTCGTGGAGGAAGTGGAGTTTGCGGGTCACGTGGTTGGTCACGGGCAACGCCGTCCCATGCCGGGGAAGCTGGCGTCCCTGCACCACTGGGAGAGACCCCAGACCATCAGCGAACTCCGGTCGTTCATGGGGTTCTGCAATTACTATTCGGGCTATGTCCGGATGTATGCAGAACTCTCGGGGCCGCTGCACAAGACGCTGCAGGTGGGGAAGTTCGATGGCCGGAAGGGGAGCAGGAAGAAGCTTGCCTGGACCCTGAGGCCGAAGATGCGTTCAGCCGCCTGAAGGAGCGACTCCTGGGGCACCTGGGGCTGTTCTTGGTTGACCCGGACAAGGGATTCGTGCTACGGACGGACGCCTCGGACTATGCTGTAGGGGCAGTCCTCAAGCAGATCCGGGACGACGGGTCACACGTACCCGTGGTGTTCTCGAGTCGGATCCTGGCCGAGGGCCAACGCTGAACCTGGACCGCGAGGGAGAAGGAGACGTACGCCATTGTTTGTGCGCTCAGGAAGTGATCTGGCCACATCGGATTGCAACCGGTGGTGGTTTGTACAGACCATCAGTCCTTGCAGAGCTGGCACAAGGAGCACGTCGACACCCCCTCGGGACCGGCGGCAAGGAGGTCCCGATGGCATGAGACGTTCACCAAGTTCGATCTCAGCGTCGTGTATGTCCCGGGGAAGGACAACACTGTGGCAGATTGCCTCAGTCGATGGGCCGACCCCGCGGGCAAGGCTTGGATGGACATATTCAGCCATGGGGACGCCGAGGAGACCGAGGAGGCCAAGCGCATCATCGAGATGGAGAAGGCCATGGAGCAAGAGGGGGTCAAGTGCTTTGGGGTGATGGCAAACTGTACGGACCTGGCCAACTTCCGGGGCGTTCGCGTCCAAGCTATTCGAGAGGAAACCCTCGAGCAATGGATGGTGGCCCCTGTAGACCTAGTCAGGTCGGTGCTCACAGAGGACTGGTCGGATGACTATGCGGCATGCAACCACTGGAGCAAGTACTGGAATGCCGTGAGCGCCCCGTCGGACGAGGAATGGCCTGAGGGCTTGACCGAGGATGGGGACAAACTGTTCCTCAAGGACAAGCTATTGGTCCCAGAGAATCGAATGGAGGAGCTCATTGACCACTGGCATAACGCCCAGCTCATGCATCCTGGTCGGGACAAGATGCAGCAAGACCTGGAGTGGCGCTTCAAGTTCCCACCGGGGTACTACGCCCTCCTGGACAAGTACTGCAGCGACTGCGCCGTGTGTCGGGCCACGGAGAGCCCCAACCACTCCACGGCTGGCAACCCGGTGTACACGGCTATACCGGAAGCCCCTATGCGGTCCGTTGCCATGGATGTATTCGCTATGCCTGAGGTTACCGTGGAAGGAGATACCTACGACTGTGTCATCCTGGCGGTGGATAGGCACAGCGGGTATATGGTGGCGGTCCCTGGCAAGAAGTCCAAGAAGAAGGACAAGAAGGACAAGCATGGAGTGGGTCTTCAGGCCAAGACCGTCGCTAATGCCATGATCAGGCATTGGCGGACGATTTTCGATGTCCCAGGTGTCATCTGCAGCAATCGGGGCAGTCAGTTTGTGGGGACGTGGTTCAAGACGATGTGCAAGCACAGTGGGACTCAGCACGCCAAGACCATGTCGTACCACAGCCGGTCGAATGGCCGGGCTGAGGTGGCCGGGCGGCAGATGTTCGAGAAGTTCAGCCAGCTGCACATTGATGAACCGGGCCGGAATTGGTATAATTCGCTGTGGAGAGTGTTCCAGGCGTACCACGACCTTCCGGGACCCACTGGACTGTCGCCCCATCGCATCCTGTTCCTGCGGGATCGAGTGTCACGCACTCTCCCGTGGTTGAACCATGGCAAAGTGGCCCGGGATGCGAATGCTATGATGGCTGAGGCGGACAACACGGCGGCCAAGGTGTGCAAGGCACTTCAGGACGAGCATGAGAAGAGGGCCAAGTACTTCAAGCAGGGAAAGGTCCAGAAATATGCTCTCCAAGACACCGTGTGGGTGGAGCGGCACCACAAGGATGTCCTGTCCAGGCATCGGCAGGCGTCCTGGTATGTGCCGGGGGAAATCGTGCGGAAGGTCGGACAGGATGTGTATGCGGTTCGTGTGGGGGATAACAAGATCCTGGACCCCGACCACACCCAGCTTCGTCCCTGAGCACCAGACCCCAGCGGACGTCCCGTCACCTTCGAGTTCACGGCCGGCGATGTGGACTCGGACGACGAGGGTGAGGACGATGACTTCACCGCCGAGAGGATCCTGGCGGACAAGCCGGACCCCGGGACGCCTGGGGGGAGGCTTTTTAAAGTCCGTTGGAAGGGATTCGCCGCATCAAGGGATTCGTGGGAGCCTCCGAGCAGCGTTGTGCCGAGGTATACCACGGTCTGGATGGACTATCTGAAGAAAAAGAACATTTCTTTGGATGTCAAGGACGTGTTGGTCCATTTGGTGGCTGCTGTAGCACCATAATGGATCTCCCTTGGCATTTTTGTTTGTTTCTGTGCTTGGGAGTCGGGTGAGGGCGTTCATCCGGGGATTTTTTGGCCTTCATTGGCCATATACCCCCTTCACTCGATCTCCACATATATATTTCACTGTGGTATACTTATTTAGGTCGACCGACGACGTTTCTCTATCTTTGATCCCCTTGGTCCATGTTGTAGATCAAGAGGAGACCGGATATGGCGTAGGGCACCGATTATCAGTGTCCTCATCCCTCCCTTGGGGCGTGGGGGACGCCTACGACGTGTCTGGGGCCTCCATGTTTCCTTGGGACATGGAGGGGGGGGGGGGGGGTTGGAGCCCATTGGGGTCCTCCCGTCCTCTCTTCAATGACTTCTGAGCGGTAACAACGCTCTGAGAAGGGGGGTGAAGCCGGTTCGGACCCCCGTGGCCATCTTTGGGTCACTTAGGGTGTGTATCTATGTGCCGGCAAGCCGCCATTGGCTGATATCATACTCTCCCATCCACCTGACCTAACCCGATGTGATAGTGTGATAGGTTTGGCCATTCCGGCTACGAGCGGCCATATTCAGTACCGAGGCGCCGCCAGCGGAGATCTATATATCAGAATATCAGGAATCGACAGGGGTTTTTTATCATAATGTTTCCATAATTTTTCTTCCTTCCGTTATGATTGTCAATGTATCGGCAACTGTCAGTTGGCTCGCGATTTTGCGGTGACCGATTGGTTAACTGTTATTTACAGATATTTTGGCGGAAACCCCGGTGAAAGGTCAGATTTCATCAGTAAAGGGTTCGTTGCTTCTGCAATTTTCATATTATACACTCGCACAATTAATCCGATTTTTTCAGACCTTCAGAATCGGATTTTCGACTTCGACATCGCCGCACTCGATATGATGAATCACGAGTGGTCATACATTTTTCCCCGATCACGAATCAATTTTCTTTTTGTTATCTCCCTCATTTTTCTTGGAGATATACTCGAAACAAAAGTGATTCGTGAGGCCACTTTGAAGAATCATATCTCCGGCTCACGGCAAGGAATACCAATTTCGAGAATTGGGTTGGAACCGCCTTGGTCTCAACGTAATTTAGGAAGCATCAAACGCCTTTGGTGTGTACACATGCCCGGTATAGCAAGGGATAATGGTCAAGAGGGTAGAAAGTGATATATAACTCTTGGACCGTGCAACCGAATATTTTATTGCGACTTTTGAGTGTACCGCATGAATGTTGGGGTTGCATAGCAACTTTCTTTGGGTTCCTATGTATTTTTAACGTGAAGTTATGTCCATGGAGGGGCATGGCATATCATGGTGGGAGCCCCTTTTTTGAGGGTATGTGTTATATGCATGGTATGTGCTTCGATATGCTCACGCCCATGTTACATATCTCCGTTTGTAGGAAGATATATGGAGTCATACGTGGCAAGGGCTTCGCCCATGTCCTGATGGTGAACACCATAGCGCTAGACTAAGTCTACCGCTCATATAGTGCATGTGGGAGGGCTTACGGAGCGATCCACAAGCGCCATTATCAATTTTCCCATTTTCATGGTGCGTGTTGGGAGGAGGTTCGAAGGTGTCCCTATGCGTCCATGTGGGGATCCAAGTTGGGGGATCTTTTGCAAATGGTCCCAAGCAAGTGTGTTTTGAGTCATAGGTTGATACCATGGGTGAGCGAAGTTATATACTATTGTAATTATCTTGAATTTGGCATTATTTGCATGTTTTTGACCTTATTTTATGCCATTTTTGTGTTTTATGTGCTCAACTGGTCGGCTAACAGTAAACTGCCTAGAGATCTGTGAACTATGATATGTTGCTTATATGTTGGCATATGCTTCGGTGTTGCACCTCACCATATGCCGGATCACGTGGTCACTTTGGCGTGGCACACGAGGCCTCAGAAAATTATGTCTCAAACTCATGAGCTGACTTATGAAGTATGTCATGTACATAACTGGAGGGTTTTCGGAGCTAATGACGATATATTCTTGGGCATGGACCTTTGGTCTATATAACCCTTGTATATTACGTTCCGGTTTGACACATGCATGGAGCATTCGAACATTTGCCGTATGCATTTATGAGTATATAATTGATTTTCGGGCATAATGGTGTGATTTGCCTGATTTTGCCATGTTGTGAGGTCATCTTCATGGGGCAGTTCTCCAAGCCCATTCGGCTCCAAGTCCAACCAAAGTTATGTCAGGGTAGGGCATGGCCCTGAGTGTTACTCCAGGCCATGACACGCCACCTCCCCTATTGGGCTAGGATTTAGAGGCTTGGGAGTGAACACATTTTTGGGGTTTATGTAGTGACGTTTGACACATGGCATTCAGCCATCTTATTTGACTGGGTTCGGGGCATCATGTTGGCGAGTCAAGGGAAGGTCTTGAGTCCAGGGAATGAGGGGTCTATGGCTGAGTCTGTGTATGTTTACCTCTTTGCCCAACTTTGCTTTATTTGTGTTCATATGCCAATTTCAGGGCTTTCCTCTTTGGTGCAATTCTTGTACATGCCCGCCACCGTGGGACGACCGGTGTGCTGAACGGAAGCCCGCAGTGTGGATTGGGTTATTGCTGTATTTGTGGGATCTGGTTGCTGTTCAGGGTTGAAGGAGGATTGTATTTTCTATATTTTTGGATTTTGGACCCTGGACTTTGAGAAATGCAATCGCTGATCAGGAGCAAGTCAGCAGGCATAACAGGCGGAAGGGGCACAGCAGGGGCCGGTCCTGGTAGGGACCTTCTCTAAACCATTCAATGTTTGTTTTTCCGGGCAAAAGGTTGCACCCTTCTGTTTTGGAAAACCATGCAAGGTTTTGTTTTTTTCCAAAACTTTGGACTGTTTTTTTTCTTGCTAGAGGTGGATGTCTCCCATTATGTAGAACCATGAAAGGTGTTTGTTTTTTTAAAACCGTGCAATGTTTTTTTGTTGCAAAAGGTATTTTCGTTTGTAAAACCATGCTTTTCAAAATTAAGGAGTGGTTTTTTTTTTGGGAAAAAGTGGTAATCTCTTGCTTTGTATAACTGTGCACTGTCTCCCTAGCACACTTGCACAGAGCAACGCGGTGACGGTTTCTGAATGCTCCCATACACCTGTTGTAAAGGTACTTGAAGCACTGAGACAGCTTATGGACATAAGCGCGTACCTGGCTGAAAGTGTATGGCTTTGCACTTTTGATGACCGTGCCTAAAGCACAATCATTCTAAGTCTGCCAGTGTGTCCCATGACATATATACTCTATAAGTCATGTACTCTACAAGTCTTGTACACAATCAACTAGCCATGCCATGCATGACACAGTGGCATGAGGGAAGGAGATGTCATTAGAAGCACAATTTTATTCTGTGTCGATGTCCATGGACGAACCACTGTCATGCGTCACGTAGCACGCGAATGCGGAGGCATTAGCTTCGTCTTCGCTGGACGTGTTGCTACCATTCTGTTTTGGAAAACCATGCAAGGTTTTTTTTTTTTCCAAAACTTTGGACTGTTTTTTTTCTTGCTAAAGGTGGATGTCTCCCATTATGTAGAACCATGCAAGGTGTTTGTTTTTTTAAAACCGTGCAATGTTTTTTTGTTGCAAAAGGTATTTTCGTTTGTAAAACCATGCTTTTCAAAATTAAGGAGTGGTTTTTTTTTGGGGGAAGGGTGGTAATCTCTTGCTTTGTATAACTGTGCACTGTCTCCCTAGCACACTTGCACAGAGCAACGCGGTGACGGTTTCTGAATGCTCCCATACACCTGTTGTAAAGGTACTTGAAGCACTGAGACAGCTTATGGACATAAGCGCGTACCTGGCTGAAAGTGTATGGCTTTGCACTTTTGATGACCGTGCCTAAAAGCACAATCATTCTAAGTCTGCCAGTGTGTCCCATGACATATATACTCTATAAGTCATGTACTCTACAAGTCTTGTACAAAATCAACTAGCCATGCCATGCATGACACACTGGCATGAGGGAAGGAGATGTCATTAGAAGCACAATTTTATTCTGTGTCGATGTCCATGGAGGAACGACTGTCATGCGTCACGTAGCACGCGAATGCGGAGGCATTAGCTTCGTCTTCGCTGGACGTGTCGCTATCCGTCACTTGACGCTTGGCAGCACGCTCAGACCGTTCATCACACTGACTGGCACGCTTTTCATGTCGTCACCTTCCGGCGAAGGCGTTCGTGTGGGGGCGTCTCAGCCTGCTATTGGTGTGCGGTGCAGCGGATGCTCCGGCAGATGTGCGTGCCTGTTTAGCAACGGGCTCCGCTTGCCGTGCTTGAGCGTGCATGCCTCTGTTTCTTGCTTGCTTGAAAGTTTTGCGTTGCGCTTTGGCTTCCTCTTGCTGATCACGTTCTTGCTGCGCAGCCTGCGCGGCTGCAAGGAAGCTGGTCTTCGTGACCCATCCACCAAGGCGCAGCGTCGATGCATCATCCTTTGTTTCTATGGTGATGGTCCGTGCGGTTGCTTGGGATCCCATTTCTCTGGTGGTAAAAGGGGAGTCTTGGGATGCGGAGCACTCTTGAGATGCGGGACAGATGTCACTTGCCGGTACAATACGGGAGATAAGTGCGAAAGCAGCTCCAAGGACTTGACATCTGCCTCCTCTTGCTTAGGGCGCAGACGTTCCTCAGGGGCGTGGCGTAAGAAGGTCTCCACGCTGTGCGGTACAAGGCTTGTAATGCGGAACGCTGTACGGACCTTCTCACCGGTGCACGTTTGATACCACGCCTGCTCAACGAAGGAAACGAATCTGGCCACACCCAGGCTCCTCCCAAGATTGCTCTTGATGAACTGGTCCTGCAGCTGCCGGTACCGGCACTTGACTCCACGAAACAGTGCACGGTCAAGAGGCTGGATTATGTCTGTACCGTGACTTGGAAAGAGGACAACGGACACACCGGCCTTCTTGCACACAGTCAGACCTCTCACTCCAAGATGCGTCCTTGAACTGTCCAAGAACAGCACGATCTTGTTGTAGGGATTACTGAGCGGACTCAATCTGGGAACCAGGACTTGCTCCACCCACTCAACAAACATCTCACTACTGGACCACCCAGTTCCCGTGCCTTTCAGGATAACCTCTCGGTCGCAGTACCTTAGATGGGCTCCCTTCACAGTCTTGGTGTCAAACAACAGAGTGGGCGGTAGAGCCTCTCCACTGGCAACCACTGCTGCAATGACAGTCACAGCCTTCCGCTGATACCCCTGCCGCCGCGGCACTGATCTCCGACCCCTGATGCTTTTTTGCACCTACACACATTTTGAGTCCGGTGAAGACTGTTCAATCAAATTTACACTGCAAAACTACTTTACAGCAGAAACCAGTAGGCAGAGTCACCCGATGGATGCCCCTTACGCCATTGGGTCAGTGCAAATTCGGGTGCTCGGCGCCTCAAGATCCTGTAGGGCGTCCGCCAGCACATGAGGGGGTGATAACGCGATATATCATGGGAGTTGGATGTGCATTCGAAACTGTAAGCAAAACCTGGCTAACAGAGGGTACTTTCGGCGGTGGTCAGGGTGGATTAGCTAGCTACATCGTAGGGAATTACTGGAGGCATGAGGAGAGACATACAACAGGTTCAGGCCGCTAGTTCGGGGGGAAGAATCTGTCGATCCGAGGATGCTTGGGATCAGGAGGGTGTGTGGCCGGGGGGGGGGCGGGTTCACTGCGCTTTCGCCCTTTGTGCTGCGCCTGGGCTCCGTCACGTCGGGGTGGCGCAGGGGGAGGAGGGGGGGGGGGACCGGGGCCCATAGGCTGCAGGTAGGCGTCCAGAGCGCGTTGCGCTGCGCTGGGCTTTGCTGGCTTGGGTGGTGCCGGGGGGGGCGGGCATTTTTTCCGCTGTGGTTGATCCGAGGCTTTGCGTTTTGGGGGTGTCAACACCGCCGCAGGCAGGGCCAAGGGGGGAACGTATTTTGGCGGGTCCCGGGGGGTATGGCCTCTGGAGGTACTGAATTCACCCAGGGAATCAAAATAACTGTTTCTGGTTACTGGTGGGCCGATGGCCCGGGGTGGGTTGTCGTGCAGAAATTTGTTGGCGTCCTCGATGAGCTGCGTGAGCGCCCTGTTGCGTTTGGCCAGGGCGCTGTCAAAGTCCTCAGCATGCATAGCGGGGTCCTTGCCTGACGGGGACGTTGCAAGCGTCGTGTGGAGCGTTTTTGGGACGAGCGTTCTGGTAGCGAGTCGTCGGTCCCCACGGTTGCTGGCTATCCACCATTCGAGTGCTAATTTATCAAAAGGGGGGGGCCAGGCGCTGGAGAGACACTGTTGGAACCACTGCATCGTGGGACAGAGGGCACAGAATGAGATGGGATCCATCGGGTGTACTCCTTGACATTTAGGGCATGTTCGGTCACTGGTGTCACAGTGAGGTCTGTAGTCCTGACAACCATACGTGCCTGACACCCACTTGAATTCGATTGCCGAGAAAAAGCTGCTCTGTTGGAGAAAGCTTGCGCTGGTGCTGAAGTGCAGGCGCGTGTGTGGGTGGGTCGGGAAGAGGGAGCGGGTGTGGTGTTTCGGAATTTTTGAGATGAGGGCTAGGCCCCCACTAGTGACTACTCCCGCAGGGGGGGGGGGGGGGGGTAGGAGGGAGGGGTGCCACATTAATGCTTGAGCAGCCCATTTTGAGAAATAGTCCGCGAGCTCGTTTCCCATAAAGTGTGCGTGGCCTTTGATCCAAGCCACATGGATCAGGTGGGGGAGGGGGGCGAGGAGGGATGTGTAGGCCGTGTCTCGTGTACCCTGTGTGTAAGTGGACGGCCTCGCTGCGGGGGGGCTGGAGAGGGCTCGGTTGACCGCTTCGACTGTGTCAAGGTTATCACACAAGGTCACCACCGGAGTATGGGGGAGGATGTTGGGGAGGTGGGCTAACGCCATTGCCATGGCCCATTGCTCGGAGCCCCCTGAAGTGGGTGAGGGTGACGAGCGGCAGAGGACGTAACACTGTTGTTGCCAAAAGATAGCGAAGGCGCTGCCATGGCCCCCATCTCCCGAGCCTCAATCCGTATAGATCCACGCCGTGTCATCAAAGGGGAGCTCGGCGACGAGGTTAGCCGCCTGAATGCACCCCCACCCCATTAGATCCTCATGGTTTAGAGGTAGGTAGGTAGGTATCTTCGGGAGCTCGGGATGCCTCCTTTGACAATGCAGGAAGAAGGTCTTACCATGGGGACATCCTGTCCCTCCCAGTGCCCTATGTTAGGTGCCTCTTGAGCCGCTCCCGCATGTGCTTGGGAAGGCATTGTCGCGGCCACCCGGTCCATGTGTCCCAGGTGGGAGGGTGTCCCCACATGTGTCCATGAGTAGGGCCACATGCCCCCTCCTTTGGGCGGCAGCTCTGGGGGGCTGCCCAGCCGTGTGGAGTATCTCTCACCACAAGGGGTATTGCTCCCGCTTGTCTACGGTACGACCGCCTCACCCTTGTGGCTTGAGTTGCGGGGACGCTCCGCTTGGCAGGCGACCCCCTCCTGGACTGTGTACCGGCTCGCCTGTCACCGGTTGCTTCCATGGCTCCGGGTGACGTTTACCCTGGTCCCCGATGCAGCCTGGCCGGGCTCGGACCAGTGGCTGTGGAGTACCGCTCCTGCCACTGGCCCGGTGGGTCGGCTGGGTCGCCCCAGTGTGTCCGACCCATGGGGTGTTGGTTCTTTCCTGTCCCTCGGCCGCCCTACGTGTGTGCAGTGTCCTGGGCCACTTGGCTCCTGTTCACCGGTGTGCCCGCTCGGTGTGTTGTTTTGCGTGTGCGGTGTCTTGGGCCACTTGGCTCCTGTTCACCGGTGTGCCCGCGCGGTGTGTTGTATTGCGTGTGCCGTGTCCTGGGCCACCTGGCTCCTGTTCACTGGTGTGCCCGCTCGGTGTGTTGTTTCGCGTGTGCCTTGTCCTGGGCCACCTGGCTCCTGTTCACCAGTGTGCCTGCTCGGTGTGTTCTGTTGCGTGTACCGTGTCCTGGGCCTCCTGGCTCCTGTTCACCGGTGTGCCCGCTCGGTGGGTTGTGTTGCGTGTGCGGTGTCCTGGGCCACTTGGCTCCCGTTCACCGGTGTGCCCGCTCGGTGTGTTGTTTTGCGTGTGCGGTGTCCTGGGCCTCCTGGCTCCTGTTCACCGGTGTGCCCGCTCGGTGTGTTGTGTTGCGTGTGCGGTGTCCTGGGCCACTTGGCTCCTGTTCACCGGTGTGCCCGCGCGGTGTGTTGTGTTGCGTGCGCGGTGTCTTGGGCCACCTGGCTCCTGTTCACCGGTGTGCCCGCTCGGTGTGTTGTTTCGCGTGTGCGGTGTCCTGGGCCACCTGGCTCCTGTTCACCGGTGTGCCCGCTCGGTGTGTTCTGTTGCGTGTACGGTGTCCTGGGCCTCCTAGCTCCTGTTCACCGGTGTGCCCGCTCGGTGTGTTGTTTTGTGTGTGCGGTTTCCTGGGCCACTTGGCTCCCGTTCACCGGTGTGGCCGCTCGGTGTGTTGTTTTGCGTCTGCGGTGTCCTGGGCCTCCTGGCTCCTGTTCACCGGTGTGCCCGCTCGGTGTGTTGTGTTGCGTGTGCGGTGTCCTGGGCCTCTTGGCTCCTGTTCACCAGTGTGCCCGCTCGGTGTGTTGTTTTGCGTGTGCGGTGTCCTGGGCCTCCTGGCTCTTGTTCACCGGTGTGCCCGCTCGGTGTGTTGTTTCGCGTGTGCGGCGTCCTGGGCCACCTGGCTCCTGTTCACCGGTGTGCCCGCTCGGTGTCTTGTGTTGGGTGTGCGGTGTCCTGGGCCACTTGGCCCCTGTTCACCAGTGTGCCCGCTCGGTGGGTTGTTTTGCGTGTGCGGTGTCCTGGGCCTCCTGGCTCCTGTTCACCGGTGTGCCCGCTCGGTGTGTTGTGTTGGGTGTGCGGTGTCCTGGGCCACTTGGCCCCTGTTCACCAGTGTGCCCGCTCGGTGGGTTGTTTTGCGTGTGCGGTGTCCTGGGCCTCCTGGCTCCTCTTCACCGGTGTGCCCGCTCGTTGTGTTGTTTCGCGTGTGCGGCGTCCTGGGCCACCTGGCTCCTGTTCACCGGTGTGCCCGCTCGGTGTGTTCTGTTGCGTGTGCGGTGTCCTGGGCCTCCTGGCTTCTGTTCACCGGTGTGCCCGCTCGGTGTGTTGTATTGGGTGTGCGGTGTCCTAGGCCACTTGGCTCCTGTTCACCGGTCTGCCCGCTCGGTGGGTTGTTTTGCGTGTGCGGTGTACTGGGCCTCCTGGCTCCTGTTCACCGGTCTGCCCGCTCGGTGTGTTCCCTCGCGTGTGCGGCGTCCTGGGCCACCTGGCTCCTGTTCACCGGTGTGCCTGCTCGGTGTGTTGTTTTGCGTGTGCGGTGTCCTGGGCTTCCTGGCTCCTGTTCACCGGTGTGCCCGCTTGGTGTGTTGTTTTGCGTGTGCGGTGTCCTGGGCCTCCTGGCTCCTGTTCACCGGTGTGCCCGCTCGGTGTGTTGTTTTGCGTGTGCGGTGTCCTGGGCCTCCTGGCTCCTGTTCACCGGTGTGCCCGCTCGGTGTGTTGTGTTGGGTGTGCGGTGTACTGGGCCTCCTGGCTCCTGTTCACTGGTGTGCCCGCTCGGTGTGTTGTTTTGCATGTGTGGTGTCCTGGGCCTCCTGGCTCCTGTTCACCGGTGTGCCCGCTCGGTGTGTTGTTTTGCGTGTGCGGTGTCCTGAGCCACTTGGCTCCTGTTCACCGGTGTGCCCGCGCGGTGTGCTGTTTTGCGTGTGCGGTGTCCTGGGCCTCCTGGCTCCTGTTCACCGGTGTGCCCGCTCAGTGTGTTATGTTGGGTGTGCGGTGTCCTGGGCCACTGGGCTCCTGTTCACCGTCGTGCCCGCTCGGTGGGTTGTTTTGCGTGTGCGGTGACCTGGGCCTCCTGGCTCCTGTTCACCGGTGTGCCCGCTCTGTGTGTTGTTTCGCGTGTGTGGCGTCCTGGGCCACCTGGCTTCTGTTCACCGGTGTGCCCGCTCGGTGTCTTGTTTTGCGTGTGCGGTGTCCTGGGCCACCTGGCTCCTGTTCACCGGTGTGCCCGCTCGGTGTGTTGTTTTGCGTGTGCGGTGTCCTGGGCTTCCTGGCTCCTGTTCACCGGTGTGCCCGCTTGGTGTGTTGTTTTGCGTGTGCGGTGTCCTGGGCCTCCTGGCTCCTGTTCACCGGTGTGCCTGCTCGGTGTGTTGTTTTGCGTGTGCGGTGTCCTGGGCCTCCTGGCTCCTGTTCACCGGTGTGCCCGCTCGGTGTGTTGTGTTGGGTGTGCGGTGTACTGGGCCTCCTGGCTCCTGTTCACTGGTGTGCCCGCTCGGTGTGTTGTTTTGCATGTGTGGTGTCCTGGGCCTCCTGGCTCCTGTTCACCGGTGTGCCCGCTCGGTGTGTTGTTTTGCGTGTGCGGTGTCCTGAGCCACTTGGCTCCTGTTCACCGGTGTGCCCGCGCGGTGTGTTGTTTTGCGTGTGCGGTGTCCTGGGCCTCCTGGCTCCTGTTCACCGGTGTGCCCGCTCGGTGTGTTGTGTTGGGTGTGCGGTGTCCTGGGCCACTTGGCTCCTGTTCACCGGTGTGCCCGCTCGGTGGGTTGTTTTGCGTGTGCGGTGACCTGGGCCTCCTGGCTCCTGTTCACCGGTGTGCCCGCTCTGTGTGTTGTTTTGCGTGTGTGGCGTCCTGGGCCACCTGGCTTCTGTTCACCGGTGTGCCCGCTCGGTGTCTTGTTTTGCGTGTGCGGTGTCCTGGGCCTCCTGGCTCCTGTTCACCGGTGTGCCCGCTCGGTGTGTTGTTTTGTGTGTGCAGTGTCCTGGGCCTCCTGGCTCCTGTTCACCGGTGTGCCCGCTCGGTGTGTTGTGTTGGGTGTGCGGTGTCCTGGGCCTCCTGGCTCCTGTTCACCAGTGTGCCCGCTCGGTGTGTTGTTTTGCGTGTGCGGTGTCCTGGGCCTCCTGGCTCCTGTTCACCGGTGTGCCCGCTCGGTGTGTTGTTTCGCGTGTGCGGCGTCCTGGGCCACCTGGCTCCTGTTCACCGGTGTGCCCGCTCGATGGGTTGTGTTGCGTGTGCGGTGTCCTGGGCCACTTGGCTCCTGTTCACCGGTGTGCCTGTTCGGTGTGTTGTGTCGCGCGTGCGGTGTCCTGGGCCACTTGGCTCCTGTTCACCGGTGTGTTCGCTCTGTGTGCTGTGCTTTGGGTTGCGCGTGGTGTGTTGCTGTGCGGGGCGTCGCTGCGGGGCGCTCACTCGTCCATCCGGACGGCGGCTGTTCATAGCCGGCTGGGGCTGGGTACCCTCTGGGCGCGCACTCGTCCATCTGGACGGCGGCTGTTCGTAGCCGGCAGGGGCTGGGTACCCTCCGGGCGCGCACTCGTCCATCCGGACGGCGGCTGTTCCGTAGCTGGTAGGGGCTGGGTACCCTCCAGGTGCGCACTCGTCCATCTGGACGGCGGCTGGTGTGCGTGTGTGTGCGTGTGCGTGCTTTACTTGGCCGGGTTGGGTGGGCCGGCCTCCCGGGCGCGTGCTGGTGCGCCTCACCTTTTCCTTTGGCCGCTCTGTCCTTCTGCTTTGCTTGGCCCCCTCCGGGCTGGGGTTGCCCCCCTCTCTCTCGTTGCTGTTCCCTTCCTCGTTGCCTTGGCGCTGTGTTTTGGTTGTTTTTCCCGGCCTCCCGCTGCCTGGCTCTACGTGCGCTCGCGCCTCATTTGTGTCACCCGCTTGGCCTTTGGCTGCTCTTTGGTGGTTGCTCCCCCCCCCCCTCCCCTTTTGTGTCTCGCGGTTTTCGTTTTTTTTTTCTTCTTCCTCTTCCTCTGTGCGCCCCCGTTGTCCCCGGCTTTCTCTGGTTTCCGGCTCCGGGTGCCCTGGGCCTCGGCGCTGTGCGTTGTTTGCTTTTTTGGCCTTCCGCTTCTCGGCTCTCCGTGCGCCTGTCCCTCTTTCCTGCTTTCCGCCCGGCTGTTGGCTGCTCCCTTGTGGTTGCTGCCCCCCCCCCCCTCGCCCCGCTTTGTGTCTCGCGGCTTTCGTCGCTGCCGCTCGGTGCTGTGTGCCGTGTGCTGTGTTGTGCTGTGCGTCCCTGGGTGCGGTGCTGCGCCGCGCTGCTGCGCGTGGTGTCGCCCGGTGTTGTGCTGTCGTGTGCTGTGTTGCGCTCGTTTGGTGCCGCTGCTTGTTGCGCCGTGCCCTCTGGCGCTGCCCGTCGCCCTTGGACCCTGTGCTCTGCGGCGCTGTGTTTTGCGGTGTTCCCCCGCGCTGTGTGCTCTGTGCTGTGGATGTTTTGTCGGGGCGCGGTGGTGCGTGCTGTTGTTCGCCGCTCTGCTTTGTGCTGTGTGTGTCCCGGGATGCTGTGCTGTGCGTTCCCTGTCCTCTCCGCTCTGTGCGGTGCTGTGCTGGTGCGCTCGCGTTGTGCTGTTCGTGTGGTGTGTGCTGTTGCTGGCGCCTGGTGCTGTGGTGCGCTGCTGTGTGTTGTGCTGTTTCCTGTGGTGTGCCGTGGTGCGGTTCTGGGTCTATTGGCCCGTGGTTGTCTGCTGGTGGCGTGTTTCGGTGTCGGTGTCCCTGTCTGGCCGCTTGGTTTGCTTCCCTGTGGTTGGTGTGGTTTGCTGTGGTGCCCTGCTTTCCTGTGTCGTGTTCTGTGGTGTTGTGCTGTCGCGTGGTGCTGTGCTGTTGTGCTCTGCTGTCGTGTTGCGGTGCTGTTGGGGCTTGCTTTGCCCTCCTGTGGGCTGTCGTGCTGTGCTGTGTTGTGCTGTTGGTTGGCTGTGCTGTTTTTTGCCCGGTGGTGGTGTCTGCGTGCCGTGGTGCTCTTTTCCTCGTGCTGTGCGTTCCCTGTCTTCTCCGCTCTGTGCGCTGCGGTGCCTTGTTGTGCTGGCTGTGGTGCCCTGCTTCCCTGTGTCGTGTGCTGTGGCGCTGTGCTGTCGTGTGGTGCTGTGCTGTCGTGCTCTGTTGTCGTTTTGCGGTACTGTTTGTGTTTGCTTTGCCCTCCTGCGGCCTGTCGTGCGGCGCCAGTGTGGTCTGCGCTGTTGTTGGTGCCTCGTGCTGTGGCGTGTCCCTGTGCGTTGTGGTGTCTCCCTGGGCGTTCTGCGGTGTGGTGGTGCTGCTCTGGTGTGTCGTGGTGTCTTGCTGTGCTGTGCGTTGTCCTGTGGTGTCCTGCGCCCTGTGCCGTGTCCTGCGGTGCCGTGCTGCCCTGCGGTGCTGTGCTGGTTGGCTGTGCTGTGCGGTTGTCTGCGCTGCTGGTGTTTGTTTTTCCTTTTGTCCTCTTTTCCTTTGCTAAAAACCCCTGCTGTTTTTCGGTGCCTTTGGAAACTTTCTGAAAACCAAAAATTAAAATGTTTCTCTTTAGAAAATCAAACTCTACGCAACTCACGCACGCAGGCAAGCAGCAATACCAAGGAGAAATTTCTGACTTACGTGTTGCCACGCGACCGAGAAGATGGTGGTCTTCCGCTTTTCCCCCAGGGCCGGTCGCCTAAGCTGATGAAAAGGGGTGAGGGGGGGCAGGAGGGAGGGGAGGTAGGTGCATGGAGAAGGAAAGAAAAGGAAGGGAAGCAGGGCAAAGGGACACGGCGGCTTAGAAAAACTTTTCGAGTTTTACGCGCTGCTCGCGACCCCTTTTTCCTTTGCGCCTACGGCTAGTTAGACGACGGGAGGGACGGCGTTAGGGTCCTACAAGCGTTACGGTTGTTACGGCGCTAACTATTCACCTCTTTCATGTCGAAACATTTCTCGTCGCGTTTTTACGCGTTTCGCAGCGCGATTTTCGGTCTAACCTTTTTCTATGCTAATTAGCTCTATTTTCAGCCATTCAGAAAATTGTTTCGTCGTGTTTTACCTATCTTTTTATTTCGGGGAGGAGGGGGGGGGGGACGAGGGCCAATAGGCCGCAGGTAGGCGTCCAGAGCGCGTTGCGCTCCGCTGGGCTTTGCTGGCTTGGGTGGTGCCGGGGGGGGCGGGCATTTTTTCCGCTGTGGTTGATCCGAGGCTTTGCGTTTTGGGGGTGTCAACACCGCCGCAGGCAGGGCCGAGGGGGGAACGTATTTTGGCGGCTCCCGGGGGGTATGGCCTCTGGAGGTACTGAATTCACCCAGGGAATCAAAATAACTGTTTCTGGTTACTGCTGGGCCGATGGCCCGGGGTGGGTTGTCGTGCAGAAATTTGTTGGCGTCCTTGATGTGCTGCGTGAGCACCCTGTTGCGTTTGGCCAGGGCGCTGTCAAAGTCCTCAGCATGCATAGCGGGGTCCTTGCCTGACGGGGACGTTGCAAGCGTCGTGTGGAGCGTTTTTGGGACGAGCGTTCTGGTAGCGAGTCGTCGGTCCCCACGGTTGCTGGCTATCCACCATTCGAGTGCTAATTTATCAAAAGGGGGGGGCCAGGCGCTGGAGAGACACTGTTGGAACCATTGCATCGTGGGACAGAGGGCACAGAATGAGATGGGATCCATCGGGTGTACTCCTTGACATTTAGGGCATGTTCGGTCACTGGTGTCACAGTGAGGTCTGTAGTCCTGACAACCATACGTGCCTGAAACCCACTTGAATTCGATTGCCGAGAAAAAGCTGCTCTGTTGGAGAAAGCTTGCGCTGGTGCTGAAGTGCAGGCGCGTGTGTGGGTGGGTCAGGAAGAGGGAGCGGGTGTGGTGTTTCGGAATTTTTGAGATGAGGGCTAGGCCCCCACTAGTGACTACTCCCGCAGGGGGGGGGGGTAGGAGGGAGGGGTGCCACATTAATGCTTGAGCAGCCCATTTTGAGAAATAGTCCGCGAGCTCGTTTCCCATAAAGTGTGCGTGGCCTTTGATCCAAGCCACATGGATCAGGTGGGGGAGGGGGGCGAGGAGGGATGTGTAGGCAGTGTCTCGTGTACCCTGTGTGTAAGTGGACGGCCTCGCTGCGGGGGGGCTGGAGAGGGCTCGGTTGACCGCTTCGACTGTGTCAAGGTTATCACACAAGATCACCACCGGAGTATGGGGGAGGATGTTGGGGAGGTGGGCTAACGCCATTGCCATGGCCCATTGCTCGGAGCCCCCTGAAGTGGGTGAGGGTGACGAGCGGCAGAGGACGTAACACTGTTGTTGCCAAAAGATAGCGAAGGCGCTGCCATGGCCCCCATCTCCCGAGCTTCCATCCGTATAGATCCACGCCGTGTCATCAAAGGGGAGCTCGGCGACGAGGTTAGCCGCCTGAATGCACCCCCACCCCATTAGATCCTCATGGTTTAGAACGTGGCGGAGGTTAGGCAGGTGGAACCAGTGGCCTTCACAGGTGCTATCCATGAGGTCCGCTTGAAGAGGAACCGGGATGTCGGGGTTGCGGGTTTGCGGGGAAGAGAAGGGAGGGAAAAGGTGGTAGTGGGTTATGTCACCCGGGGGGAGAGGAGGGGTGTTGGGGGGGGTGAAGGTGAAATTACTCCGTTCAGTGATGGTAGCGGATTCCTCGGTGTCGAAGCAAATGGTGGCTGTTTTTTTGTAGACTTTGGTAACCGTGGCCAGGCAGGGGTGGGCATTTCGGGGTGCAGCATACAGTCGTTCTCGCTCGCCTAGCTCACAGGGAAGGCAGGGGTTCCATGGTCCAGGGGCGTGGAATCGAAGACTCAGGCGGTTGGCCGCATCCAGGAAGCTATCTTGAAGGGCATTTTGTCGTGTCGATAGGAGGGCGTTACTAACTGCCGCACAACTGGCCGGGGGTCCGTCCTGGTTTAGGTACCTTAGTCCCGCCTCAACAAAAGACTTGTGAACCGCTGTTCCCAGGTGGCGGAGGCCTAGCCCCAGTTTAGCACGTGGCTGGTATATGTCCTTAGTGGAGACTTTGGGCGAGATTCTGCGATGCGTAGCAAGCTCTTTCCAGACCGCTGCCGTGAGCTCATCTATTTGGCCGGGGAGAAAAGAGTGGGCTATGAGTCGGTAGGTGAGGATTGGTATCAGTTGGACATTCACCAGTTTAACCAGCTCAGGGAGGGTGAGGCGAAGCGGGGAGAGGTGTACGAAGTAGCTGCTCAGTTCCGAGTGTATTTGGTGTCGGAGTTGCGGGGGGTGCTTATCGTTGTAGATGTAAACCCCCAGGTATTTGTAGCCCTTCCGCGGCTGTTTGGTATCCGGGTCGACAGTAGAAAGTGTGAAGCCGCTTGGGCTCTGGAAGTCATGCTGTGGGACGCCACCCAGGGCGTGCACCTCTGACTTGTCACAGTTCATTTGGAGCCCCCATGTCCTGGCGTCTGTGTCATAGAAGTCAATTAACGTTTGGATGTAGGTATGGGAGGGTGATCGGTACAATTTGTCATCGATGAAAGCGTGTGCGGAGGTCTCGGCGGGTCTCTCCAACGAAGAGGGTTGAGGGGCTGCATGAAGCAGCACGTTAGAATAAAGGATGAACAGGACAGGGGACATGGGGCAGCCCTGGCGGAGGCCCCTGGTTTTGAGGTAGTGGTAGGGTGTGACATTGTTGACAAGGGGGGCGTCCTGGGGATGGGCGTAGAGCCCACTGATCAGGTCAACCAGCCCCGCCGACATTCGATAGTGGTGGAGGACCCGACGGAGGGTGGGGTGGGGAACGCTGTTAAGGGCCTTGTTAAAATCTATGTAAAAATGGTAGGCCTGGAGGCTTCGGGCGATTTCTGCCGTGACGTGGAAAAGGTGGTCCATGGTTCGGAAATTAGGCATGCCCCCGTGCTGGCTGTGGTGCATGAGGGAATGATCTCTGATGAAGGTTTGGAGAGCAGAGGCGGCATGTCGGGTCACTAGGTTGTACACAGTGTTTAACAGGGCTATTGGGGGGTAGTTTGCGGGGTCGTGGGGGCATTTTTTCTTGTAGATCAAACATACTTGGGCGGTCGTCCAGTGGGGTGGTAGGGGCTCATGCAGGAAGCGATTTACCACAAGAAAGAAGAGCGTCCGCAGGTGGGGGGGGAGGGCGGAGAGCAGGTAGGTGTTGGTGTGGTCGTCTCCTCCTGCCTTGCGCGGGTTAGCTGAGTGGAGGATGTCGGTAAACTCTGACCATCACATGTCCAGGATGTCCTGAGTTTCTGTGCCCGGAGGGCACTGGGGGGTGTGGCTCAGGAGGCGCTCCGTGAAATAGTCGGGGGGGGTGTAGTCAGGCGAACCTCCCAAGTGGAGGAGCGTATCCGAAAACATCTTTGCAACCTGTTTGGTGTCTGTAGCAAGGGTTCTGTCAGAGCGCCTGAGGGAGATTGGAGCCTGATCCGGGGGTTGGAGGTGTTTCTGGATGGCAGGTTCAGTTGGCGGCCCTGGACAATCGCTCTGTGTACCGCAGTCCGGGCCGATTTCTGTTTCGCTTTCTGCCATTCATCGAGGTGGTCGTTGAGCTGCCTCATTTTTCCTCCGAAACGGGGGTGGGAGGCTGGGGGGAGGGCATTGGCCAGTTGGGCGAATTCTTTCTGGACTTTGGACGGGGCTGTCCCTCCCGCCGGGGTGGTAATCGAGTGGTAGGCCTCCGAGCACTCTCGGAGAATGGCGTCCACTATCGGGACCAGGTCAGAGGTCGGGACGTCAGGGAGGTGTTTGTTAAAGTCCTCACACCAATCCTCGAGGGGTTGCAGTCCCCCTTGAAGACGAAGCAATTCTTGTTTCTTTAGCCTTCGGAAGCGTTTACGGGGGGGTGGGGGGGACTCTGTGGGGATGAGGGGTGAGTGCAGTTGTGCTGTGACAGGATGGTGGTCGGTAGAGCAATCACCATAGAGAATTGAAGCGTCAGCAATTTTTTGGTCATGGAAGAGGCTCCTCGAAACAAAGATGTAGTCCAATCTGTTCTTGGACGCCGGTCGGGTCCACCCCAGGGCAGTGCTGTGCATGTGTCGGTACGTATCGATCCATGACGGGTTACTGCCCGAAGTTTTGGAAGTGACCCAGGCCCAGGGGTTGGAGTCGGCGTGCAAGGATTCTAGATAGGGATTGCGGATGCAGTTGAAATCACCTCCCACCACATGGTAAGGGTATCGGAACAGAGGACGCGACAGGTTGATTTCAATCAGAGGGCGCCTGGTAATTGCGGGCGGGGGAGAGTAGAGAGAAGTGAGGAGTGTGGGAGGGCCGCCCGGGAGTGTTATTTCAACCGAGCACATGAGTCCATCGTTGTCCGAGTTCGGAACAAACTTTGTGTAGGGGCGCAAAGCCGAAGAGACCATGATGGCAGTGCCATTCTTTTTCTCTCTCTTGTTGATGTTAGTGAAAATTTTGCATTTTCCCCCCCATGGCTAAAAATGTGTGGGAGGCTGGGCTCTTTGTTCAGTCCCTGGAGGAGCAAGACATGGTACCCTTTTTGTAGGTGATGGAAAATGAAGGGGGTGGGGGGTGTTTTTTCCAGGTAGTGTGAAAGGATTTTGAGCATCGGGGGCGGGGGGTTGTTGAGCTTTGCAGCTGGGCGCACATACCCTTTGCTTTGCCTCCAATTGGTCACGGGAGGGGGCTCAAGACCAAAGCATGCCAAGTCGGGCAAGCGTGAAGGTCGTGGGTTTTTAGGAGTGGGGCGGAGGCGAAGGGGTTCAGAGGATGGGAAGAGGGTGCTCAAACAATGCGCGCTGGGGTGAGGGACGCCGAGGCGTTGAAGCAGTTCGCTAAGCTTGCCCGCTGCCGTTTTGAGCTTCGGCGTCAGGCGCGGCGTCCAGAGCACACTGCACGTTGCGAAGGATGACCGCCACTCGTCGGTCTCGAGGGATCTCGGCCCCATCCACCACATCGCTCATGCGGTAGGGCACCTGATGCTGCCAATGTTCTCGAAGTTCTCCCGTGACTTGGAGGGCGGAGTATCGTGGTACCCGCACACTCACCACCGGGCCATTTCCTTTACGGAACTCCATGGTGGTAGCCCCCATGAGTGAAATCGAGGTGATGGTGTCGCCTAGGTCATCGATGTCCTTATGCCATCCTATGCCCACCCCAGGTTCATAGTCGTTCACGCTGACTTGGTTGGGCTGCACTGCTAGCAGGGGGATGTCCTCCGAGTCTTCAGCGTCAATGAGGTTGTCGATGAGATTCATGAGCTCCCTGGGGAGTTCCTCCGCTCTTTCGAGGGTGTGGGAGGCATCTACATACTTCCATCCGTAGTGCAGCTTGCCTCTTCGAGTCTCTCGCTCCCATTCCTGCTTCTCGAGGTAGGCCATTAGGGTGGCCTCCATAGTCATGTCGATGACGTCCTCGATGATGCGTAATCCCGGGAGGTCCTCCTCCGTGAGGTCCTCCCTTTGTCGATCTTCTTGTCGCGGCGGGCGGCGAGGCGGGCGTAGGAGTGTTTGATGCTCCTTGTAGTTGGCGATGTAGTCCTTGAGGAAGGCCCCCACGCCGATGTTGAGGCCCGCTCGCACTCGTGCTTCCGCCGGGCGATCCTCCTCAGCCACCGAGGGGTCGAGGTGTAAGAGTGCGTCAACCTGTAAATAAGGTTGGGACGGGTGAAAGGAAATGGAGCCCATAGCAAAGCCCTTGGCAATTTGAGCGGATTGGAGCTTCTCATAGGTGACGGAGTAGAAGCTTATAGGGGGATTTTCGGATCTCGAGTGAAGTTCAAATCGCGTGAATGGGCCTAGGAGACGCGCCGCACATTGAATGTCGAGGAGTGAGGTCGTGTTGGGCGCTTGGAGACCCACTTCGTTTGGCTCTCTCTGACTAGGCATCGGCGGCGGAATAGAGACCATGGTTAGCGGAGATTTAGGGTGAGCTTCCTGCTTGCCCCCTTGTCCAGAAGCATTGAAGGTGACCAGCGCGCCGTCCTTTGAGGTGCACATTACCATCGCTCCATTAGTGTGGAGGAAAGAGGCGAAGGTAGAGAGGGGCGAGCGTCCTTCGTCGCTTGGAGTATTGCTAAGGTCCAATCGGACTATCACGCTATCCCGGCTCTTGATTGACGTGCCCATGACACGGGTGCGCCCTCGTCCCCCAATCATGTGGCCCATGAGGGTGTTCATTACCTCGGTGGGTGTAAATTCTCCCTTGTGGCGGTTTCTCTCGTTTCGTGACGGGTTCACAAAGAAAGAGTGTTGGTCAACCATTTCTGCCACTTCAATCACATAGAATCGCCCTCGTAAGAAGTCTCCGTGCTCCAAAGCCACGGACATGAGTTCGTTTGCAAGAGCCGGAGCCATGGTATAGTCGTACCGACAATAGTTTTGGTGTGGTGCACGAAGGGCTTCTCCGTTGTCAAAATAATATTTGCAATTGGTGGTAGTCGCCGCGCCCTCAAAGTCCGGTGCAAGCGTATTGTTCAACCATTTGTAGAAGTCCCGCACGTTGCCTAGCTCCGCTTTCTTTCGGGTGTTGGTGTCGTCTTGGCCACTCGGGAGTTCTCGTTGATCAATGATCTCTCGTAGCACGTCAAATCGAAGTAGGACATGTGCTTGCTCTATATCCAAGTTGGTACTTTGATGTACAAAGCTGCGTAGGCTTGAGGAGTGGTCAACCGTGACGCTCGGGTGCTTGGACGGAGCATACCATGAATGGGAATGAAGTTGGTAGGCGATGTATGGCACGGCGAGAGCATTCCCCAAAATGTATTGGGCGTTCTCCGGGTTTTGGTTGCCGGGGATCCACCATTGCTTTGCATCATGGAAGCTAAAGCGTTGCGTAATAAAGGCACGTAAGGGAGTGAGAAGCAAACGGGGGTCAACCAACAAGCAATTTTCCGCATTGCAATTTTTAATGGGCGCCGGTAACATGAACCATCCCTCGAACTCTTCGTTGCGCGAGCGGGCTAGTTGAAGGGGGTGTCCTATGGAGGCCGCCCAATCCGTCACGGTCTCTACGGTGGTTCCCAAGTCGTGGTCCACGTTGTTGTACGGCACCGGGCACACTAGGAAGGTCTTGTGGATGTGCAAGATATCATGAATGTGGGCCAAGTCTTCGTGTGCACAATTTGAGTAGAAGCCCGAGCCTTTCGGGATAGTTGTGTTGAGTTCCGTGAAGGAGTTCTTTTTGTCGGAAACGTTAAACCCATGGTTCCATTGGCAAGTGTCCCATAATTTTCGCAACGTGGCACACGTGTGGATTCGCTTCTTGGCATCATAAGCCATGTTGCCTTGCACTTTGATGCTTCGTGTTCGAGATATGAGGAGTTCGGCGTTGCTTTAAATGGAAGCCCATCGTTGTAGGGCCGTAGGCGCCGCTTGGCCAATATGTGAGTATTGTCCAAAGGTGAGTGGAGAAACGCCAGGCAAGCGTGGATGAAGTTTTTTTTTTTGGCAAAGTGGGATGCTTGAAATCATCAATATCCATAGAATTTTGCGTTTGGGAAGCATTGGACCAACCAAGGAGCGTATATGGGCTTGGGAACATGGTAGCGTGAAGATAGGCGCGTTCACGTCGAAATTGCGAAATGGGACTAGAGGTTGGCATAGACGAGAAATGTCGGCGACGGCGGTGAAATGGCGTAGGTGGCACGATCAATGCCAACCAAGGTAGATGCTCAAATTTCGGTGAAATGCGCCCAAATGCCACTAGTCCTGGACGGCTTATTTTTTGACTAGTGGTGCGACATTGTCCATCTGAAGGGGCAATCGAAAAAAAATAGACATTCAGAAAGTGACTCCGACCCCTGATGCTGTACACCTTGCGTGCTGCTGCCCTGGTGATGGAGTTCTGATGGAAGGAGGTCTCATCCATGTTCACGATGTACCGGCCGTTGTAGTCCAGCTCTGCAAGGGCCTTGGAGGCTCCAGCAAAGAAGTCTGGCCACTGATCTTCGTCCAAGCGACTGTCAGCACGCTGACTCTCCACCAGGCTTGGGGTACGGCTGACCACGTCCGTGTTGCGTGCTTTGAATAGGCGCCACCACTCGTTGCCTGACCCCAGCTTGAACCTGTGCTCCTCTGCATTACTCCGCACCTCCTCCACAATGTCATGCTTGTATGGGGTCAGGGAACTCAGCTGCTGCTGCTCCAACCACGTCCTCATATGAAGGTCTTGCACTCTGGGTGGCGGCCTAGGCCGTCCCATCACCACAGGCTCACTGTTCATGAGGCGGAGCAGGTTCTTCTTGATGGTCTTCTTGTCCACGGTGAACAGCCTCATGGCCCGCCTCAATGATCCCCGCCTAGCGGCAACCCAAGCGACGGTTTCTTCGAGGTGTGTGGTGTGCTGCGGCAGAGGATAGGTTGCGTATGGCTCGTGTTCCGTTCTGTTGACGCTGTTTGATTCCGTTTACCTCTCATACCAGCCTTAGAATGCCCCTTTGGTAGCGTTTCACAGGCGTTCCTGATTTTCCGGCGAGCTGCAGCTCTACCGATACGGGATCCCAACCGCATTATCTAAAAGGAAAAAAAACAAAGGGAACTCAATCTTGGAATCGTATATTTCGCGCAGTATTCATTTTGCTTTTACGTGGTGACATTAGGGCTTACGTAACTTTGCTGCGCTAATTTACGCGATTTCGCGCGGTATTATCTGGCGATTTACGGGATCGCCAGATGGATCTCGATTATTTTTATAATGTTTAAAAGAATGTTTCTTTGATTATAAATCGTCATTTCCTGATAACTTTATTTGCCTGGCGATCCTGCGACGCAACAGTGGGTGTCTAACTGGTCCCTTTACCTTCTTTCATAGTCCCTTTTGCTGTGGACTGAGCTGGAAGACTACAATTCTTTGAGCCCATTACTTTGCTGTTGTTGAGGAGGGTGCGACATCTGACTGCAGGGGCTGGCACGGCGATGATGCCAGCATCTTCAGGATTATTTTGACGCGTATTCAAGGGGGTCCTCTTGAGTGGGGAGCGGCACCGAAGTTTTCAAATATCAAATGTTTTTAAAATCTTTCAAGGTTTTTGTAAATCGTTCAGTCTCCGGTCGAATCAATCTCAGCTCTCACCCAAATCTGCAGCACCCTCCTGAAAACGGACAAACAGGAAGGCAAACTCGGTGTTCTTTTCATTCTTGACTGAAGTCCACTCTTGCTCCATGTTTGTCTTTGACCAATAATTCTGAGAGCCTTGCCACGGCCTGAGCGCACTCGACGGTGCAGGAGTGTTCCTGCACCTCGCGTCTATTCTACATGTCTACAGAAAGCGAACACAAATGCGCAGACAGGTTCAAATACAGGCCAAACGAGTTAAAAAGATAATAGTTAAAAGGCTGGGTAATTCTCAAACCCCTGCCCTGTTTAGGTGGAAGGGGGTCATTGGATACACTCTGCAACTTACTATCCATAACTCATGAATGTCAGCGAAACGGGTTACAAAACTCCTGAAACTATAACAATGTCGCATCTTGTTCCTGGCGCTTCTCCTGGTCTTCTGTCTGTCTTCCCTGTCCTCTACACTGTGGACGGCGTCATACGGCGACGCTAACCTCACATGAAGTGATTTCAAAACTTCATATCAAAACCAAAAATTGAACTATCGCCGTAACTTAAACTATAAGCATTGTTACTTCAAGCCTATCGTAAAACCGACAATTCCATGTCTAATTCCCCTTCATTCGCATGGAATGAGACATGTTTCAATAATAAAAAATGCCGAACAAGCGCGCGATGCCGACACTGCACCGGCTGCGCTTCAGACTGCACATGGCACAACTGAGTCAGAAAACCAAACAATCAGGAGTCAAGCAGGTCATTTTGGTAACTGTAACCAATAAAACAGTAACGTCAGTACTTTCAGTACAGAACAGAGGGTAGGACCAATCTGCATATGGGCACCAGGACCCCATACGCATCACCACCCTCCCTAAGAGGTTGTCACCGCAGGTAGAGAACCTCTGAACATCAATGTAGGACCTAGGCTGGCGGGTCAGACACCACAGGTGGGTCAGATACCACAGAGTGAATTTTAAAAGTAGAGCGTCAATCTAAAGTGGACGCTGAGATAGCGTGCACGGTGCGGGCAATGCACGTTCTGTACCAGTCATTCGTTCAGTGCGCGTGTAACGTAAAAGTAGAATAGAAAAGTAGAAGGCAGCTGCTAGCTTGCCACACACTGCAGCGCAGAGCATGCAGGTAACGCAGCGCGACGCCTGCAGACAAGGCAGCGAGAAGCCTGCCATACATTCCGAGCAACTAAAATTTCCTAACATCTACAGAGCAATAATTAATTAACCAATCAATCAAAACACCTCGAGAGGCGGTGACGGCTTGACGCGAGCGGGGGCTGACGGCAATGAGCGTGCGGGCTTGTGACTTCCTGTGCGCGGGCGGAGCGAACAAGCCTTGGCTGGCGTTGGGCTGCTTTGCGGCGTCCACTGTTGTTGGTCTCGTCATCGCTGCTGCTCCCCGCCTTCGGTATTCCTCAGATTGCCCGGAATTGCCTGGGCGTCCGCGGCGGCCATTGGCGGCTTGATGCTGCACGCCTCACACACGGCATTCTACCGTCACTGCTGCTATCGCTGCTGAGCCCCAGCTCGCTGCTGCGACTCCAGTCCTCACTGACGCTCCCCTGGTTGTGCCAGGCGCGGTGCTCGGCATCCCATTGCGCGTACTGGGCTTCTGGGTCGTTGCTGTTGATATCAAAGTCACTGGCGCTGGTGTCGAGCTCAGTGGAGGACAGAGGATTTGAGTACAGTCCTTCTAGGTGGTCCATCCAGGCTTCCATCCATGTGGGAGTTGGGGGTCCTCTCCAGCTGTCGCTGCTGCTCCGGCGTCCGATTCCCTTGTTGCTGCTGCTGGTGTACTGCCCGTATCCCCGGCCACTGTGATCTTCGGTGCTACTGCCGTTCACGTTGCTCGCTGCGTCTATGCCACCGATGTACACCTCCATAGGCTGCTCTGCAGTGACAGGGGCCGATGTCGCGAGGCGGGCAGGGGCTGGCACGGCAATGATGCCACCATCTTCAGGATGATTTTGACGCGCATTCAAGGGGGTCCTCTTGAGTGGGTAGCGGCACCGAAGTTTTCAAATATCAAATAATTTTGAAATCCTTCAAGCTTTTTGTAAATCGTTCAGTCTCCGGTTGAATCAATCTCAGCTCTCACCCAAATCTGCAGCACCCTCTGAACACGGACAAACACGAAGGCAAACTCGGTGTTCTTTTCATTCTTTACTGAAGTCCACTCTTGCTCCATGTTCGTCTGTGACCAATAATTCTGAGAGCCTTGTCACGGCCTCAGCGCACTCGACGGTGCAGGAGTGTTCCTGCACCTCGCGTCTATTCTACATGTCTACAGAAAGCGAACACAAATGCGCAGACAGGTTAAAATACAGGCCAAACGAGTTAAAAAGATAATAGTTAAAAGGCTGGGTAATTCTCAAACCCGTGCCCTGTTTAGGTGTAAGGCGGTCATTGCATATACTGTGCAACTTACTATCCATAACTCATGAATGTCAGGGAAACGGGTTACAAAACTCCTGAAACTATAACACTTTCGCGTCTTGTTCCTGACGCTTCTCCTGGTCTTCTGTCTGTATTCCCTGTTCTCTACACTGTGGACGGCGTCATACGGCGACGCTAACCTCGCATGAAGTGATTTCAAAACTTCAGATCAAAAGCAAAAATTGAACTATCGCCGTAACTTAAACTATAAGCATTGTTACTTCAAGCCTATCGTAAAACCGACAATTCCATGTCTAATTCCTCTTCATTTGCATGGAATGAGACATGTTTTGATAATAAAAAATGCCGAACACGCGCGCGATGCCGACACTGCACCGACTGCGCTTCAGACTGCACATGGCACAAATGAGTCAGAAAACCAAACAGTCAGGAGTCAAGCAGGTCATTTTGGTAATTGTAAACAATTAAACAGTAATGTCAGTACTTTCAGTACAGAACAGAGCCTAGGACCAATCTGCATATGGGAACCAGGACCCCATACGCATCAGCACCCTCCCTAAGATTTAGGCGGCCAAAACAGGTACACTTTTGTACCGGGGTGTCTGCAAGATTTGACCAGGTTTGAGGTTTCAGGTTTGATTTTCCGGGTACTAGACGCCTTTCGGCCCCGGGGGGCCACCTGGTCGGGCCAGGTGATATCCTCCCCACCGGGTCCTAGTGGGGGGCCCTCCAAGACGCATTTCTTGCCTGGTGGCGGAGTCCCCCGGGTTCACAGGGCTCGGAGCCCCTTCCCTCCCCGGCTTCCCCGTTTCGCCACTCCTGGTCAGTGCATCAATTCGCAGCCGCGGCTGCGGGCGCTTACCCACCACGTCGCCCCCCTAATACGTGGTCGCCCGGGGCGCCGGCGCCGCCGGGGCCGTGCTACTGGTTTGTCGCCAGTGGGACCCCCTTGGGCTGGCGCGGAGGCTGCCTAGCCTAGGGGTTGGGGCGTGGCGCAGTGCGCCACTACTGCCTTGGCGGGTGCAGTGCCCTGTCCGTGTGCGCGCGGCGCTCGCGGCCGGTTCGGGGGGTTCCGGCCGGTACCTGGTTTTGTGTCTCTCCTGTTTCCCCCTTCCCGCCCCGCGTGTCCCGCGCTGCGTGTGGCGGGCCGTCCCGTCCGGTTGTCCCTTACCCTCGCTCGCTGGTACGCCATTCCACGCGGTCTGTGCGTTCCGCGAGCTCGGTCCGGTTGCCCTTCTGGTAGTCCTCGCGTGCCCTTTGCGTGTTTGTGCGCTCGCGCTCCCGCGGCGTCCGCTCCCCCCCCCCCTGGGTGGTGTGGCGTGCGCACCTCGCGCGGTCCCGGCACTGGGCGCTGGTAGGGCCGTTCCACGTGGTCCGTGCCCCTCAGCGTGTCCTGCCCCGGTCCCTTGCTCCGTCTGGCGTGCTTGGGGGGGGGCGGTCCGGTCCCGGCTCCCCCCTACTTGGCTTGGGGTTGTGGGGGTGGCGAAAAGGCGTCCCCGGGGGGGGTGCCTTCCACTGTTGCGAGGGGCGTCTGGGGTCAGGCGCTCCCCGTCCCCTGACTGCCCACCCACTGGGCGGGCTGTTGGGGTCCGCTACCCACGTGCTGTTGGCGCGGGCGTGTGGCCGTGGGGGCCCTACACTGTCCCCTTGGCCTGCACGCCCTGTGGGGGCTGCGTGCCATGGGGCGGGTCCGTGGCGTTCGTGTGCTGGGGGGCGGGCTGGGGGGGGGGGGGGGGGGCGGCCCGTGCGCCGTGCCCCCTGTTTGTGCGGCCGGGGGGGGCCTGTAGGGCGGGGGGTCGCTCTGCCTCGTTCCGTCCCTCTGCCTTCCCTGGGCAGGCAACAAAGCGGGTGTCACTGGTGTCGTTCTGTCCGTGGGGAAGGTGGCCCCCCATACCACTCCGGTTCGTGCTCGCCCGCCTTCACTGGGCGCAATCTGTGCAGCGTCCTGGCGCGTTGGCGCTGGCTCGCTTGTTCCCCGCGGTTCCTGTGGGAGCCGGCGGCTGGGGCGGGGGGGCGGGCCGCGCTCCGGCTCCTCTCTCGGGCGGGGGGAGGGGGGACCATCCCCCCTGCCTCAGGGGGTGGGGGCCGGTGCCCCCGCGGCTTGCGGGCCGGTGGGGGGGGTTGGGGGGGGGGTTCGCGCCGCTGCCTCCCTGCTCCCCCTCTGGGTGGCGGCCCGCGGTTCCCCATCCTGGCCCCCCTCGTGTCGTCGGCGCACTCCCCTCCGGCGTGCGCGTGCGGTCGGGGTCGCGGGGCCGCCCCGGGGTGGGGGGGGATGAGGGGCGGCCCGTGGACCGCTCCCCCGGGGGCCCCTGCAGACCTGAACCCCCCCTCTGCCCCCCCTGAGTGGGCTGTGGTCATGGCAGGGTCATGGGGGGCAGGGCCCCCATACTGTTCTGGCGCGCCGCCGTGCGCCGCCCCCAGGCTTGGTCCGCGCGTTGCTCCGGCGCGCTGGTGTGGGCTCGCCTGTCGGCCGCGACCCCCGCGGGAGCAGGCGGCTGGGGGCGCTGGGGCGCGCGGTGTGCAGGTCCAGCCGCATCCCCCCCCCCGGCGTCGCGGGTCCCTTCTGGGGGAGGGGGTGCGTCCCCTTGGCTCCGGGGGGGCGGAGGGTCGCTCCTGTGGCCCCAAAGCTGGGGGGGGGGGGCGGGGGGGGGGGGGTGGGGGGGCCGCCCCCCCGCCCCCCTGCCCCGTCGGGCGTCGGCCTGCCATCCATTGTCTCCGGCGTGCCCCCCCGGGGTATACTCGTGCCGTGGGGTTTGCCGGGCGGCCGCGGGTGTCGGGCGCGGTCCGGTCGGCCGCCAATGGGTCAGTGCGGCGGGGGGGCGGGGGGGGAGGGGGGGGGAGGGGGGGACCCCCCCCGCCCTGGTTTGCGCCCCCGTCTTCCCCGGGCCGGCCTCTGAAGGGGCCGCTCCGTTTGCGCCGTCCTGGGCGTCGCCGGTCCGGCGTCGGCCGGCAGCAGGCAGGGCCTGCGGGCGCCTGCCTCGGCCCTGGTGCCCCCTCACCCCGGGAGCAGCGGCCTCTTCGGGGGGGGTGCGGGGCCGCCGTTCCTTCTGCCTGCCTCCGTCGGCTCTTGGGCCTGAGGGGGAGGGGGGGGGGGGAATGGGGGGGGCCCTCTGGTCCCCTGGCGCCGCCCCCTGACGGCTGAGGGGGGGCGGCATGGCGGTCACAGCCCCGGGGGCCAGCCGTCGGCTGGGGGGTCGCACTCTTCCCCCGCCCCCCTCTACCTAGAGTCGGACCCTAGTGCAGGCCCTCGCTGGGGCCCCTCGTCCCCCCCGCTGTCGTCGCGCGGCGCTGGCCGGCCGGGGGCAGCCGTGAGGTTTAGTGGTCAGCGGTTAGCAGGCTGCGGGGCAGTAGGTTTCCCCCCGCGCTCGTTGTCTCTGCCCTCCCTCCCGCGGGAGGTGGCGCGCGCTCCTTCGTCACGCCGTACTGTGGGGGCGGCGTGGGTCAGGGGGCCCAGCTCCCCCCCCCACTTTCTCGCGTCCGCTGTCTGGGCCGTCACCTGCGCCGCTGCTTGTGTGGGGGCTGGGGCTGTGGCGGCGGCGGGTTGCGCCGGCGGTAGCGCCAGTGGGCGAGGGCGCTGCGCAAGGCCCGGGGGAGCCAGTTGTTGGCGTCCGCATCCGTGATGCGGAGTACCGCTCCCCCTTCCAGGAAGGCCGGCCACGTCGGCCCCCTGTCGGGCCACGCCGCCCGGATCACTGACCTGAGGACCCTCTCGTGGTCCTCTGGGGCTGCCCGGCCCCCCGGGGGTACCTCTCGGTTTCCTCCGTCCCTCCGGAGGAGCACGGCATCGAAGGGCCGGTTCCTCAACCCCCTGGTGGGCCCCTGGTTGGCCCAGCTCAACCACCCGTACACCTCCGGGGGGAGGGCCTCATCCCCCAGAGGCACCGGGACCGTGCCCCAGTCCCGGTCCCAGGGCCGGGCCCCCTCTGCCCCTCGCGCCGGCTCCCCCTGCTGCCCCTGTGCCTGCGGCGCCAATGCCGCGTTTCAGCCCCCCCCCCGCCGAGGCCATCCGCGCCGGCTCCGCTCTCGGCGCGGGGGGGGCTGGCTGGTGCCAGGGTCGTGCGGGTTTGGGGGTGATGAGCTCGCCGGCGTCAGGGTCGATGTTGTAGAGGTGGTGGTGGTGGTGGTGGTGGTGGTGGGTGTGGTGCGCCGGCATCTGTTGGATGCCGGGGGGGATGCACCTCACCGGCTGCACGTCCGGCTGAGGGGGCGCCCCGCCCCCCGCCCCCCTCCCTTCGACCCGCCCTCCCCCCCGGGCTCCCATGCCCCGTCCGGCCTGTCCCTTGGGGCCTGTGGCGCCCTTGCCCTTGCCCTTGGGCCCCCTTCCGGCCCCCTGCCCGTGCCGTGGGTCCCGCCCCCTGTCAACCACGCCCTGGCCTGCCCGCTCGCCCACCGTCCCTCGCCCCGCTCCCTGCACCTGGGCGCCCTGCCCGCGTCCCTGTGCGCCCTTCCCGTGCCCTGGCCCCTCCCCGGCCCCCTGCCCTGAGTCGCGCCGTCCGCTGCCCGCGCTCTGTCCCCCTCTGCTGCTGCGCCCTTGCTCCTTGCCGCGCGTGCCCTGGCCCGCTCCTTGCGCATGCTCCTGGGCACTCCCCCTGTCGCCTCCTGTCCCCCGCTCCGCGCCCCCCTGGCTGGCACGCAGCTCTGCGTGCGCGCCGTCCCCTCTTTCCTGGATCACGCGCCGGGCGTCCCGCTGCCTTTGCAACTGCAGCAGCGTGACGCCCGGCGGCGAGCGCTCGGGCGCCGGGGGGCGGACGTGCCGCGTCCGCCCCGGGGGGAAGGGCTTGGGGGGAAACGGCTTGGGGGGGCTGGTGTTGGTGTGGGTGGGGTTGGTGTGGGCGCGGTACTTCGCGCTCTCCCTGCCCACTGCTGCTGCTGCGGCGGCCGCCGGCGAGGCGCCCGTGGCCTGTGCGGGGTCCTTCCCCCGCTTTCGCGGCGTGCTGGGGGCCGCAGCGTGGCCGGCCCAGGCGGTGGCGCGGCTCGCCGGGGCCGCGGTCGCAACCCCTGGCGCGCCCTCCCCGCTCCCCTCTGCGGCTGGGGCAGCCCTCGGCGATGCGCCCGGTTACTGCGCCGGGGCTACACCCCGTGTCGGCGGCGTGCCGGGGTCCGCGGTCGGGGCCGCGGCGTGGCTCGCTGGGGCTGCGGTCTCCGCCTCCCGCGCGTCTGGGGCCCCCTCCCGGGGCGGGGCGGCAGGGCTTGCTGCTTGGGCCGCGGGGGCGGTCACCTCGGCTGGCTCAGGCTCCTAGGTCGATGGCCCGGTGTCGGCGGAGGCCACCGGGGGCTGCCCAGCCGGCGGCCCGACCAGCACCGCCGCCTCCGCCAGCCTCCGCTCCTCGCGCTCCGCGGGGGTCTCCCCTGTCCACCCCGAGGAGACGGGGGAGCGGGAGCGGGACCGGTGGTGGTGGCGGTCGTCCTGGTGGGGAGAGCCATCAGAGCCTGCCATCACTGTTATCCTGGTAGGCATGCTCGGCGCAGGTGCACCCTTCCCACTACCTCCCGGTGCATCAGTTTGGTGCCGGGGGCAGTGCCGTGCGGTGCTCCGCGGGGGGAGGGGGGGAGGGGGTGGGGGGCCGGCTGTGGCGTCAGCCCCGTACGCGCGGGGGCCGGCGGCCATCCATCGGCATTGGGAGGGGAGGCGGGGGAGCCACGCGGCCCACGCGTCGCGCCACAGCTCCAAGTCTGGGGCGGGGCTCAGGGCCCTGGGCCCCCGGGGGTCGTCGGGTGGTGCCGGGGGGAGCCGCACTAGGTGGACCCCCGTAACGGCGGTGACCTCCTGTGTTCGCAGGAAGGTGTGTACCCCGTCCCGCGCCGCGGGTGCCGGGAGGGGGGGGCGGGGTATGGGTGCTGCCCCATAGAGGTGGGTGGGGGTGATCCGCAGGACCCGTTCCGGGTCCCCGCGGGTCGCGACCACGAGGAGGAGCAGGGGGGTGCCAGGGCACTCTTGCCAGAGGACCTGCCCCTTGTGGTGGGCACCCCCGGTTCTGGAGAGGGGGGGGGACAGGTCTGGGATGGCCCAGATGCGGGGCGCGTGCGTCGCCGGCGGGAGGGCGGGGCACCAGGTGGGCTCCCTGGGGAACGCCTCGCACATGACGGCGTACGGGGGGTCGGCCTGGCGCCGTCGTACACCGGGTTGGTCGGCCAGGGGCGGGCGGGCGCCTCGTCCGCGCCTTCCACGAACAGCGTGATTTCGCCCACCTCCAGGTTCCCGTCCGGTGGGTGTAGAAGGTGGAGCGCCGCATCCAGCTCGGACACTCCCACCGGGTATGTGGCGCGCGCCTGGTTCAGGTACGGGGCCGTGTCCCCGGAGTAGCGCGTCCTGAGGGCTTGCAGCAGGGCTGGGGCACTGCTGCGGAGGGACATGGCGGACCCCGCTCCCGTCAGCCGCAGGGTGTCCCCCATGGACAGGGGCCGGCCCGACCGGTTGGACTCGTGCCACTCCATCCAGTGCCCGTAGAGGGCCGCCTTCGGGCTGATGAGCCCCAGCTGGATGGCGTTCACGATCCGGTGCATCGCCGGGAGCAGCGTAGGGGCCCTTGCTCCGTTCAGGGCGCGGACGGCCGGGAGGGCGGTCTCGTTGAGGAAAGCCCTCGCACTGCATAACAGGTCAAGCCGTGCGGTAGCGTGCACCTTGTGCGCCTCCGCCACCGCGTCCCCCACTAGGCCCCGGACAGTCGCCTCCTGCGCTTTGCGACGGGCCCTGGCGTGTCCCGGCTCGTCCCCCCGTCGGCGTGGCATGGTACTGCGGCCTCTGCAAAGGGCAGCGGTGGGTGGGGGTCAGGGCGCGATCACGTGCGACAGGTGCGCAACGGATGTGGCGTCCCGCAGGTGCACGTGGATCCACAGAAGGGCAGCGCCCGCGGGGCCCGCGCGTTCGTGTGAGGGGACGTGTGCCCCCTCGATGCGCCGGTGCACGGCCTCCTCCTCTGTGTGCCTGCGCGGGCCTGCGGGAGGTTCGAGCCAGGGGCACGCGGCCACCTTGGCGCAGCGCGCGCACCTGTTGGCGCCTGTTGACGCTGCGGTGGACACCGTGTCACATTCCCCGCAGAGCCGGCAGGTGTGTGGGAGGTGGGAGGGCGGCGACCAAGGGTCGAGATGGCCGAGCCAGAGGTCGTCCCACCTCTGTCAGAGGGGGTCCCGGATCTCCAGCAGGCGGGCGCGGACGCGGCGCCGGTAGTCCCTGCCGAGCGTCTTCCGCTGGACCTCCCGCCACGTGTCGTCGGAGAGAATACCGTGGTCGTGGAAGGCGGCGATGAGGTCGTCCCACGCCAGGCGGGGGTGCCCCCTGGGGGGGGGTTGCCATGTACACCTGGCGCCTGGTGAGGTGGGGCGCCAGCGCATCCCATTGGCACCCGTTTGCGGCGTCCGGTGGAGGAGGGCCAGCAGCGTGCCGTCCGCGATTGCCTCCCATCCCACTCGCAGCCCTTCGCAGCCGTCCAGCTCCTGGCGCAGCGCGGCTGCAATGTCGGTGGGGAGCATGAGGAGCAAGGGCCCCTGGGTGTCGCCCAGCCGGAACAGGGCGTTGTCGTATACCGGCCCCCCAGCTTTGAAGTGCGCCACGGCGAGCTGGGCGGCCCCGTCCTCGGGGGGGGTGCCATCGGACGGTGGCCGCGGCGTGTCCCCATTTGCGTATCTCCGTAGCCCGGAGTAAGTTGGCAGCATGAAGGACGAGGCGGGGGGGGACGGGTGTCCTGACGAGTGAGGATACGTCCCTAGTCCATCCTGTTTGCGGCCCCGGGGCTGCTTGCAGCCATTCCCCCGTCGCCGGGTCCCACGGATGGTCAGGTCCCGCCCCGCGGATCAAGGTGGGTCTCGGCCGGGTGTCCGGCCCCCATCCCTTGAGCGGGATGGCGGCTTATCGTTGCGCAGGGGTCTCCGAGGCTCGCGTGGCGGCGCAACACTGGCTCAACTCGCGCGCCCACTCCTCACCCACTATGCGTGCCTCCCACGCGGTCATGGAGCCGCGCCTGATGATCCACGGTGGGAAGAGGGCGTCTTGTAGGTGCTTCGAGAACCCCCCTGACAGGTCCTGATACGGGTGGGGGCCCTCTTGTGGCGGGCACTCCAGAGTGCCATTCAGCACACGGAGGGAGGCTACTAAGTCCTTGTCAGGGCACGGGGGAGGGGGGGGGTGGTCGCCCTCCGCCGCGTTGAGCCATCGGTGCGCCCGGGCCGCCGCGCTTAGGGGCTCGCGGAGGAGTTGCTCCAGCCGGTGGTTTGCGAAGCTCCCATGCGAAGTCCCCCAGCCGGAGCATGTGGTGGAGGAAATTGTCCACAGAGGTCCCTCCCGGCGGGTCGTAGCGGACTATGGCGCGGAGCTGCGCCTCCACGTCCTCCGGCACAAGTCCGGAGCAGAAGACTTCCGTCCCTGTGGCGCCTGCGGAGCGCCACGAGGCCACCCACAGGGCTTTGAACCCGGCTGGGAGGTGGCGGGCCGCCTCGTGTACCGCCTGGCGGTAGTGGGGCCAGAGGAGCCGTGAGTGGGTGCACTCCACGTGCATGTGCACCAGGGTCTCCTCCGGGCCGCCGCATGGGAGGCACCGTTGTGGGAGGATGGCGACGCCGGAGAGCCGCTCCTTACGGACGCGGAGCCTGCGCTGCACCGGCGTGTGGGCGTCTCTGGCTCGCAGCGCCCGGCGGTTGGTGGCCGTCGCGGTGAGGTCCCGGGCGTGGACATAGGTTGTGGCGTGGGCCGCGCCCAAAGGTGTGTGTCCTCGGTGCATCAGCGCATGGTCCGTCTGCGCCCGCGGCGCGACCTCGCCGAGCGCCCGCATCGTGGGGGGTCGTAGATCGAGGTGGCTGTCACGGCCGGCGACAATGAGTTGGGTGTGGCCAGGGTCGGGGGGCGTGTTTTGCAAGACGGTGTCCTGGGACGCCGCCCAGTCCGCCTTGTGCAGTAGGGCGTCACTGTGGTGCGAGGTGGCTCGGACGTACCAGAACGGGTGCCCGGCGTGTCGCCCTCGCGCGCACAGGCCGTCCCGGAGCCACCGTAGGGGCATCTGGTTGACCACCTTCGCCGCGCCCGCGGGGACCCCCGTGGTCCGCTCGCGATCTGCGTGTTGCAGGAGGTGGAGGATGACTTCGGCGTCCACCGTGTGGACCCATGGTCGGTGGGCACCGTATTGTAGGGGGAGGGAGGCGGCCACCCCCTCCCCGTCGGGCACCATGCCCGAGATGGCCGCCGCCCACGTGCGGGTGAGGTCGGCGGCGAGAGCGACGCTGGTGGTGTGTTTGCAGGGTCCGCCCCCTGACGCGTCGGAAGAGGTGTGGCCCCGGGCCTCCGGGATCCAGTAGTACCCGGTGGGGCTGAGCCACCCCGCATTGAGGTCGGCGGAGTGCCACCGGACGTCCGGGTGGCTGGGGGTCAATTGGTCCACGCCCAGCGCCCTGGTGTCGCCGGGGCTGATCGCCGGGTGGTCCTGCAGCCGGATTTCCGCTCCGGCCATCGTGCTTGCCCAGGACCGAAGTGCCGTCACATGTTCCTTGAGCCAAGCCAGGTGTCCCGTGTCCTCCGGCTCGTCCTCCAACGCGTGCACTGCCATGTGTGGGTCCTGCGGCACCCCCGTAGCTACCAGCAGGGCGGTGCCGCGGGGGAGTCCACGGGGTTTGGGTTGGCCTGCCCCCACCTGCACTATTACCCACTCGGCCTGGAGCTGCGCTTGCCCCGCCGCTTCGGTGCATTGGTCGTCCGTGGTCACCAACCACAGCGGCGTCGGCGCGTGGGGCCGGGGGCGCAGGGGCTCGGGACACGCCACATCCGCGTTAGGCTCTCGGTGCTCGCTTTCCGCGAGTACGTCGTGGGGGGTGTACATGAGGGCTTCCGGCGGGTGGTACGCCGCCCCCCGCGTGGGGGGGGATAGGCCGCCCCGGCGGCGGTAGCCCCCGACGTGGAGGTGCAGGCCGTCCGGGGTCACCCGTGGGCCAGTGTGGGCGTCCTGCTTAGCCCTCGTGGGGTGGACGAGTCTCAGGCGGGGGTCCCGTGTACCGGTGGTGTGGAAGAGGTGGGCCAAGGCGTCGCACCACCTGGGGTGGTTGGTGGGCTCCTGCTCGCGGCGGCAATAGTGGAGGTGTTCATCGGCGCATTGGTTGAGGCATTCCCGCACCGCCGTCGGCCACGGGTCGTCGTTGTCGGGGAAGGGGTGGCGTGGCCCGTGGTGCCCATACCACGGCGTCGTGTGCGGCACCGTCAGGCGGCTGCTGCTCTCCGCCTTCGGTATTCCTGAGATTGCCCGGAATTGCCTGGGCATCCGCGGCGGCCATTGGCGGCTTGATGCTGCACGCCTCCCACACGGCATTCTACCGTCGCTGCTGCTATCGCTGCTGAGCCCCAGCTCGCTGCTGCGACTCCAGTCCTCACTGACGCTCCTCTGGTTGTGCCAGGCGCGGCGCTCGGCACCCCATTGCGCGTACTGGGCTTCTGGGTCGTTGCTGTTTATATCAAAGTCACTGGCGCTGGTGTCGAGCTCACTGGAGGACAGAGGATTTGACTACAGTCCCTCTAGGTGGTCCATCCACGCTTCCATCCATGTGGGTGTTGGGGGTCCTCTCCAGCTGTCGCTGCTGCTCCGGCGTCCCATTCTATCGTTGCTGCTGCTGGTTTACTGCCCGTATCCCCGGCCACTGTGATCTTGGGTGCTACTGCCGTTCACGTCGCTCGCTGCGTCTATGCCAGCGATGTACACCTCCATAGGCTGCTCTGCAGTGACAGGGGCCGATGTCGCGAGGCGGGCAGGTGCTGGCACGGCAATGATGCCACCATCTTCGGGATTATTTTGACGCGTATTCAAGGGGGTCCTCTTGAGTGGGTAGCGGCACCGAAGTTTTCAAATATCAAATAATTTTAAAATCCTTCAAGCTTTTTGTAAATCCTTCAGTCTCCGGTCGAATGAATCTCCGCTCTCACCCAAATCTGCAGCACCCTCTGAACACGGACAAACACGAAGGCAAACTCGGTGTTCTTTTCATTCTTGACTGAAGTCCACTCTTGCTCCATGTTCGTCTTTGACGAATAGTTCTGAGAGCCTTGCCACGGCCTCAGCGCACTCGACGGTGCAGGAGTGTTCCTGCACCTCGCCTCTGTTCTACATGTCCACAGACGGCGAACACAAATGCGCATACAGGTTAAAATACAGGCCAAACGAGTTAAAAGGCTGGGTAATTCCCAAACCCCTGCCCTGTTTAGGTGTAAGGCGGTCATTGGATATACTGTGCAACTTACTATCCATAACTCATGAGTGTCAGGGAAACGGGTTACAAAACTTCTGAAACTATAACAATGTCGCGTCCTGTTCCTGGCGCTTCTCCTGGTCTTCTGTCTGTCTTCCCTGTCCTCTACACTGTGGACGGCGTCATACGGCGACGCTAACCTCGCATGAAGTGATTTCAAAACTTCAGATCAAAACCAAAAATTGAACTATCGCCGTAACTTAAACTATAAGCATTGTTACTTCAAGCCTATCGTAAAAGCGACAATTCCATGTCTAATTCCTCTTCATTTGCATGGAATGAGACATGTTTTGATAATAAAAAATGCCGAACACGCGCGCGATGCCGACACTGCACCGGCTGCGCTTCAGACTGCACATGGCACAAATGAGTCAGGAAACCAAACAATCAGGAGTCAAGCAGGTCATTTTGGTTATTGTAAACAAAAAAACAGCAACATCAGTACTTTCAGTACAGAACAGAGCCTAGGACCAATCTGCATATGGGAACGAGGACCCCATACGCATCAGCACCCTCACTAAGATTTAGGCGGCGGAAACAGGTACACTTTTGTACCGGGATGTCTGCAAGATTTGACTAGGTAATTTTCCTTATTTCCCTACTTTTTGCCGAGGGAAAATTTAAGCAGCCAGCTTTTTAGTCCAATTACCCCCAAAAATGCATGTTTTCGGACCAAAAAGGCATATGCTGGGTTTGGCAAAATACCTATATTTTTTTCGTAGAGGCCCAAAATCTGCGGTATTCTGATTTACATACCCTACTTTTATACTTTCGTACCTGAGAACATTTTGTCATGATGTTTATTCTTAGCCTTTTCATGCTCACTGACTGAAGAATGTAGTTAACTGATGCCTTTTTAAATTTGTATTGCGAAACCTCGCGGTGCAAAGTGAAAATGTGGGTATATCCCTTGAATTACCCTCATTGTGAATTGCAATGCGAGGCCTCGCATTCCTAGTTGGGTAATTTGGCTATTGTACCTGCATTTTCAGAATGCATATTTAGCAATACACCTATTTACATTGATAGCTGCACTGTGTACATACTGAACAGCAGCCACATATTGGTGAAACGGGGTCCTTTTACACATTCCAACTGAGTGTATTGCGAGGCCTCCCAATCCAAAATGTGGGTAAATAGCTCCATTTTCCCACAAAAATGATTTCGGATTGCGAGGCCTCCCAATCCCTGAAGAAAATGTGAAAAGGCACCCCTTTTGTACAGCCTTGGTGATGAACTGACGTTTTTGAGACCGGGTCCCGCTTTGCAAAATCGTTGACAAAAAAGGTGGGTATTTGGTAGAATTTACCCACCATGTTTTTCTGTTCATTTTTCTAACGACCCCGGTACAAAAGTGTACCCGCTTCGGCCGCCTAAGTAAGAGGTTGTCGCCGCAGATAGAGAACCTCTAAACATCAATGTGGGACCTAGGCTAGCGGGTCAGACACCACAGGTGGGTCAGATACCACAGAGTGAATTCTAAAAGTAGAGCGTCAATCTAAAGTGGACGCTGAGATAACGTGCACAGTGCGGGCGATGCACGTTCTGTAGTGCCATGACGCAGGCTAGATTGGTCTCTGGTCGGCCACGTCCGTGGTTGCTTGACCTGATTTAGGCATTGTTTCTTGGTTCCTAGTTTTGCCCCGTGGTCTAGTTCTTCTTGGGTTTGTCTCCCTGCGTCAAAAAGTACAACCCTGTTCTGAAAGTCCTGAACACCCCAGGACAGCCTCACCAACAAGCGGCAACAAGTCGGTGAGGATCACTGGGGTATACACGGGGATGCTGAGTGACGGATGGACACAATGATGGGGTAAGAAGCTGATGCAACAAAAATATTCGAAACAGAAATGGTAGGCGATCCGATGTGACAAAACGGATCACAGTAGGTCACCAAGCAGACATGCTAGGAGAGGTCATGATAGGGATGCAGGTTCAAATTCGCACAAATTCGAATTCGCCTCGAATTCGCACGAATTCGCGGACCGCCCCGAATTCGAATTCGCAACTTAAAATTCAAATTCCCCAGAATTCGCTTGAATCCACCCGAGGCTGAGAATCCATAGGCACCTACAATTTACCTTCCAGTTTGCAATTCACCTCTTTGCATATGGGTATGCCTCTCCCCAGCACCATATGGCATAAAAGACTTCAAGTCCAAAAGCTTCAATAACCTTGCAATTTTTGTTGTTTGTTGTTGCTTGCGTTCGCCATGCTTAAACCATTTGACAAAAAAAAACAAATGAAGACCAAGGACCCCAAATTTCCAAGTATAGACCCTTCCTTGATTCTGTCAAATGCCTTTTGGAAAAGAAGCAGCAACGAAGCATGCAAAATCACCAATCCACACACAAACCATCACATGTGAACCACTTGTTGCCCTTATTGGGCCTTCATTCATTGCATTCTGGAATTGAATGATTGAACTGCAATTCATCTAAGAGAGAGGATAACAAATACAAGGGAAACGTGGGCAATCAATTTCAATTAACATTATGATTGTCATGATGCTCAATGGTCATCACCATGTCACTGTCACAATGCACTGTCAAATCTGGATTTTTTCAAACCCGGGAATAAGGATTTCTCTGCATGCACGGCTCCGGAAAGGGTAAGGAGGGTACCGATATAAAGGGTAGGCAAGGGAGAACACATTTTGACTCTTCAAAGTCGAAAAAAAAAGTAGAAAATTCAAAGTTCGCGACGCGGTTTTCTCCGAACTGGTGGGGTACTGGGAAGAATGGAGGGCACTGTCGTGTTCACCGAAGCGAGGCGCAAAAAGCAGTGTGTTCGAAACTCAAAAACAAATTTTACTCTCGAAAATGAGTACGCAGGCACGAAGCAAAGAACTGAATGGTTCAATCAGAGCAGAATGATCATAATTTTCACTGTGTAAAGTCGAAAAAATTATTACATAGCACAATTCACAGTTAGGTTTTCATTCGGACAAAGAACGGCGCACGCGTGATCATTTTGCGGTCGCCTGCGAGTTCGCAGCGCGAATTCGCCCCGAATTCGCAGTACTGTGAATTTCAGGCCGAATTCGCAGCGAATTCGCGCTGCGAACGAATTCGCAGCAGATTCGGCGAATTCAAATGGAATTCGCTGCGAATCTGCATCCCTAGGTCATGATTAGCATATTCAGAACGAAGAAGGTTGCTTGAGTCCCTGAACCCATATCAACTCCGTCCCTGAAACCGATTCAAGGGGTAATAATACCCAATTTTCGGTGCAGAAATGGCAAAAATAGGCAAAAATGGGGTGAATCCCATGGGTGGCCCGGGTAGCCAGGGTTGACGGGATAGGAGGCGGGACCGAAGACACATCACATTGGTTTTTATCTGATCCATCTCACCTACTCCACCTCAACTACACACCAATTCAGCAACACATTCAACATCATTCCCCCTCCTCGCACCTACACCACTAGGCACCAATCCTAATCACTTACTCTCTAATCACCCAATCCTCAATCTCCCCTCGTCTCCACCAAGCACTTACCTCCAGCCCCCACACCCATTCTTCTACCAACTGTCTTTGGTTGAACAGATGTAGACTCCTACCACCTCGCACCAGACCACGACCCCATGAATGTAGACACCCACCTCCATTTGCTGACACCTGCCTCACTCTACAGACAGCACCCCCCTCATGTTTTTGTACTCCTTGTAGGTTTGCGCACCCACTTATCTCATGGCTGTGGTGCGAGGCAAGTGCAAAGCGATGAATGCACGGCCCACAAAAAAGCAATAATCAAAGATAGAGCCAAGAAATTGCTTGAGCAAGCATGGGCAAAACAAAAAGAATGCATGATTGGTCAGTCGGTCTCTAGCAGTCTGAACCTGGGCCTGACCTGAATGAAACCAGGTTGGGTGTGACTGTTACTCCTGAATCCAGACCACTGGCTTGAAGCACCACGCGTGCCTGCACCCCCCCCCCCCCAGGCAACTGCCATTGCTCACGCACCACCGTTCACCCTCACATTCCACCCCCCCCCCCAACACCTGCCTCCTGCCCCCTTTCGCCCGAGTCTCATCCTCTATTTCCTGACACCTCTTTCAGCTTACCAGACCTCACCATCCTTGCCTGAAACCCCCGCCCCTGCTCTCCTGATGCCCCATACCAACCCCAGACCACTGGTACCCACCCGTCTTTAGTTGCTCATCACCACGCCACCTGTCTCAAGTTGCCTGCTACCAGACTCCTCTCTCACACACCCAACTTTCCCCCCCCAACACACAACCTGCATCCTCTTCCACTCCACTGCCACTTCACATCACACCCCCCCCCTCTTTTCCCCATACCCCCCAGCCACCCCCCCACGTCGCCCCTTTAGTTTTGGCTGTCCAGCGGTATATTTCAGCCCCCCTTACCTCCTTTCACTGCTGCACTGTCTGTATTTTTTCGTGCGCGTTTCTATTTTCATCATTTGCATCTATTTGCATCAGTTCAGTGCTCGTAACACCCTGGGTGTGGGATTTTCTGTACAATAGCCTCTGTCTTTGGTGAACTTCGGCTCGCCATGAACGCTTTGCCCGTGGTCAGGCCGCTTAGGTGCAATGCCTTCGGCGGGGGAGCGTCATGCCTTGGAAAAATAGGTTTTTAAAGTCCGTTTTGTATTCAAATCAGAAATGCACTTTTTTTGAATTTGCATCATCATTCTAAAGATTTCTGTCGACAAAATCTGGAAAACAATAGTCAATTTCTTGCTGCCTAAGTCACTGTAGTTTGTGTTCCATTTGCCAGAGCCGGACTGTACCCGTATGCAACTGCCGCGGCACCGTTCGCCGCAAAATGAAAGTCAAACAAATGTCATTTTCGCAAAACCTGCCACTGGGAAAGTAGCGGTGAATTGCGAAATTGTATTGACGGTAGCGCATTTTTCACTATCTCACTATTATCTCACTATTCACATTTTCCCACACCCACCCTCCCAATTTTTGGCAAAAAATAAGTTTTTGCTGGGCTCGGGTCGGCAATTCAAGGCCCCTCACCCTATTTTGCAGGTACCCAACTCAACAAAACATGTGTTGCAGGGTATGGCATTCAGAAAACTGGTGTTTGAGGCAACCCTACCCAAAAAAATGGCCATTTTTTGTCCAAAAATGGGATAAAAATGCCAATTTTGGGCCAAAAACAGTGTTGTTTGGGCTTGGGTGGTCAGCTGTAGGTTCCCGCACCCTATTTTGGAGATACCTGTCTCAAAAAAACATGTCTTGCACGGTATGGAAGCCAGAAGATGGGTGTTTCAAGGCCTACCCCCCGGAAATGGCCTTTTTGCCGAAAAATGGCCTAAAAATGCCAATTTTGGACCAAAAACAGTGTTGTTTTTGGGCTCGGGTGGCCAGTTCAAGGCCCCCCCACCCTATTTTGAGGTGCGTGATTCAAAGAAACATGTCTTACAGGGTATGGCGGCCTGAAAATGGGTGTTTCAAGGCCAGCCCCTCAAAAAGTGGCCACTTTTTACCCAAAAATGGCCGAAAGGTCCAATTTTAGGCCAAAAATAGTGTTTTTCGGGCTTGGGTGGTCAGTTCAAGGCCCGCCTACCATAGTTTGCAGGTGCCTGACTCAAAAGAACATGTGTTGCACGGTATGGCAGCTGGAAAATTGGTGTTTCAAGGCCACCCCGCTCAAGAAAAGGCAATGTTTTCCAAAAAAATGGCCTAAAATTGCTAATTTTGGGTAAAAAAACATTGTTTTTTGGGCTCTGGTAGTCAGTTCACCCTCCCCCCATTTTGCAGGTGCTTGACTAAAAAGAACAACATCTGTTGCAGGGCTGGGGTCCAGAAAATAGGTTTTTCAGGACCGCCCCAACCTGAAAAATGCCATTATTTGTCAAAAAACGGCCTAAAATTGCCAATGTTGTGCAAAGAAACTGTGTGTTATCGGCTTGGGGGCTCCGTTCACAGCCCCACCACCCTTTTTTGCAGGTGCCGGATTCACCAAAATAGGTTTCGCAGCATGGGTGGCATGATATTTGAGCCGCTAAACAAGTCACACCGCCATTTCTTCGGTTTTTGGAACAAACTAACACTTTTGCCTTCACAAAACCTATGTGTATCTAAGTGTGGAACTTCAAATTAGGTCTGGGCTCCTCATGGGCTTGCAGATATGGAACCGCCAATAGACCACGTGGGGGGCTGAAATTGGGATCCAAAATGGGGTGATTTGGCATGCCCAAAAATGAGCAAAAAATGAAAATATCCCCAAGGATATTCCTCTATGACGGCTTGGAGATGGGACTCACCATTCTGTGTCGGACTCAATGGGAGTCCAATGTGGGTCCACAGGCACTTGGTTCCCAAAGATCTCTACCGGCCATGGCATGGTGGTGGCCTAAGTTGAGGCCGCAAGTGCCAAAATGGCAAAATTGCCCACCCTGACCTTGGGCTAGCTCCTTGTGAGTGCGCGCATTGGTCGGCCCATGTGGCATGTGACCCATCGGGACCAATATGCACAAGCAACATACCATGTATGGTCCATTGGTCCATGCATCCGGCGTGCACAGGGGGGCTGAACATAGTGCACGTCGGGTCAAAAATATGAAAATTGGTTAACAATCGCCGAAAATGCGCACACTCATGGTTGCGGAAAATGTGACACATGTCCGACTGGGACCGGAGCCTGCCCTAAATTTGTGTCCAACATATCTTTTGGGTGTCGACCAAACCCCCCTCAATTTGGGAATGATGGGGTTCACAAGTGAGGCCATGATTAAAGAAGGTCCCTACCAGGACCGGCCCCCGCTGTGCCCCTTCCGCCTGTCACCCCTGCTGACTTGCTCCGGATCAACGATTGCATTTCTCAAAATCCTCAAAATCCAGGGTCCAAATCCAAAAATATAGAAAAGGTAATCCTCCTTCAACCCTGAACAGCAACCAGATCCCACAAGTATAGCAATAACCCAATTCACAATCCAAATCAGGCTGCGGGCTTCCGTTCAGCACATCGATGGTCTCACGATGGCGGGCATGTACAAGAATTGCACCAAGGAAGAAAGCCCTGAAATTGGCATATGAACACAAATAAAGCAAAGTTGGGGAAAGAGGTAAACATACACATTCACAGCCATAATCCCCTCATTCCCTGGACTCAAGACCTTCCCTTGACTCACCAACATATTGTCCTGAACCAGGTCAAATGAGACGGCTGAATGCCATGTGTCACAAGTCACTACACAAACCCCAAAAATGTGTTCACTCCCAAGCCTCTAAATCCTAGCCCAATAGGGGAGGTGGCGTGTCTTGGCCTAGAGTGGCACTCAGGACCATGCCCTACCCTGACATAACCTTGGTTGGACTTGGAGTCGAATGAGCTTGGAGATATGCCCCATGAGTTTGAACTCATAACATGCCAAAAAACTGCCAATTCACACCATATTGGCCATATATCAAATATATGCTCAAAATTGAAATTACCACTTATGCGAAGGCTCAAAGCATGCATGGAATCGAAGTCTAGTATTCATGGAGGATAGAGACCAAAGGCCAATGCCCATGTACATCCCCACTTTACCCTCGAAACCCCTTCGGATATGGGCGCCACGCACTGCCCAAGGTTCAGCCCATGATCTTGAGACCAATTCTTGTAACCCTTCGTGCGCCAAGCCAAATGGAGTACGCGATCTGGCATATGGTGGTGTTCAACTCCAAAGCATATGCCAACATATGAACAACATACCATGGTTCGACTCTCCATAGGCTTCTTGCTGATTGCCGACCAGGTAAGTACACAAAATGCAAAAATGAGCAAAAATTGAGGTCAAAAACATGAAAATATGACCAAACACAAATTTGTCATGATAGTATATCTCTATGCTCACCCATGATATCCGCTCATGGTTCAATACACAAATGATTGGAACCATTTGCGAACAATTCGCCCACTTGGATCCCCAATCGGGCGCATGGAGATACCTTCGCCACTAATATCTACATGCCCCATGAAAATGGGAGTGCACCCATGGATCTCTTTGTCAAACATACCATGAGCAATACATACGCGGTAGACTTGGTCTAGCGCTTTGAATTCCACAATTGGGACATGGGCAAAGCCCTTGTCACGTGTGGCTCCCCATCTCTTCGGCCACACGAAGATATATAACATGGGCGTGAGCATATCAAGACATATACCATACATATAACACATACCCTCAAAATGTGGCTCCCACCATGGTATGCCATGTCCCTCCATGGACATAACTTCACGTTAAAAATACGTGGGAACCCAAGGAAAGTATCTATGCAACCCCAACACTCATGCGGTACATTCGAAAGTCACATTAAAATATTCGGTTGCACGGTCCAAGAGTTATATATCACTTTGTACCCTCTTGACCATTATCCCTTGCTACACCGGGCATGTGTACACACCAAAGGCGTTTGATGCCTCATAAATTAAGTTGAGACTAAGGCGCCTGCAACCCAACCTTCCTTATTCTATTTCCTCACACTCGCGCGTAGATATGATCCTTCAAAGTGGTCCCATGATTCGCTTTTGTTTCCCTTATATCTCCAAGTCAAATGGGTGGCAAGTATAAGGGAAACCTGATTCGGACATAGGGAAAGGAGTACGACCACTCGAAGAAGTCCAAATCAAGTGCGGCGATGTCGAAGTCGAAAATCCGATTTCGACATCGCGAAAAATTCAGATTAAAATTTCGAGTGCTTATTTAGAAAATTGCGGAAGCAACGAACCCTTTGCTGATGAAATCTGACCCTTCAACGGAGTATCCGCCAAAATATCTGGAAATAACAGTTAACCAATCGGTTAGCGCAAAATCGCGAGCCAACTGACAGTCGCCGATACATTGACTATCAGTACGAAAGGCTGAAAAATCACGGAAACATTATGATAAAAAAACCCTGTTGATTCCTGATATTCTGAGATATAGATCTCCGCTGGCGGCGCCTCGGTACTGAATATGGCCGCTCGTAGCCGGAATGGCCAAACCCATAACACTATCACATCGGGTTAGTTCAGGTGGATGGGAGAGTATGATATCAGCCAATGGCGGCTTGCCGGCACATAGATACACACCCCAAGTGACCCCAAGATGGCCACGGGGGTCCGAACCGGCTTCACTCCCCTTCTCAGAGCGTCGTTACCGCTCGGAAGTCATTGAAGAGAGGACGGGAGGACCCCAATGGGCTCCAACCCCCCCCCCCATGTCCCAAAGACACATGGAGGCCCCACACACGTCGTAGGCGTCCCCCATGCCCCAAGGGAGGGGTGAGGACACTGATAATCAGCGCCCTACGCCATATCCGGTCTCCTCTTGATCTGCAACATGAACCAAGGGGATCAAAGATAGAAAAACGTCGTCGGTCGACCTAAATAAGTATACCACAGTGAAATATATATGTGGAGATCGAGTGAAGGGGGTAGATGGCCAATCAAGGCCGAAAAATCCCCGGATGAACGCCCTCACCCGTCTCCCCAAGCACAGAAACAAACAAAATGCCAAGGGGGATCCCTTATGGTGCTACAGCAGCTACCAAATGGACCAACACGTCCTTGACATCCAAAGAAATATTCTTTTTCTTCAGGTAGTCCATCCAGACCGTGGTATACCTCGGCACGAAACTGCTCGGAGGTTCCCACGAATCCCTGGATGCGGCGAATCCCTTCCATCGGACTTTCTAAAGCCTGCCCCCAGGCGTCCCGGGGTCCGGCTTGTCCGCCAGGATTCTCTCGGCGGTGAAGTCGTCGTCCTCACCCTCGTCGTCCGAGTCCACATCGCCGGCCGTGAACTCGAAGGTGACGGGACGTCCGCTGGGGTCTGGTGCTCGGGGACGAAGCTGGGTATGGTCGCGGTCCAGGATCTTGTTATCCCCCACACGAACCGCATACACATCCTGCCCGACCTTCCGCACAATTACCCCCGGCACATACCAAGATGCCTGCCGATGTCAGGACAGGACATCCTTGTGGTGCCGCTCCACCCACACGGTGTCTTGGAGAGCATACTTCTGGACTTTTCCCTGCTTGAAGTACTTGGCCCTCTTGTCATGCTCGTCCTGAAGTGCCCTGCACACCTTGGCCGCCGTGTCGTCCGCCTCAGCCATCATGGCGTTCGCATCCTGGGCCACTTTGCCATGGTTCAACCACGGGAGAGTGCGTGACACTCGATCCCGCAGGAACAGGATACGATGGGGCGACAGTCCAGTGGGCCCCGGAAGGTCGTGATGCGCTTGGAGTACCCTCCACAGCGAATTGTACCAATTCCGGCCCGGTTCGTCGATGTGCAGCTGGCGGAACCTTTCGAACATCTGCCGCCCGGCCACCTCAGCCCGGCCATTCGACCGGCTGTGGTACGCCACGGACTTGGCGTGCCGAATGCCCATGTGCTTGCACATCGTCTTGAACCACATCCCCACAAACTGACTGCCCCGATCGCTGCAGATGACAGCTGGGACATCGAAAATCGTCAGCCAATGCCTGATCATGGCATTAGCGACGGTCTTGGCCTGCAGCCCCACTCCATGCTTGTCCTTCTTGTCCTTCTTCTTGGACTTCTTGCCCGGGACTGCCACGATATACCCGCTGTGCCTATCCACCGCCAGGATGACACAGTCGTAGGTCTCTCCTTCCACGGTGACCTCAGGCATGGCGAATATATCCATGGCCACGGACCGCATAGGGGCCTCCGGTATAGCCGTATACACCGGGTTGCCCGCTGTGGAGTGGTTGGGGCTCTTCGTGGCCCGACACACGGCACAGTCGCTGCAGTACCTATCCAGGATGGCGTAGTACCCCGGAGGGAACTTGAAACGCCACTCCAGGTCCTGCTGCATCTTGTCTCGGCCAGGGTGCATGAGCTGGGCGTTGTGCCAATGGTCAATGAGCTCCTCCACTCGGTTTTCGGGCACCAGCAGCTTGTCCTTGAGGAACAACTTGTCGCCATCCTCGGTCAAGCCCTCGGGCCATTCGTCGTCCGACGGGGCGCTCACGGCATTCCAGTACTTGCTCCAGTGCTCGGATGCCGCGTAGTCATCTGACCAGTCCTCTGTGAGCACCGACCTGACTAGCTCTACAGGGGCCACCATCCATTGCTCGAGGGTTTCCTCTCGAATAGCTTGGACGCGGGCACCCCGGAACTTGGCCAGGTCCGTACGGTTCGCCATCACCACAAAGCACTTCACCCCCTCTTGCTCCATGACCTTCTCCATCTCGATGATGCGCTTGGCCTCCTCGGTTTCCTCGGCGTCCCCATGGCTGGATATGTCCATCCAAGCCTTGCCCGCGGGGTAGGCCCATCGACTGAGGCAGTCTGCCACAGTGTTGTCCTTCCCCGGGACGTATACGATGCTGAGGTCGAACTTGGCGAACGTCTCATGCCATCGGGCCCTCCTTGCCGCCGGTCCCGAGGGGGTATCGACGTGCTCCTTGTGCCAGCTCTGCAGGGACTGGTGGTCCGTGCAGACCACCACCGGCTGCAGTCCGATGTGGCCAGACCACTTCCTGAGCGCACATACAATGGCGTATGTCTCCTTCTCCCTCGCGGTCCATGTTCGGCGTTGGCCCTCGGCCAGGATCCTGCTCCAAAACGCCACGGGAACATGAGTCCCGTCGTCCCGGACTTGCTCGAGGACTGCCCCCATGGCATAGTCCGAGGCGTCTGTCCGTAGCACGAATCCCTTGTCCGGGTTCACCAGGAACAACCCCAACTGCCCCAGGAGTTGCTCCTTCAGGCGGTTGAACGCATCCTCAGCCTCAGGGGTCCAGGCAAGCTTCTTCTTGCTTTTCTTCCGGCCGTCGAACTTGCCCACTTGCAGCATCCTGTGCAGCGGCCCCGAGAGTTCTGCATACATCCGGACATAGCCCGAATAGTAATTGAAGAACCCCATGAAGGACCGGAGTTCGCTGATGGTCTGGGGCTTCTCCCAGTGGTGCAGGGACGCCAGCTTCCCAGGCATGGGACGGCGTTGCCCGTGACCAACCACGTGACCCGCGAACTCCACTTCCTTCACGAAGAGTGAGGCTTTGGTGGGCTTGCACACCATGTTGTGCTTGTCCAATTCGCTGAGCACTCGGCGCAGATCCTTCTCATGCGCGTCGATGAGCTCGTCCTCAGTCATGTTCTCCGTGCCGGACCCGATGATGATGTCATCCACGAAGGGGTCGGCACAGTCCCGGACAGGACCGAGTAGGTCCTCCATCATGCGCTGGAAAGCGGCGTTGCCATTCTTGGCGCCCATAGGCACCACTTTCCACTGCATGGGCCCCAGCGGCGTCGACATCGCTGTGCAGGGCCTGGAGTCCGGGTGTAGCGGCATCTGGTGATAGCCATGTTTCAGATCTAACACCGTGAATATCCGCTTTTTCTGTTGCTTCTGGAGGATGGAGTCGATCAGGGGAAGCGAGTACGAGTCGTGCTCCGTCTGCTCCTTCAAACCCCTGTAATCAACCACCAACCTCCACTCGCCCTTCTCCTTCTTGGGCACGATGAAGGCTGGGCTGGCCCACTCACTGTCGGAGGGTTCGATCCATCCCCGCTCAATGAACTCGGCCAACAGCTTCTTCATGGCCTCGGCCCGATCGCCCTGAAAGTGGTACTCCCGATGACGATAGATCTTGGGGTTCGGCTTCAGCTTGATCTTCGCTGTGCCGAACCTCCCACGATCTGGAGGGTTCTTGTTGGCGACGCCACTGAATAGCCGCGGATAGGCCTTGATCAGCCTCTCCTTCAGCTCGGCGACCTTCGGGTTCTCCTGGGCCTCTTCAGCCGCTTGCTTCGGTATCGATACAACCGACCGCACCGCGGTATAGGCCTCTTCTGGGTCCGAGTCCGACTTCTCCTCGTCCGATATGCCGTCTTCATCGTCGTGGGTCTCGACTCTCACCGATAATCTTCGAAAGTTTGCGGCCTCGGGCTGGTGCTCGTCGCTACCGGTTCCCACTCTTGGAAAACCCCACGTTGGTGGGTCCGACCCAACCGGACCATCGTATTGGTCCGCGATGTGATCCATGACCCTCGCCACGAACTCATCCTTCTCGTACTTGCCGGTGACCAACATCTTGTCATCCCACCAATGCGGAGATGTGACCATGGCCCGCCTCTTCTTGGCTGCCACACGGTCGTGCATCCCCATCCGCATGTAGTTGACGACGTCGTCGATCTCGGCATGGGACAGGACGTCAATGCCATCAATTGGCTGATCCGTCCCCTCCTTGGGCTCAAACATGACCTTCATGGGCACCGCCTCCACCCTACGGATGAATGCTTCATCACCCGTGGGCTGGGCTTGCGCCCCATCCACCAGGAAAGCCTTGGTACCCCACGCTTGACCCGGGGAGGGCATTGATACACCCTTGGCGTCGATGAACAGCTCCTCCTCTGGCCCGAAACACATTCCGTTCAGGGTGATGAAGTCCAGCGTCGACTTGAGACCCTCCAGCGGACATGGGGTGGATCCTATGCCGGTTATGACCAGGATCCCCTTCGCCCTATCCGCGATGATCTTCTCCACCGTACGTCTGGTATTGTCCAGGGAGCCATGCCAATACATGGGTCCCCACTCCTTCAAACCCCAATGCCTATGCCAGGCTGAGTCTCCTCGATGCCAATGCCTCCTACACTTCCGCAGAAGTGGGGCGTCCCGGGAAGCAAAGACGTCCGTCTCGGGCGCTTCGGCTCCCAGCGTCTGGATCATCCTGTCGTACACCTGTGGCGCCATTCCATATTCCGTGAGCTGAACTCCGCGGTCTCCTCTGGACTTGGCACCCACAGCTTGCACCGCTTGGTGGATCCGATCCTCTTCCTCAGCATTCCATTGGGATGATCCGCATGCATAGTCCGTGGACAGCCATGTGAGGCATTCATCATCCTCCCGGACCAGCGTTGCGCGATGGGGAAGGGCTCCAATGGCGTTTGCCACCATGAAGTCATACCCCATGATCATATCCCAATCGGTAATGTCGGCCACATAGAAGTTCCCGGATAGAGTGCTTCTCTTCGCCTGATCAGGGCGGTTCAAGCGCTCATGCTCCCAGAATTCCATACTGATGGTGGCCTCATGGGTGCCGCCACCCATAATCTCTCCGTTGGCGAACTTCAGGAGCACCGGTCTACGGCTGGGCTGCAGGAGTTCCTCCTTGAACAACCCTCTCCGGACCAGGCTCACCTGGGCACCCGTATCCACCAACACATCCACCACCTTCTCCTCTCGTCCGCACCGTACTCGCACTTTCAAGTGCAACTGCCGCTCGTCGCCATGAGGTGTATGGACGACTCTCACGGCATGCAACTCTAGCACGTCCGGGTGCATCAGGACTTCAAGGGTATGGTCACGGATGGTGTAGATCTTGGGTTGGTCCTGCCCGTCCACGGGGCTCTCCGTGGTCGCTCCTTCCTTCTTGCCATTTCCTGTACCCACATGTACTTCCCTTGGCAGGGCGCTCCAGGGGTTGGGAGTGGCGAAGCTCAGTGGTTTTGGCTCTTCTGGAGCCTTCTTCGGCACCCGATGTGCCTTCGCTTTCTCTGGGATTCCACTGATTTTCGGAGGAGAGACCTCCGAGGTCCCACTCCCGTGGGGGCTCCTCTAGACTTGGCTTCCCGCAGCCCCTTCCGGCTGCGATCCGCCAGGACTTTGTCCACCACGTTGCTGGGCTTTGAGTTCCTCCAACGTCCTCAACATGTCCTCAGCAACCTCCTCGATCGACCTCACTCGTCGGTCTTGGCCCGGTCCACCACCATAACCTCTTCCTCCGCCTTTTCCTTGGCCTTTGCCTTGGCCTTTTCCCCCGTCTCCGCCCTTCGCCTTCCAATCGGAAATCCGCTGCTCCTTGGGCTTCTTCTCGGGGTGAGCGGCGAAGTAGGCCTTCTTGTCCGCCTCATACACCTTGCACTGACGGTGGTCATGTGCATGGTTGTTTCCCTTGCCATAACAGACCCAACACCCGTCGTGCTGAGACCTGTACTCTCGGAACGAGAGCGGTGGGTTCCCGATCCTCCTTGGCTCTCTGCTCTTCTTGGGTCCCAGCTGGCTCCATCTGGACCAATCCTGCCCATGGTTCTTCACGTTGTGCGCCACCAACGCGAAGAAATGGGCCTCCTCGTGATCCTCCCGGGACCCGGTCCAGTGGTCTTGGCCACTTCCACTACCATCCTCCGCGGAGTTGGCCGTTTCCTCCTGGATCTCCCGATGATGGCGGTCTTCTCGGTGTCCTCGTTGTCCATGACCATGCCGATCCTGCACGTGGGCCTCGTTCTTCGCATTGAGCTTCAACTCCACCGTGATGTACTTCACGATCTCGTCCAGGCTCATGCGGGCGAAGATGACTTGCATCCTCAGCGGCTCCCCGCGCCTCCACTCCACGTTGTTGAGGCGCAGCAACCTTTGCCCCATGGAGTCCCCAAATACCTCCACGTACACGGCGTTCTTCAGGCCCAACATCCGGTTGGGTTCGCCCAGGTTCCTCCTGAAGAACTCCATGATACCCGCATGGGTATCCTCCGCCGCCATAATCCTCACCGCCACGCGCTTCTTCGCCCTCTTCTTCTCCTCGTTCTCCACTCTCCTCTTCCAGTTGCCGGGGAGGACGTCCTTCAGCAAGTGGCGGATCTCACTGGCCTCGTTCCAGTCTTCCACCAGCTTGAGGCATCTGCGGTACTTCCGCAGATACCGGTTCCACTCCCGGACCCGCAACTCACCGCGGTCCAGCGGCAGTGGAATGGACCACAGGTCCTCCAGCTTCTGATTCGGAGCGTCCACCCGCTCCTCATCCTCCAACCACTGGAGGCAGGCCTGCTGCGTACGGATCAGTCCTTCCCGGATCTGATTCCGCAGCTCCTCCTTGAGGTCCTGCGCCAGGCGGTGTGGGAATGTCCGGCATACCCACTTATCCCGCGGCGCTCCCCGCATCTCGCCGACGACCTCCTCGGCAAAGTCCTCCCAATCCAGGATGAAGTCATCCAGGTTGGAGGGGTTGCCATCGTAGTAGAGGATTTTGATTCCCCTGAGGTCGTCAATCCTGATGGCGTCTCCGACGTCCCCAGCCACTACTCCACCGAGACGGATACCACCTGTGGCCGGGGGGTGTGAGTACACTCCCCGTACATCCCTCTCCTCCATGGAGTGCGGTCCAGTTGGGCCTGAACCCATGGGGTTTGGAATGCGGGAAGGATTTGCTCCATCGGCCGTCCATATCCCCGTATTGGGGTCCTTCGCCCACAGATTTCCGCCTGGATGACCTCGACCATGTCCGTCGGCGCTTCCCATGGTTCGCCCCTGCATGGTCTTGCTCTGGATCACGTCTTCCGCATATACTACCATATTCGTCGTGATCGGTACATCCTGGGCGGCATGGGACATCTGTACCGTCAGGCTCCTCGGGTCCGTGGTTACGTGCCCTTCCCGCATGGACCCAGCCGGTGCCTTGTGTTCCCCGAGCATTGTGGATTCGCTGAACATGGGAACAAACGGCAGCGCACCCGGGTCAACACGCGGAGGCGCGTATGGTGCCTCTGCAGGGCCGCCCATGGGTTTCTCCATGGCGCTCCTGAGGGTCTTAACTCGCTCCACCAGCTCTACCGCGGCCGGCTTTGACGGGAGCTCCGGACCCGAGGCGAGGGGCTGTCGCTCCTCTAGCCTTTTCAGGCGTCCCGACATGTCCTCCACTAAGTGGAGGAGGCTGTCCACCACTTGCTGCTGCTTCTGCAGGGCCAGCTCCAGATTCTCCCGGGACCGGGCCTGATCCGCTCGCAGCTCCTCCATGTGGTTCTCCGCGGCCGACTGGTCATCCAGGATCCCCGCGACGTCCTCCTCTAGACCGTCCTTGGCGTTGTCCAGGCGGTCAAGGCGATGCACGATGGCGTCCATCCCCATCTTCGGGTACTTGCCCATGAGGAAGGACACATGCTCGCAGTGGCACGCAGCGTGGTTTCCGCTGGATTCAGCGCATCCTGCGGTTCCCGGCACCTCAGACTCATCACCCATAGGCGTATCGCCTATGGCGTCCGTCTCTGGTCCCGTGTGCCGGGGCACAGGTGCCGTCCGGGCCCTGGCTGGCCTCTCCAAGCCCTCGGCATCGTGCTTCAGGGCGGGCTCGGGGGCCGTATGCGCCCTGGCGATCGGCGCGGACATCTCCGACTCCGAAGGTGGCTCGTAGGCTGTCCGATAGCCCTCGGAGTGCCCTTCGGATTCCCACAGCCTGACCGGGCTGGGGTCCGTGTCCATAGCCCCGGCGTCCCTTGCCGCGTACTTGGGTGACCCGCGCTTTCGGTAGCGCCGGGCCCGTCCTCCACTGCTGCCTGAATGGCAAGCCTCATCAGAGTCCTCCGCGGCGGAGCGGAGGTTGCATGCCTTTCGGCAGCGAAGCTCACACATGGAGACCAGGTCCTCCATGTCACGTCCTCCTCTTCCCGAATGTCGTACTTCTCGTCGGGCTTCAACTTCCGGAGTTCGCCATGCTCTTGAACGTCCCGGTTCCTCTATGGCTCCAATCTCCGGCGTGGTCTCCACCGAGTCCACAATACGCACCCGGGGCGTACTTGGGCAGGGCTCATAAGGGCCCAAGTCCCCGGGTCGGCGGTTGGTAGGGGCAGCAGGTAAGCCTCTGCTACCATAAAGAAGGTCCCTACCAGGACCGGCCCCCGCTGTGCCCCTTCCGCCTGTCACCCCTGCTGACTTGCTCCGGATCAACGATTGCATTTCTCAAAATCCTCAAAATCCAGGGTCCAAATCCAAAAATATAGAAAAGGTAATCCTCCTTCAACCCTGAACAGCAACCAGATCCCACAAGTATAGCAATAACCCAATTCACAATCCAAATCAGGCTGCGGGCTTCCGTTCAGCACATCGATGGTCTCACGATGGCGGGCATGTACAAGAATTGCACCAAGGAAGAAAGCCCTGAAATTGGCATATGAACACAAATAAAGCAAAGTTGGGGAAAGAGGTAAACGTACACATTCACAGCCATAATCCCCTCATTCCCTGGATCCAAGACCTTCCCTTGACTCACCAACATATTGTCCTGACCCAGGTCAAATGAGACGGCTGAATGCCATGTGTCACAAGTCACTACACAAACCCCAAAAATGTGTTCACTCCCAAGCCTCTAAATCCTAGCCCAATAGGGGAGGTGGCGTGTCTTGGCCTAGAGTGGCACTCAGGACCATGCCCTACCCTGACATAACCTTGGTTGGACTTGGAGTCGAATGAGCTTGGATATATGCCCCATGAGTTTGAACTCATAACATGCCAAAAAACTGCCAATTCACACCATATTGGCCATATATCAAATATATGCTCAAAATTGAAATTACCACTTATCCGAAGGCTCAAAGCATGCATGGAATCGAAGTCTAGTATTCATGGAGGATAGAGACCAAAGGCCAATGCCCATGTACATCCCCACTTTACCCTCGAAACCCCTTCGGATATGGGCGCCACGCACTGCCCAAGTCAGCCCATGATCTTGAGACCAATTCTTGTAATCCTTCGTGCGCCAAGCCAAATGGAGTACGCGATCTGGCATATGGTGGTGTTCAACTCCAAAGCATATGCCAACATATGAACAACATACCATGGTTCGACTCTCCATAGGCTTCTTGCTGATTGCCGACCAGGTAAGTACACAAAATGCAAAAATGAGCAAAAATTGAGGTCAAAAACATGAAAATATGACCAAACACAAATTTGTCATGATAGTATATCTCTATGCTCACCCATGATATCCGCTCATGGTTCAATACACAAATGATTGGAACAATTTGCGAACAATTCGCCCACTTGGATCCCCAATCGGGCGCATGGAGATACCTTCGCCACTAATATCTACATGCCCCATGAAAATGGGAGTGCACCCATGGATCTCTTTGTCAAACATACCATGAGCAATACATACGCGGTAGACTTGGTCTAGCGCTTTGAATTCCACAATTGGGACATGGGCAAAGCCCTTGTCACGTGTGCTTCCCATCTCTTCGGCCACACGAAGATATATAACATGGGCGTGAGCATATCAAGACATATACCATACATATAACACATACCCTCAAAATGTGGCTCCCACCATGGTATGCCATGTCCCTCCATGGACATAACTTCACGTTAAAAATACGTGGGAACCCAAGGAAAGTATCTATGCAACCCCAACACTCATGCGGTACACTCGAAAGTCACATTAAAATATTCGGTTGCACGGTCCAAGAGTTATATATCACTTTATACCCTCTTGACCATTATCCCTTGCTACACCGGGCATGTGTACACACCAAAGGCGTTTGATGCTTCCTAAATTAAGTTGAGACTAAGGCGTTTGCAACCCAACCTTCCTTATTCTATTTCCTCACACTCGCGCGTAGATATGATCCTTCAAAGTGGTCCCACGATTCGCTTTTGTTTCCCTTATATCTCCAAGTCAAATGGGTGGCAAGTATAAGGAAAACCTGATTCGGACATAGGGAAAGGAGTACGACCACTCGAAGAAGTCCAAATCAAGTGCGGCGATGTCGAAGTCGAAAATCCGATTTCGACATCGCGAAAAATTCTGATTGAAATTTCGAGTGCTTATTTAGAAAATTGCGGAAGCAACGAACCCTTTGCTGATGAAATCTGACCCTTCAACGGAGTATCCGCCAAAATATCTGGAAATAACAGTTAACCAATCGGTTAGCGCAAAATCGCGAGCCAACTGACAGTCGCCGATACATTGACTATCAGTACGAAAGGCTGAAAAATCACGGAAACATTATGATAAAAAAACCCTGTTGATTCCTGATATTCTGATATATAGATCTCCGCTGGCGGCGCCTCGGTACTGAATATGGCCGCTCGTAGCCGGAATGGCCAAACCTATCACACTATCACATCGGGTTAGTTCAGGTGGATGGGAGAGTATGATATCAGCCAATGGCGGCTTGCCGGCACATAGATACACACCCCAAGTGACCCCAAGATGGCCACCGGGGTCCGAACCGGCTTCATGATTTGGGGTTGAACCCAATTGCCCACAAGATGACCTCGCTGGACCCAGCCACAGTGAAGTTGCTGGCCGGGCCTAAGATATGTTGGGCACTGAAGTATATACCTTCACAACATACTTGGGTCATGATGACAATTGAGCACACCATTGAGATACAGGGTGGCCACTTCAGATCATGACGGCCAAAAAATAGCAAAATTGATGAAAAAACATGAAAAGTTGACTTTAAATCGCCACAAATATAGTGGAATATCTATGGCCTGGATCAAGTAGCGGGCGATACCTTTTACTCACCTTGTCTTGACACCAAGGGCCTTTGATATCAAACTTGGGCTCCACTTAGGGCACTTGAAAAGGTTCAGTGTGCCGCTCCCAAAATCTCGATGTGAAAAAATAGAAAACTGCAACCGGCGCACATTGAGAGCACCGCATCGCTTTGGGTGCGCTCTCTATGGGTCCTTGGGCGGCGGTTAAGTTATGAATTAGTGATTTGGGTTGGAAAACGAGGGCTCCACTTAATTTGGGGTCCACCGGCAGGTCCCTCTTGAAATGGTACACCCGCCAAACGGGCACATGAAATGCCTCCAAATATGGCCTACAACCCTACCCAAGCCTTGTATACCCAACCTAGTTAGGACCAAACGTTGCCTATATTCATATGCACCTTTGGTCCTTGAACTCGCATGCACGTGCTTGGGTTAGGAATCGACGTCATTTTGTATGGCCTATTTTTGGTGTGCATGCACAAAATATGGCAAAGTGTGTTACATTGGTCTATATTATAGGCACGCTTGGGGCATGTTAAGTGATATGCCCCGTGTGTAAATGCATGCAAAGAGGGAAGTTATACCAAAGCAACGTATTTTTCCATGTACTTGGTTGCCAAGTACGTGAGATCGCTTAATTTTTGGGTAGGTCCAAAAATAGATAACCCTTTGGGCATATTGAGTTGGGATCCAATGGGCGCATTATGGGGTTGATGGGGGCAAACCCTCACTAACGGTGCCTATGAGGAATTTTAGGTTGCCCTTGGGAGCTTGAACGCGCGACTCCCTTGTTATAGAACTTTGGGGGTGAAAGCGCGCTCATGGGATTTTTCTTCAAGGAAAAATCGGGGACTCGTTGCGTTTAGTCAAGAAAAAAATTGCAGAACACTCGATGTGTGTCTGGGTGTTAACTTCTGAAAAAAAATCGCTTTATAATTTTGGCTTTGCAGAGCCTCGGCACAGGCATCGGGGTCATTTGCGACCGCGACGACTAGCACCTATGACAAAATAATACAAAAGAAACGCACTAGTGCAGGCTGATTCGCAACTGATGCACCGTCGCGAATGTGTACAAAATACATGGTTCGGCGGCCGAGGCGTGCCTGATTCTGCGTCACCGACTCCATGTTTCTGCTCGGACCTGATCTTCTCAGGGGAAGTGAACAAAGTTTCGTCTGGGATCTTGGGGCGAACGCAGTAAAATTGCCCAAGGTGGCAGCGCCGGGGTGACCACTGCTTCGGCTGGCTCAGGGGTAGACAACACTGCCGCTGGCTCCCGCCGTAGGCCTTGCCCCCTCCGCCGGCTTGTCGTCCTCGTGGAGGTCAGGCCTGAGGCCCGGTAGTTGTCTCGTGTCTCGCCAGACACGCCACCTCTTGCGGCCATGGAAATACTCATATCCCATGGCCTAGCTTCCGGCTTCGATGCCGCGGAAGTTTGGAACCTCGTCGCGGATTTGCACCCATTGAGGGGCCTTGGCGCAGCGGCGAAACTCCCGGCCGTCCTCCAGGCCGGCAACCAAGGTCGTGACGGCCGTCTGGGTGGGGACCAGCGCGGCTCAGGGCCCCGCTCGGAGCGTGGTGGAGCGGGGCATGGGGGCTGTGGTTGTGGAAGCAGCTGCTGCGGTACTTCGTGTTGTTCTTGGAGTTCTTGGCCCCGAGTGGCTTGCAAGGATTGGGTACCTCAGCGGCAGTAAAACGCTTTTGATGCGTAGGGTTCGGAACCGGTTTTACCAATTAATCGGAAAAACCGGTTATCGGCAATAATCGGAGCTTTTTTTCAAAACCATCGGCACAACCGGTTATTTATCGGAATGGTTCCAAATTTTTTGGGTTCTTTTCGGTGGTGCATTTTGTCCCATTGTTGCACTAAACAGAGGCTTTGGTAGCAATCAACCATGGCCGATGGTGACTTACAACTTTTCACGTACTTTTGATCATGGTGCTCCGACTTGTATGGGCTTTATTCTGCCGATGGCAAGATTTTGGTTAGTAAAGGGCAAATAATCGGCAAAACCGGTTATTTTTGTAAAAATAATCGTTTAAAACCGATTATTTTCAAAGCTACCAGGTTTGAAACCTTATTGATTTGTTACCGTGGGGGGCCTTGTCCACGAGGCACGCTTGGCGGACACACACGGCAGGCAAGCAAAGCACTGTGCCTCAGGGCATCCTCATAAAACAAAGCGTTCTAGAATCCTTGCCACTCAGCAAACAAAACGAAAGTATGTACAGAAACACATCAGGGTATGTACACGGGCACAAGGCAACAATATATGTAAAATGACAAAACATGGAGATCGTCAAATGTTGTGTGTGTTCGAGCATGTCAAAAGAACAAATGCGACAATATGTGGCTATTGACCCTTGGTCACATGCTAGAAGAATTGCTTTTCCTTCCCCATTAGGTCTTTGGGCATATGGAGAAATGACAATTCAAACAAGGCACAAAATGGGCAAAAAGACAAAAATTGGCCGAAATGGGCCAAACTCATGATCCCATATCTCCACGACTATGGCGATTTAGAACCGAAGCAAAAATGCTATAAACACATGGAACTTATTTGTCGATACATGCATCATACCAGCCCAAGAGATGGCCTCGAGCTACTTTGCCACCTAAGGGAAACATAGCACACGAAAATTGGTATGCAGCAATATGTACCAAAATGAGGCACCCATGTATGTCCAATCGAAAGGCGAGGAGGATACATGGGGGCATACCCTATTTGAGGAGGGTTTTTGTACTCTTTACAAATTGCCCTTCACATTGGGGAATGGACGCACACAACCCCGGGGGTGAAATCAGGGGGAGAAGGAGTTAGGGACCAGTTTGGTGAAAAAGACGAAAAGTCGTCCAAAAAAATGGCCACTCCAAAATTTGTATCTCCGAATCCCAAGAGAGATGGACTTTGGGCTTTTGCATGGAAGTTGCCCAAAGCCCCAAGTCCCAACAGCAGCAATGGTTTGGGTTCAAAGCATTCGAAAACGATTTTTAACACTTCAACCTTTGTTGCATATGAAAAATGGGAAAAAGTGCAAAAATGCTAATATTGGGACATATTTCCCGACGAGGTGCTAAGGCCCAAACAATGTGGCACCACGACCCACGGAAGCACACACTCCACACTCAGAACAGCAAATAAGATTACACACAGCAAAAAAGCATGAATCAGATATCTGGTCACCAATACCCCGAGAGCCAACCATGTCTGCAGTTGGTTTTCTTTTCTGAAAAGTACTGTTCCAAGCCTCCTTTTACACCTATTTTGCATGAACATCGCCTCTATACTTTTCGCAAGCATCTACCTTATCCTCTTGCACAGCAACGCTGTGTAGCTGGCACAGTTACCCTGTTTTGCTTCAAAATAGCAACTGTGAAACCATCACACCCACCAGCAACACACTCTGTGTCACAGCAGGTGTGAGGGTGGCACTTCGGTGCACGGAAGTCAGTCAATGTGAGGTAGGTGACCTATGTGTTAGGTGTGCTGGGTGACTTCAGCAGGCAGTGTAACAGCCAATTTCAAGCCACATGAGGCAATTAAGCCGCACGAAGCTGGAAGAGGTCGCACACAGCCACAGAGGGCCACACCCGCCCTATATGTTGTTGTCAATAGCCTGAAAGGAGTTGTCAATAGCCACATAAAGGCGAAGCCCCCATCCGGTGAGCAGAGCAAAAAAGCCACATAAAGGTACATTGAACCACATAGACCCTGATGAATGTTGAGATAGTTGAAGAAATGCCCTGAACTACACCACTTTGCATCCACAACCTGGAGGACCACCGTGGATTCCTCGGGGGAAAGGGCTTGCACACTTGCTCCCACAAGGCAGCTGCTTCCTGCCTTCAAACCCAGCAAAGCACAGTGTCCGTTCAAGAAAAGCACCACAAGAGTTGGTAGCGTCAGGAGGCCCTGGACGGCGGGCGGCGTGATGGGGACAACAGGGCAGTGCGGTCTGTAGGTTGAGTGTTCGATGCCTCACGTCGAAACCGTTTCGGTGATCCTTTTTTCTCGCAGTTCTTCGATTGCATCGTTCATTGCATAGTTCTGTCGCTTCGTTCCACAGCAGAAACATGGGTCGTGGACGGGTAGGAGATGTGGGGTGGACAAACAGGTTAAAATCTTCCATCCCCCACTCGATCAAACCGTGTTCTAACGCAACTCTCCCCAAGAACATGTCCTGCCCGGGTCAGCCCCCTCCCCCCCCAAGTGTTTTGCTTGAGCGGAGGGGGGAAGGGGGAAGGGGGTCCAGGGGGGAGCCCCTCCCCCCCTGCCGGAACGTATTTGACACCCAGCACACAGAAAAATTGTTGGAAAACGACCTGTTCAGCACATGGAAATGGCATTTTGTTAGCCTTAAGCGGATCAAAATCTTCATTCTGGGCCAATTCAGGGTTCCCTCCCGAACGAATACACAACAAACACAAGGAAGCGGCACATTGCTCATTGCCCAGCCCAATCACAGAGATGTCTTTGATCCCTACTCCAGAAGCAATAGGTTGTCACAGTGCTTGATAGAAATTCATGCAGCAGACAATGCAGCTTGCGGTCTTGCAATGCCATTCACGTGTTACTGTCCCCCACTCGCACAGCGTTGCCATTGGTACACTCAAAAAAAGTGTGCAACATGCTTCTCTTGTCTCTTCCATCTGGTGAGTCTATCCTTCAACTGAACATGAAATGGCGCACAAATAACATCCTTGCATTCATGCAGGGCAGGGGTTGGACCAGGGAGCCGAAATACACAGCCAACGAGCACTGGGAAATGGCCATCTGTAAGACAATGAATACAGGGTAGCCATGGAACAATAATTGAACACTTTTTGACATGCACCGAAGGCGCGGAGAAAATTTTTTCCAGTCACTGAAAAACGTTCCCCAAACCCATGTTTTCAGCCGACTTAGAGCGGAGTCTAGAGGAGGGGGGAGTCTAGGGGATGGGGGGAGGGGGTCCAGGGGAGGGGTCCCCCCTCTGCCGGAATGAAAATTAAAGCAAAACCCTTCCCCCCCCACCCCCGACCCCAAGGTACGACATAGACTGTCACAGAGGTAGTGCAACTCCTGTTGGAGTGGGGGGAGTGGGGGGTATTGCCATATTCAGAATGTTCCACCTGCTGACGGGTCTGGGCATGCCAAATGCCGAGGCCTGACTGTGCACTGCGAGGACACTTGACGCCAGCCCACACTGTATACCCATGAAACGCACAACCTCCTGAGCAAGGGGGGTCAGCAGCCGGGGTCCCTAGAGGGGGGTCAGTGGGTACCCCAACATACATACCTCAACATGATCCCCATGACACGCTGATCATTTTCAACATACACAAATGGGGTAAAATTTTTTTTCAGAAAAAATTTGCCCATTGGCTCAGGCTCCCTTCAGCCAAGGTTAGACCTGGAGGTGAGGTCGGGGGTCAAAAAATTTTCTGTATCTTTCAAACATTTTTGACTTCTCCACGAAATTCTGAGTATTTCGAGTGTAGACACATCGGGTAAAAACAAAAATACCCCCTCAGGAAGGGGAAAAAATTTTTCGGCGCCTTTGGCGCCGACCCTTTCCCCCAAAATCTCAAATTGGAGAAAGACGGGCTCGAAAACTTTGGGGGGGTCTGGAGGGGGGGGGGGGGGGGGTTGGGGTCTGGAATTCCAACAGGCCGGCCCCCTTGCTCCTGAGATAAAAAAATGGAACAGCAACAGCGTAGCCGTGCATTGAGCACCCCAAAGATGTGTCCCCTCTGTACCGAGCTTGGGGTGCCTTTTTCGCTTGCAGGCACATACACCACGAGGGATAGACGCGTGAAGACGAAGTGGAATGAGAGGAGGTGCCCGCAAAGAGGCGCAGCATGGCTAAACGACCCCTGCCGTCTCAGGGTCTCCAACGCGGATGTGGCTACATAAAGCATTCTTTTATGGGTGGAGGGGCATGAACGCTACATCCAGGGCCCCTTGAAACCCAGATTTGCTGTGGAAGTTTCATATGATGTTGAAAAAAGCTTGAAAACCGGGGCCCGATGGTTGCAGCAGTACAACAACATTCTGTGTGCACTGCGTGCAACGGCAGCCCCGCAAAGAGGCTCCAATGATCGAAGCCGTAATATTTGACTGAGCAGCAGCACGTATTTGTGGAATCCCTGGGACCAGGGGGTTGCGGTCTGACGGATACACAGTCCAGTCAACAGAGCAGTTCTGAGGGGCCATACTGGCCCGCCCCCCTCCACTATTCACAATGAATGCTTCCTTTGCCTCGCCCAAAGCACCAGAAACCCGTGCCATTCAGTCAGCGAGGCTGACAGGCACTGAAATGGGTGATGAGCACATGGTCGAAGAGATGCAGAGGGTGCAGTGAGGAACAGCCATCAACATAAGCTGAATGTGAATGAGGGGCCAATGCACTGACCAGCAGAATTAGGAGCTATGTGGGGTGGGGGTGTTGGCTGAGAGGCAGTGAAGTGGGTAGGGAGTTTGCGGACGAAGAGCCGAGGAGGTAGTGAGGCGGTGCCCCCCCCCCCCCCGCCCGGAACTGTGCACAATCATTTTGCTTCCGGAAACCCCTCCATCAGGTCCCCTACTCAAGTTGCCGTACTTTTGCCATCACTGCACCATTTGCAGCTCTTCTCTCGCATTCCCCTTTCCCCCTTCAGTGCCCCACAGCCGAACATACCGCCATAAAGCGCCATGCCTCAAAAAACGAAAAGGCCACCCTGGAGCCAACTCAGCGGTTGAAGCTGCAAAGTCCCGATGGACGGCGCCTCCTTCAGCCCCTCAAGCGCCCGCATGTCCCTCGGGGACACAGAGTTGAGGCGGAGGTCAATGCTCAAAGTCTGCAGCACCGGTGCGTCCTTCAACGCGAGGAACGCCTGGACGCCGCCGGGCCCCACATTGTTTCGTGGGAGGAGCAGCTCCAGGGAATGAAGTGCAGGGGCCTCCTTCAGGGCAGCCAGCGCCCGAGCCCCGTCGTCCCCCACGGAGTTGGCGCAGAGGTTGAGGCTCAGCGCCGTCAGCGCTGGGGCGTCCTTCAGAGAGGCGAGCGCCCGGGTCCCCCCGTGCCCCACGAAGTTGTGGTTGAGGTCGAGAATCAAAGTCTGCAGCGCTGGGGCGTGCCGCAGCGCCGCCAGCGCATGGGCCCCGCCGGGCCCCAACCGATTGAACCCGAGGCGGAGGGTGAGGGTGTGCAGGGCCGCGTCCTTCAGAGCGGCGAGGGGCTGCACGCCGCTGTCCTCCAAAAAGCATCCCGTCAGGTCCACACTCAAAGTGCGCAGCGCCGGGGCGTGCGCCAGCGCCGCCAGCGCCGGGGGGCCGCCGGGCCCGAGGGTGTTGCGGCAGAGGCTGAGGTGCAGCGTGTGCAGCGCGGGGGCGTCCTTCAGCGCCGCGAGCGCGCAGGCCTCGCTATCCCCCAATTCCCGGTGGCCGAGGTGCAGGGTCAGGGTGTGCAGCACCGGGGCACGCGGCAATGCCTCCAGCGCCTGGACCCACTGCGGATCGCAAAAGGCCCCGAGCCCCAGTGTTATGGTCTGGAGCGAAGGCGCCTCCTGCAGCGCGGCCAGCGCCCGGGCGTTGCTGGACGAATGGGAGCTCCCGCGGACCACCAGACGCAAAGTACGCAATGCCCTTGCGTACCTCAGTGCGGCGAGAGGCTGTGCGTCGCCGTCTTCCAGGTCCTCAAGAATGAGGGTTAGAAACTCGAGTGCGCAGCACGTCAAAGACGCATTGCCGCTGCTGATGAATGCAACGGCTCCCTCGACGTCCGCTTTGGATGCGCATTGAGCCCTTACGTACCGTCTCCCAAGACGCTTCCAAAAGATGCGGCATACATGGCTCAGTATTGCACTGGGCACAAACACGGCGACGCGATCCCACACCTCCACAGGGATTTGCAATGACTTTGAGACTGCGGACCTGCAAAGCGGCAAACCAGCACTTCAGAGTGCAGCCCTTGGCAGAGGCCAAATCAGTAGAGATGATATCATACTCGTGTCCTCTTGGACCTTGATGGCTGTTCTATACCGTACTTGCGGCCTCTTGGACCTTGATGGCTGTTCTATATCATATTCGTGTCCTCTTGGACCTTGATGGCTGTTGTATATCCACAGCATCACCCACAAAATGCGTGCACATGCGCCAACAGTCACCACATTTTTCCTCAATTGTTTTGCAGTGCATTCGGGAGCCATCGGATGAGTACTGTAGGTGCACTGTGTCCGGGGGCGGAGGTGGGGCTTGGACAGCAGGAGTGGAAAGCACCCTGGGAGAGTGCAACTGTGGCAACGCTCGGTGTGTGTGTGTGTGTGTGTGTGTGATCTGTACTTTTAGAGGTGGATCCTTGTGCAGCGTTGGGCTGGACGCCTCATTTGGCTCAGGTCTGCTGAGGCCTCTTTGTGACGTTGTTTCCCTCCCTTCTGCGGAATCAGAACCTCTGTATTTTGCTGGCTAGGTATCCAGAGTATTTGCTCTCCCGTGCCTCGTCACGAAAAGCGGGCGGGCGACATCCTCGGCCACGGTCTCTTCCAGCCCCCGTGGAACTGGGGCTGGTGGGGACGGAGGGGGGGGGGTGTTTTCGGCCTCCTGCGTTCGGGGGCTGGAGGGGTGGGGGGTTGGTGTGGGGACCTCAGCAGGCCCGAAGAGATACCCACAGGCCCTTGTAGGCATGGTCGTTTGTTTGGCAGTTGTGATTGTGTGGTAAGAGGGCGCTTCCGGCGCATAGGCACTGGGGTGCACACTTTATGGTGTCCCCGCTGACAGCAGTGGCGCACTCCCCTTTGCTTGAGAGTGCACCTGGGGCATGGTGGCAGGCCATGCAGTGGACACAGCTGCAGTTGCGGTCTGCGTGCTACATGGTCATCAACGTGATGTCCCAGTTCACAGCATGCTTCAGCTGTGCGCCGAAGTCTTTTGCAGGTCGTGCGCGCGGTAGCAGAATGCTGGGCGCATTTGGACGGATCGGCCGGTGGCACTGGTTGGGGCGCCCTGTGGGTGTTTGCGCGCCGGCGCGTCCCAGTGTAGGGGCGCTGTGGGAGCTTCCCATCCCCTATCACAGGGAAAAAATCAGCTGCAAAGGAAGAGCAGCCCCCCCCCCCCTTTGGCAAAAGTGGTCTGCTCCGAGGACGGAGCCAGCCCTAATTGCAGGTTCCCCTGGAGTGCACGCTGCAGTCGATGCTCCTCCACTTCCTGCGCAGTTCTGCGTGGCCTATGTGTGTACGGACGTAGTTTGTGTATTCTGTTGAGACCAAACTTGGTGGCCCATGTGCGCTCACAGTATGCTGCCAACTGCTGAATGTGTGTGCTCATGGCACCGCGACAGGTAAAATAGGGGCGGCAGTTCAGGCCGCATAATGCCGGCCCCCCCAAGGGGACTAAAGAGCTGCAGCGTGTGACCACACGCGCAGGATGCAGCTGGCCTTTGGTGACCAGGCGCTGCGCATTTGCCACTGACAGTCGTAAGACCCGGCCTCTCTCCTGGAGTGAAAGGGTTGTGCCTTTGAACTTCGCCTGTGGCGCATGTGGGAGAGTGCGCTGCGCAAACTCCTCAAAATCCAGTGCGAGTTCCAGGAACGTTACTGTGCCTGGTTCTGGGGCCCAGTGTAGTTCTCTCAGCCATCGTATCAGGTCTGCCAAAAAGGGCATTTCCCACTGCCATTCCATCCTCTTGGGGGTGCGTAAAAGGAGTAACCCTTTGTCTTCCGGTCTGGGGAGGGGTCCCACCAGTTGGTGGTATGGGTATTGCCGAAGCTGCTGTGAGAGGCTTGACCCCATACCAAGCACGGGGGATTGTGTGTCTCGTAACTTGCAGGCCTGCAGGACGGCCACTAACATATTGTGCAGAGCAGCCAAGAAGGCGAGTGCTGTCCCTGACTTGACGCTGTCTGGGTCCAACTCTGGGGCTAACCCACAAAGTCGTAAGCATGGGGACCACTGGTCCATGGGGGGAAGGCCTGGGACTTGTGCCGCCGCGGTCCTGATGTCCGGCATGTGGTTGTCCCGCACCGTGTGCCAGGCTGTACACTGCCAAAAAATGTGCTCCTCGTCCTCCGGTGTACTGCCGCAGTAAGGGCACGTGGATGTGGCGCGCATGCCACGTTGATAAGCCCGGAGGGCTGTCCAGGTTGCTCCTGAGAGGATGCCCCGCAGCATGGAGCGCTGTAGTTCTGTAGCAAAAGACGCTATGCTAGGCTGAACCAGGCGCCGGCATGTGGTGTAGTGGGCCCCTGCAAAAAGCCGGGGTCGTCTCTGTACAAGGCTGTCAAGCATTTGCGAGCGCAGCTGCTCACGCACTTCGTGCTTGATAGTGTTTTTATCCCCGCATAGGAGGAGGGGTTCCTGTCGCACCGGCACTTTCCATCCCCACCACCCCTGCGTAGCGACCCAGCCACACTCTTGTGCCGTGTGTATGGCCCGGCCGTATGGGCCGGAGCCTTTGTGAAATGTTGTTGTCTCCCAAATAGCCTGGGCTGTGATCTGTCCTGCACCCCTGGTGCGACACAACTGGGATAACCACAGGATGCGATGATACTTAAGTACCAGGGTTGGTGCAATCCCGTGCCCTTTGCACAGCAGGGTGAAAAAGATTTCTTTGGCCCTGCCGGGCCGTGACCGGCCCCAAATGGTTCGCATGACCTTGGTCTCGAAAGGGCAGAAGGTCTTTGGGCTGCAGTGGCACTATTTCTGTTGCGTGTAGGCCAGTGGCCGTGATCATTGTGGAGATGATGTCGCATCTCCTTTCAAAGTTACCCTGGGCACCATGCACCCTGTCCAGGAGGCTGCAGGCTCTGGAAATCCTTTTCTTAATGAGTGGTCCCGAACAAGTTGTGTCCGTGGTGCGGACCCCCGGACGCCCAGGGACTTAAACTCGGAAGAGATGGGGAAGGGCATCCCCTGTAGCGCAGCCTTCACAGGGTGGCGGGCGTCTGACGAAAAACCGACAGACTTCTTTGCATTCACCCCTTGACCCGTGTCCTCAAGCCAGTCAGTGGTGTAGTCAAGCAGGGGGGTGACGGTGTTGCTTCCGGCTGCAAACCCATAGGTATCATCCGCATACCCAAGGGCAGTTAGGATGAATTGCAGAGCCTGCGCTGGCTGATCGCCGGGGGGGAGGGCCTGTACAGCGACTTTGATGCCCTGTTGCTATGCATCCAGCACTCTTTCCCAGGCCGAGGTCAGGAGGTTTATGAGTATCACACTCAGTGGGCAACCCTGGAGGAGATTTTCGATGCCATTGGTGGCATCGAAAAAACTGGCCAAACATCCCATTATTTTAAAGCACCTCGTGAGGGTGCGATACATGCCTGAAAGGGCCCTGTGTGTGCCCAAATCCATCCCCTGCGTCAGGGAGATGTGCAGTACGATGTGGAATCAAATCAAAGCACTTTATATAATCTAACCCAAAACCATGCAAAACAGTTTTCATCAGTTTGTGTAGCTCAATGAGCATAGAGATGAAGGCGGCTGCATCAGTGGCGCCGCGCTTCTTGCGAAATCCGTATGCATGTGGGTGGATCCACAATTCCTGCCATACCATGCACTCCTCTAACCTGATCCCTGCCCAGACCCTGTAGATCTGGGATAATACGGACAGTGGGCGCTGCTGCATCGGCATCATGCCTTCCCCTTTTGGGATCAGTGAGACGTATCCCCTCGCCACGACCCTGGGCCAGGTGCCCGTTGCCTCAACTAGACATAAAATTTCTGACAGCATGTCCAGCAGACAGGTTGGCAGCAGTAAAAGGTCCGAAACACACCAGCCATCCAGGCCGGTGGCCGTGTAAACACCCATCTTTCTAAGGCGTTTCGCGAGCCGGGATCCACTGATAGGGGTTGTCTGCATCTGCACCCCCTTTATCAGGAATTTATCGTACTTTTGTGCAAAAGCGTGCACGTCTGGCTCCGGGGTGTCCGCATATTTTCTCATAACATGGTCCCAGGAGGCATGAAGAATTTCATCCATGTGGGGGATGTTCGCTGTTGGTTGGCTTGGGTCTGGGTCCAGGAGCATAACCAGAGGGGGTTGGTATTCGTTCTGTATCCACTGATAAACCGCCTTTGGCCTGTCCAACTAGGCTTGGTCCATTTTGGATTTCCATTTATCAATGCGCGTTCACTCTTCATAGCGGGCATATCTCTTCCCCAGGGCGCACAGGCTGTCATACAGCGACATGCAGTCGACCAGCGCTGGCAGGGGGCGTACGAGTGGGAGGGAGGGGTCAGGGGCACTAGCCACAAATTCGTGAAGCAGCAGGTCCTCCCGAAAGGCCAGTGTTGTTTTGCGCATGCGGCGGCACGCGGCGTGCCACGATAATTCCACCTTTCTGGGCACTGCCCCTGGTCTGAAAACCTGGCGTGCTTTGCGTTTAGCGGACGCGGGGACTCGTTTGCCCCTGATGCCCAGCTGGGCGCGTTGCCACTGGATGACCGTGCGGAGAGCTCCCAAAGTCCCCGTGATTTTGGAGAGTATGCGCGTGCGCGGGCCGCCATTGGGCGCCAAGCCTGTCGGTGCTAGCGTAGTGTCCTTCAGCATTCGCTCTGTGCCACGGCCCCGTGGGGCATTCTTGGGTGCGAATGGGAGTGTGGGGTTGGGGGTATCCAGTGTAAGATGCGTGCATGTCAGTGAGCCGGGTTTCTTCCATTCCAATCACATCTGCCTGAAAATTGAAGACGTCCTCGTGATGGACGCGCAAAGAAGTAACGTTGGTTTGGATGAATTTCAGAGGACCTGTAGCTCAGTGCCATCTTCCACGGGGGGGGGGGGGGTCAGAGAATGCTCTCATCCTCCTCTGCTGCAGGGACCCCTGCAAGCGAGTCCTCCATTTCTTCATCATCAAGCAGGACACACCCCTGCACCGCAGGGAGCGTCGTGCTTTTCCCCACCGGGGCATACGAGGGGCCAGTGGATTTACGTAGACAAAGGTGCCACCTACGGAGAGGCATTCGCGAATCCTTCGCCGGTGCAGTGCAGCCCTCCCAATCTGGAGGGACTCCCGTAATATCCATGTCAAACACAGGGTTGACCAGCCCACTGTGCTTCAGGTGTTGGCATCGCTGCACGTTGACTGTGTTAGCGCCGAAAACGCGGTCTGCTTCCCGTTGGGCCGCAGACTGCGCCCCTGAGACAAGTCCCATGGATATACCATAGCCTCTCACCCTCACTCGTGTCACGGGGGGGGGTGAGTTGTATGCCCAACAGTCCTGCGATTTCCTCCCTGGTTTCGGGCAAGACAGCCCCCCCCCCATACTCGTACCCCGAGTCTGTCGTCCTTGTCCCCTGCCATGAGGCCTGCAAACCAAGGCTGCTTGCTTAATCTACGCCACTGCTCTGAAATAGAACGTTTGTTTGAAGGAGGGAGCTTGACCCAGACCATATTGGCCTTCAGGTCATCGACATCGATGGTCTTGCTCATAAATAGCCTATATTCTAGGCCGACGACTTTGCCACTGCTGCAGAGCACCTGCTTTGCCATTGGTGCTGGTAGCACCACCGTGACTTCATACTTGCTGCCCCTCTTGCCCACTTGCATGGGTGGGGGACTGGTGAGCGCCGGCTAGAGTAGGGGGGTTGTCAGCTCCCAGCATGTGTTCTCAGCCCAGCGAGATGCCTTGACTTTGGTGCTGTCCTGTCCCGCGCGCAGTGCGGAAGGGTCTAGGCAACACACTATCCGAATGGCGGCTTTGTCCTGAGGCAGCACCTCTGGCTCATTTTCTTTTCCTTCGACGCCGTCTTTGGGTCGTTCCCAGCAAAGCAGAATGGAATGCTCAGGTGGGATCACAGTCACGCCCGGGTCTCTCTTGACTTCCGAGGACATACGTTTGGTAACGACTTTGATACTGAGAACGAAATCCCTGATATGCAGGCACTCTCGTGAGCTGCCAAGCGCTGCCAGAATGCCTGGCACATTGACCACTCCTCGTCTGCAGTTCGTCGCTAGCACGTGTGCGCTGACGCTCTGGATGTTGTCATATTTCGTTAAGGCCTGTGCTGCTATCGCGTGCGCTTCCGCCAGCGGTTGTCCCACAAGCAAAACGTGTTCGAAGGCTTTCGCTGCGGCCTCTGTGACTTTCCAATCATGGACAGGCTTGTTTGCTCCTATGTGCTGCAGAGACTTGAGTGCGGTCTTGTGCTCTCCCTGGTAGATACGGCACCCTTGGACCACAGTGAAGCCGTATTTGCCCTCAATCTCATGCACCGCTGTCGCCGTTGGTTGCACTGGTTCTCCCAGGTCTGGGACATCTTGTACCACGAGCCTGCTTTGAGTTTTCATTCGCCGTTGAAGCGCCTGCCGGTATGACGGAGTTTCATCCTTGGCCGCATTGGCCTGTGCCTTCGAGGGTGTAGGCGTACCTCCCGCTGCTTGCAGCGCCGCGCGCAAATCTTTGACAGTACCTCTCAGTTCCCTGATGATGCCGAGGAGCTCCTCTTCCCTTGCAGTTGCAGCTGGAGCAGCAGCAGCGACGGATGCCGTTGGCGTCGGCTTCGGTGAGCTCCGCCCACTGAGCAGTGGCGCAAGGGCAGCAGCCAGTGCCTCCAGGAGCTCCGGGCGTTGCAATGCTTCCAAAATTTCATGTGTGATTGCGGACATTTTGTGTGACCCGTGGGGTCGTGCTAGGCAGGGGTTTCACCAGCCTAGAGGCCGCCCGTGTAGTTGAGGTTACCGATGTACGTGCCTGTTTGGCTTTCGGTTGGGTATGCAGTGTCACAAGCTGGCAGGCACCAAACAAAACACCTGTGTGTGTGTGTGTGTGTGTGTGTGTGTGTGTGTGTGATCTGTACTTTTAGAGGTGGATCCTTGTGCAGCGTAGGGCTGGACGCCTCATTTGGCTCAGGTCTGCTGAGGCCTCTTTGCGACGTTGTTTCCCTCCCTTCTGCGGAATCAGAACCTTTGTATTTTGCTGGCTAGGTATCCAGAGTGTTTGCTTTCCCGTGCCACGTCACGAAAAGCGGGCGGGCGACATCCTCGGCCACGGTCTCCTCCAGCCCCCGTGGAACTGGGGCTGGTGGGGACGGAGGGGGGGGGGTGTTTTCGGCCTCCTGCGTTCGGGGGCTGGAGGGGTGGGGGGTTGGTGTGGGGACCTCAGCAGACCCGTGGAGATACGTGCAGGCCCTTGCGGGCATGGCCGTTTGTTGGGCAATTGCGACTGGGTAAGAGGGCGCTTCCGGCGCACAGGCACTGGGGTGCACACTTTATGGTGTCCCCGCTGACAGCAGTGGCGCACTCCCCTTTGCTTGAGAGTGCACCTCGGGCATGGTGGCAGGCCATGCAGTGGGCATAGCTGCAGTTGTGGCCTGCGTGCTATGTGGTTATCAGCGTGGTGTCCCAGCGCACAGCATGCTTTAGCTGCGCGCCAAAGTCTTTTGCAGGTCGTGCACGCGGTAGCCGAGTGCTGGTTGCACTGAGACGAATCAGCCGGCGGCGCTGGTTGTGGCGCCCTGTGTGTGTTCGCGCGCCTGCGTGTTCCGGTATAGGGGCACTGTGGAAGCTTCCCATCCCCTATCACAGGGAAAAAGTCAGCTGCAAAGGAGGAGCACCCCCCCCCCCTTTGGCAAAAGTATGTGTGTGTGTGTGTGCCAAGGTATCAATTCCAATCATGCTCAAACTGCGAGTTTCAACTCCTATGTGATCCTACCATGTGTTCATAGTCCAAGCCTTGCAGCCAGGCCGCCTCCGAGGGGCTCATTACTACCCATGTAGACAAAGTGCCGATAACACACCATGGCTCCTGCCCTGAGTAACCCACCACAGTGCAACAAGACACGAGTGGAATGCACATGTGCCCTACCGCTCCCCACATCCCAGCCCGATGCATCCTTGTTGGTAGCCGGGCGGGGGGGGGGGGCTGGGGGCTGGCAGTAGCCCGCACACATGGGACACAAAAGACAAATTGCTCCTGGACATACGAGGGCATGAGCAAGCATTCTCCAACCTGCAGGCCAACAGGCCAGTGCAGTGTCCATCAATGCAACCATAGAGATAAGGCAAGAAGGGGGAAATTGGGGAAAACAGTGATTGTGCGAAACACCAAAATAAACAAACCACATCAGGATCAGGAAGGGCAAGCCAGAGGTAGTGACAAAAACAAGAGCTCCATGGATCACGGGGCAAGCCGAACACGCGGCAGGCCTTGCCTTTCCTGCCGCTCCCGGAGAAACTGGGCCTGCACCGACTGTCGGCAGCGACCCATGTTGGCAAGGGCATCTGCAATTTTGTTACCCAAGACACCAACATGACTATAGATGTGGTGCCACAGTTGCCCCGTGGTGCAGAGACAGTGCCCCCCTCCGGTCGTCCCAAAGGTCCTGGTTGGGAACCCGTTTACCCTGGAGGGACCACTGGTGCATGTGGCCCATGACCCCATCATGTACGTTCTTGCTGTCGGTAATAATGCGAATTGGCTGCGATGGGGAGAGCGTGCAGAACAGCAATGTACGCCATGAGCTCGGCGTGATTATGCGTCTGGTTTGGACCTAACAACGGCTCAGAGAAGTTTCGCAAGTCCATGGGCCCAAACCAGGCTCCATAGCCCGTAAAACCCACCTGCGGGACCTCCTCTGCATATGAGCCGTCGGTATACACCACATGACCGTGCATGGACAATGCCTTCAAAACATGCATATCCGCTCGGGCCCTATTCATACCCACCTTGTCGTGGGCTACTGGGAGGAACATGCGCAGGTCCGGCCCTCCCACCACATCCACGGCCGCCTAGCCAAATCAAAATCGGAACCAGGAACCAAGTGTGTGTGTGTGGGTGGGTGTGTGTGGCGTGCATGCTTGTGTCCGTGGAAGGACACAATCCAGGCAAATCTGTAGCCAAGCAATGCGTGATGAGGTGAGTGCCCCGCCCAACCGCTGTGGTGGGAGGTGGTGTTTGGGGTGACGGGGACGTAGTGAACCTCCAAAATACATGTGCAGGGAATGTCTCTTACGCGCGTTGGGGCAGCATAGGGGCGATGGTATGGGGGGATCGCCCTTCTCCGGTTGCAGTTAGGGGTCCGGGGAACATCCACAAGGGCACAGGGGGGAAGCCGGCTTCGACTCCCGGTACAACTACACACACCATTTAAATCTGGTCAGACATGTGCACCTGGCAGACAAGCGCAGACGGATGCTCCGGAAAACTGACCTGGTTCACAAAGCCGTCCCTCCAAGAGCTTCAGGAACCAGGTCTACTTGGAGGCACGCAACAGCAGCAAATTGCCGAGCACTGTCTGGAGTACCCTCAATCAAGGTGGGGGAGACCCCAGCTCCCGACCCCCAAATGAAGCATGGCTTTTTTGGGGGGGAAGCCACGGGGGGGGGACGTCTCCTCGCTTTTATACGCGACCCCCCCCCCCCAGTAGAAGTGGGCTGAAGGCCCCCATGGGGGGGGGGGATGGGGGGGCATTGGAGGGGGGGGTTCAGGGAGGGGCGATGGGAGGGGGGGGGGGCGGTTGGGAGGGAGGGTCGGTTGGGGGGGGGGGGTCCAGGTGGGGCGATTTGGGCGGGGGGGGGGGGGGCAGGCTCCCCTTACCTCCCCTTGCCCTCCCTTTCACCATACCATCACCATAAACCTAACCCTAACCTTTGCAGCCAGTTGGTTTGGCCATGCCAGCCATGTTAATTGGGCTGTACAAGATCCCCCAAATTTCGTTCATGGCTCCTTTTGCCACATGATTGCTCTCCATTTTGGACCCCAATACTCACTCTAACCGGAGCCTAGGGGGAGAGCTAGGGCTAGGGGCAGGGCTAGGGTTAGGGTCACCGAGCTGGTGGAACCAGTCTTGGTTTTATAACCCTTTTTAGTGTCTAGGGTGGACCTACCAGGTTTAGCAGCAGCAGCAGCAGCAGCAAGCAAGCAAGCAGCAAGCAAGCAGCACGCGCGAAATGGGTAAAAATCAGAACTCCGTCGTGGTGCTTCATATTCCGGTGAAATTTTGGTGGATGATACCTATGGGTGTGAAGTACAATCACACAAAGTTTGAGCAAGAAACTCCACGGTGGCGGCCGGGAACGGGATTCGCAAGTGGCGGACCTCAATTTCAAAAACTGCAGTTTAGGGCCAAAAACAGCCATTTTTGGGCCAAAAAAGCCCTTGAACACATTCAAAACGGCCAAACGAAGGCAAACGGTGGGTACACTGCACGTGCGGCTTGACTTCCCCGTGTCAACGAGCTCTTTCCGGCCCTCTAACTCCATGATATGTCCCGGAAACGGCCAAAAAAGGCCCCCAGAAGCTCCAAATGCCGACAGCCACAAACCAAGAATAGGCCATATCTTTGGCTACATGGCTCAAAATGCGATTCCAAGGGCACCTACTCCACCCGCAACCCCCCACCTTTTGTGGTTTCCACGCCTCAGAATTGCCCAAACGGACGCCTAGACCCCAATACCTAGGCCCACTAGGCTGCGGCAAGCTGCAAGCTCAAGCCCAAACAGGTGGGTGCCCAAATGGGTCAACGGGGTCCAGTAGGGGCAAAAAGATGACTTTTCTCAAAAAGGATCCTCGACCATGTGCGACGCTAAAACAAGTGTTTTTGGACCGTTTTGAGCTTGTGGTGGCCCATTTTGGTCCTCCAAAAATCCCAAAAGGCCTTGAAAATGGGCTGTTTTGGGACCAAAAATGGGTCAAAAATGGGCCAAAAACGCATTTTTCCAAACCTCATCCTAGACCATTTGGGGTGCAAAAACAGGTGAAATGAGCCCATTTTGAGCCCATTTTGGGGCATTTTGGCCCCTCAAAAGTCCAAAAAACCTTGACATGGGCCTCGTGGTGATGGGGTTCACTTGCAAGCTGATTTCACTTTGTCAAGAGCCATCACCGTGTGAATCATTCTTGATGTCCCTCACCAGTCATAGCTGATGTTCCCTCCCCCACCAGCTCGGTCCCAATATTCAGTCTTGATTAGGGTCAAGAGTAAGGTCCGGGGGTAGGGTGAGGAGTAGGCTGAGGGTTGGGGTGGGCATTAGAGTCGAGGTTGGGTTCAAGGATAGTGTTGGGGTGAAAAGTGGACAAAATGGGCAAGGGGAATGAAAAAAAATTTTCGGGCGCCTTCGGCGCCACCATATGTATGGCCAGTAGCTGTTGACCCGGCAACTAAGTGGGCCCGGAGGGCAGGGAGGGGGGGGGGAGGGGGGGGGGAGCCGCGTACCAGAACCGAGGAGACGTCCCCTGCGTGGGGGAAGCCCCCGTGAGATGGGCTGTGCATGAATTTTAATTTGAGCCCGTGAGGGGGGGATCGGTATCCAGTTCACATTGACTGAATGCCCCCGCCAGAGGCAATTTCAGCCCTTAGTTCATGTGTTCATGTTGCAGCCTACGAGGATTCGGAGCAGGTGCGTGACGTTTGCCCGAGAGCAGTCGTCGAGCTGTACATGCGTTCAAAGACAAGGGAATACCTTGAGATATCACGTGTGGAGGTGGCGCTTGTGGAGACAGCACTTAAGAAGGTAGAGGCTGTTTCGCTGCTCCAATTGGACACTGAGCTCAGCAACACTGGTTTCATCCACGTCAGCATTTGGAACCATCTGGTCCAAACACCAGTAAATGCCCTAACAATGAGAAGGAAATGTGTAGATAGCACGTAGTGGCCATAGGAAACCACCCCTGAGGCTGTGCTGATGCCCCTTACTTTCTCCATAGGGACTGGCAGGAGTTAGTTCCGGATGGTTACATAAACCCTGCCGTCTTGGGGTCTCTATAGCTGGGTGAATGGTTTGGCCTTTTTCAAATACACTCATGCTAACACTCAATTTTCTACTACTACATCCCTCTTCCCTTACATCCAGCTCCCAACAACAGCAGGCCAAAACAACACTTCTCTCCTTTCAGTTTTGCCAGCTTCTCCATCTCATCATTGCGAATCCTGCCCTACTCTGGCCATCTTTTGCATTCACACATGGCTTTTCAAAATCCACAGTTTGAGCCCACAACTCACTGGCGGCAGCTAAGGGCGTGAGTGCCACATTTGGAGGTGCCTGACAAAATTAGCATGGTTTCAGGCCAAACACAACCATTTACCCCCAAAAACAGCCCAAAAGCCCATTCAAAAGGACCAAGCGAAGGAAAATGGATGGTAAATAGCGCAACTGACTAGACTTACTTGTGCTGAAGACCCCTGTCTTGGCTTGAAATTCCATGATATCTCCGAGAAATGGCGAAAAAATAGCCCAAGATAGCTAGCACAGAGGACGAGCCCGTTTCTGAGCATATGGCCAACACTTTGACCTCAAATTGCAGGTGCTTCTCCGTGTACAGGTCCTACTTCTTTATTCCAAATTTCACATGTTTGTGACCTATGTGTGTCCAGATATTATGAACTGCATGATACTTGCTCCCCTTGAATAGCCAAAGCATGGCTTCTATGCAAGTTTGTTGGTTCCTACCAACGGACCTACATAGTCTGGTTGCAAAACAACCCTAAACAAAGAGTGGGCTGTATCTTGGGCTATGTGGCTCAGAAAGGATTCAACGGCACCTGGTCCACCCACAACCCTGCACACCTTGTGGTTTCCACCCCTCAAAATTGCGCAATGGACACTTAGACGTCTGTACTAGGGTGCGCTAGGATCTGCCAAGGCGGCACACCGAGCCCCAACCAACCGGGGCCAAAAAGGGTTCACCAAGGCTCTCCGGGGGCTCCGAAAAGACTGTTCCAAAAAATGTTCCTCGACCACTTGGGATGCCCAAACAATTGTGATTAGCCGATTTGAAGCCTGCGGTGGCCCTTTTTGGCTCTCCAAAAATCCCAAAAAGCCTTGAACGTGGGTCATCTTGGGACCAAAACAGGGTCCACAATGGGTCAAAACGCATTTTTCCAAAATTGCGTTTGGGATGCTCAAACAACTATTTTTAGCCTGTTTTGAGCCGTTTTGCCCCCCAAAAGTCTCAAAAAGGGCCAGAGATATTGCCAAGGCGCATGATCTTGCCTAATAGACGTCTCAAGCTTTTATAATGATAAGGGTGGAGAGAGAAGTTCAGCCAACGCGCGACCAAATTTGCTGTGATGGTGCAAGTCTAGGACCTAATAGATTCAACATTTCCCCATCCATAACAAGGATTGGACTGGTGTCAGAATGCTCAAAAGGGCTAATGATATAGCCCGCATCTACCAACACTTGCGCAGCCCTATTTGCAGTTTGTTGCACCAGCTGAAAGAGTGAATGACAATTAAATCATCCAAATATTGAATGATCACAGTTGTTTCTGGCTCAAGGGCTGATGATATGCGTGCGATCGAATGCCGGACTAGGCGATGGGCCTGGTGCTAGCCAAAAGGCACGCGCACGATCGCGTACTTTGTGGAGCCGGCTGCCATTCTAATCACCTGTTGCATATCTAGGGGGAGTAACACGCTCCAATACCAATTCTTTAAAGATATTTTACATGCCAACGGTGGTGTGTAGAATTGACGGAGCGCCATTGTCAGTCCCTCTAGTGTTGGGAGGCGAACGGGCGGGATTTGAATGTGCAAGCTTGATTAAATGCCTACATGTTCAAAATCAATGCACATTTGCCTCCACTCTTATGTGTTACAGAGACATGTGCATTTGCCTCCTGATTTGTCTCCACAAGGAGGCCATCATGGCAAAGGGTACGTAACAAGGCAGCCGCCTTGGGGCACCGTGTCAAGGGCTGAGGAGGTGCGCTTGCCGCCGCACGCCAGAAATCAGGATCTGTCTAGAGGGACCACAAATCTTTTGGCACACTCACGTTTCTTGCAGGGCCAATGCCGCGTGATGCCAATTCAACTGTAACTCTATTAGCGGAGTTCAAAATAGGTGAACTCGCTAGGTTTGGGGGGGGGGGATACCACTGCGAAAAGATGTAGCGCTTCCTCTGCCAAGCCAAGGTCACGGTTCATGTGTTCGCAAAAACGTGGTGGCCGATCCAGTGTCCAATGAAGGGTAGAATTGCACCCACATTTGAGGAACTCCAATACACGTGCATGGGGTGGTCGCAATAACGCAGACATTTGCAGTGTAGTATCTAATAGATCCTCACCCTAGTTTGCGCAACACTGCCCGGATTGATGCTTGGGGGTGTGCTCCCCTGGGGCCTCGGAAGTGGATTGTTGCTGCCAATTGTCGCCTGGCGAAGTGCTGGGTGTGCTTGTGGTGGTCGCAGCGGCTGTCAAAGGTGGCATTTGGGGCGCAACTTCACAGGAACCCAAACGGCGCGCTTGGCCCGCGGTGCCGTGGGCACTCGCAGCTGTATGCATGGCTTGATGGCACATTGCTGGGGTGCCCTGGCGACATGGTATTTGACAAGGTGCTCCAGAGGCCCCAATGCGTTGCCGTCTTCAAAATCGGAGGACTCCATGTGTTTAGATTCATCGGAGTCATCATTGTAGAGTGGGATGGGCCATGCTCCATGCCTGCACTCGTGTCCATGCGGAGGAGTGCTGGTGGCCAAATTTGCTGTGGCACGGTGGGCTTGTATTCGTAATTGCGATTGCTCGGCCACGGTAACGGCATTGGGAAGGAGATGTTCCGCGTAAAAGGGGGGGTTGAGTACACATGGGCCTGGAGTTGAGCCGCCCAACGTCCCCAGCGTGTGACAACAAATAGTAAGACACCACCAAATGCCAGCAGTGCGGCCCCCATTCATCTCCATGCATGCCAACCAATTTCGTGTTGGCTTGTGCCCTAGAGCACGGCTCGCATGGATTGCTAGAGGGTATCGGATGACATGTCAATGGGGAGGTAGTCTGGTCTAGAATGCACAACAAAGTGCTCAAACAAGGCTGACTGCCATGCTTCTGCCCATGAGCCCCATTCGGTTTGGACCCATGCACCGCCTTGTTTCCCGTGGAACAATTGCAGGCCTCCTGGCGCCAGTATGTCGCATTGGCAAATACCGGCGGCCTCTCCAACTCGCAAGAAGTGGGTATCACTGAGGGCTACCAAGGCGAAGGTAATGAACTCCATAGGTTGCCGGGCTTTGCGGGCCATACAAACGAGCAAGCATGGTGTGGCCCCGGTGCATTTTGGTGGGTTGTGGTGGTACGCTCTACGTGCCCCTGCAACCATGGCCCAATGTAGCTTCTCCACTGTTCATGCCAAGAATCCAAGTTTTTCACAAAGGTGCATGGCGCTAATGGCACCACGCAGGGTCGCCGACTTCTTGTCTTCTGCAGCAACGTGTCTAAGGTATGGTGCGAGCACTTTGTCTTTCGGAAGCCCAGGATATCGCATAGCGAATTTGGCTAGTTGTCAGAGGTGTCATACCTAGCTTTCAAGTGTACCTAGGGCCCATTTGTGCAGTGCTAGCGCGAAGTCACAATGTGCCAGGTCGGATTTCTAGACGCCATAAATCTTGGTGGCAAGACCTTGCAATTCATCTACGGACATGGGGGGTATGGTTGCTCCAATACCCCCTTGCTTAGTGGAAGGCTCAACATCCAAAGTGGCGAGGCGTAGACTACGCTTCGCTGTTAGAGCTCATGGAGACGGGCCCAGATCTGTCATGTCTTGACCCCGAAGCCCTTGGGGGCACCCCTACCAGCTCCAGTGCATTTGATTGCACTTCATGCACGGATATGATGGTGGGCTACCAGCATTATACGTACGACCTGTCCTAAACGCCGTATATAGTGCCTTGCCCCCCACCTTGGTGAACCCGCCCCGAACTCCTGCGGGCAAGGCAAGCCCGGGTCGCGGTTGTTGTCGTAATAATGCAGAGACAGTCACTTGAAGTGGAGTCGCTCGTTTGGGCATCTGCTGTGACGTCAATGGTTGTGTCGCAGATGATCTCGGCTAGTGGCTGTACATACTGCATCTAAAATAGGCACCTAGTGGTCCTTCAGTTGGTTGTACACTTGGCTTCGCCGCATGGTCGTTTGCGTTTTGGCAGGATAACCATGGCTGCAGCACTTCGACAGATCTGTAGAGCACTTGCCACACGGACTAGGCCAGGATGCGTCGTGCTTTCGGGGCTTCAACAACGTCACTTGTGCCATAATCTCACGCTGCCACACCCAGGGCACAGGCACAATACCCATTTTCCAGCACAGCTGCCGGGCGGTGCACACGGCGCCCTCAACTGAGTGATCCCATGCTCCGGCACATGGATTGCACGCTCCACTGCCATAGGATCAGGACGATGACTTGCAGAGTCGTCCGCTCTCATTATACTAGGATCGACTAGAGACTTCTAGGTGGCTTCACAGACATCAAGGAGGCTCGCTGTGTGCTGTCATCAGAGCTAAATAAAACAACGCCGTTGGGGCGTCTAGTGCAACGGTTGCCCATTTAAGTACAACATCCACACCTTTCATATCGAGGCCGTCGATGAGTAAGCTATGTGGTATTCAGTAGCCATCACTCCTTTTTCATTGGAGGTGAGGAACGCGGACAGTACCCCGGCACTTCCATCTCTCCAAATCGTCCAGGCGTAGAAAGATTCAGTATCAGCTCATGGCATTTCCACATCTTTCCCGAATGCCACCTTGTGACATTTGGACGAATGTGGTTGTAAGCTACAAGCCATAAAAAAATAGTAATTGAAGTTCAGTGGAATTGAATTGTCATCAATTGTACATCGAAGGTGGAAGTACTGCAACAATGACTTGATAACTATACTTTTTCACTTATGTAATACACACGGTTCATTGTCCCTCATCCCGTGGCAAAATTAAAGTTCTTTGCGTAACTTTAGTTTTTGCTAGGGTATGGTGCTACATGGCTTCCCAGTGGTTCACGTACACTTCCATTGCCACCAAATGACCACCCAAGTCCAGACCAAGGGTCCTTGGGGATTATCAGAGGGGGACCCAAAAAGTGTGATTTTTCAACCAACCCCTGCCAGTCTGCAAACGGCTACGTCTACACCGGTGGGGTTAATCGGTAGTGCCCATAGATTGAGACTGGGGCACCTGCCGTTGGTTAGGGAGTCCATATAGAAGAAACAGCTCTCTGGGACCAGTGCACAGTACCAGCTAGTACCAGCTGCAAGCCAATCAAATTTTGCACAGCACATCCCACCAATAAGCACCAAGGTGGGTCTAAATAGGGCTCAGCATGGGTTTCCAAGTACCCTTGTTGTCACCAAATGACCACCAAACTCTGGCCCAATCGTCCCAGGCCGTCGTCATGGGTCTCCAGAAAAAGTGGATTTTTCAGCTGACCCACATCATTTTTGGTGGAACCAGTGATTTCCCGTCTTTCAAACGGGAGATGGTAGGCCCTACGCAAGGCTAGAGGTGGCACAAAAATCCTTTTGCATCCTAGCATGGGCATACTGGCACAACAATCCGCATTCCACCCCTCTAAGGGGGTAGCACAGGGCCACGAAAACCGCCAAAACACGGACATGAAAAAATCAGCTGAAAACTGCATGGGCTGCAGCAACCGCTTGTCGCACTTTGTGTTGAGTTACTCCATGAGCGGGGACCCGAAAAGACTTTTTCGGCTCAAAATAGGAAAACCCCAAAAGATTTGTGATATTGGACCCAAAAGAGGGGGAGGTCATTTTGGAGCCGCCTCCCCCCCAAATCTGGGTTTCGGGTGTGGGGTGGGTGGGTCTAGGGGGGTCCCGACCAAAACCCATCAGGGGATGCGATACGATTTTGTTGGGCAAAATAATGATGTTAAAAGGGGTTAAACCAACAATCCAGCCCCTTGGGGTAGGGTATGCGAATGAGCCCAAAAAGGGGGAGGTAGGTGGCGTTTTCCCATATATGCGGGCCTGCGTGGTTTTGATACAACAACCTCTGTGAGGATTTTGCTCAGTGTACTGGAGACGCCACAGGCCAACACAGCACTTGCTGGACCCCTCTGCCGTGCACACGGAGGGCAAAAAGAAAGTCAACAGCGTCAACGCACTGCCTCCATTTGTGACTTATCCCTCATCCCGTAGTGTCACGCTTCAGTGGCTATGAAACTGGAAGCACGTCTGGGCCAGTGGATGTAGTCCAGGGCCCGTCATCATCACAAATGCGTCAGTGCCAACGCATTGTATAAGCAGCTTTCTACATAGAAATCGTTGTGAGGCGGGAGGATGTCACACGTCCACATCAGATATCTGAGCTCAAACCCAAAGCACATTTGCAATACAGAACAACACTTGGTCAAGGTTGGTCAGCCTCCGTGCCTGCCCATGAGAGTGGGGGGCGGGGGGGGGGGGGTGAGAGGGAATGGCATAGGTCGCAGTGTCCAGAATTCGCGAGGCTCTGCATTTGCTGGTGCCATATTGAAGGTGTTGCAATGGATTTGCGCTTTGCGTCGGGTGGTGTCGGGTTAGGAGACTTTGCTCGCATCTGGCTTGCCAATGTGACGTCACCGCCGTGCACAGTGCGACACATCGGCTCAAGCACGGAACACTACCTCGTAGTTTGCTACTGCACATGCCACGCACGTCGGTTGCACGTCCCTCGCATGGGGCGGCTTTTACAGGGCTCAGACAGGGTCCAAGGGACCGTGGAGAAGGTGGGGCTGTGCCAAAAATCCTCCACATGAGCCATTCCCATTGATCCCAATGGTGCCCGCTACCGCCTCAGGCCCATGAGGAGGTCGACGTACGGAGGGTGGGACGGGGATGGGGAAAGAGGCGGAAGAGGGTTGACCCCCCCCCCCCCGCCCACCCCCGCCCCCGCCCCAGCGCTCTCCTCTGATGGTGCTGAGTAGCTGGCGCCAATGGAGCCCCCCGCTCAAAAAAAAACATACATCCCTTTGCCAAAATCAATTGCGAGAACGTTGGTCCACAAACCGAAGATGGGGGTGCGGATGGGACTATCCCCCCGGTGCCGTTCACACTGTTGGCCTGCCACCCACACATGTCTCCCTTGACTTGAAAATCTTGAACATTGTGCATGTAGTTGCACCGGCTGAGTACCTGCTTCCCGTGTCCCCTTGTGGCTTGACCACCCCCCCCCCCGAAATGCGGCCAGGGGGCCTGTAATTACATCATCCACACATACGTACGTACATTCCCTATCCTCCAGGTTCCGACACAAAGCCGAGACGTGCGGCCTTACGCGGTGCTGGCTATGCCTTCCTCCTGCCGTATCCGGCTTCACACATTGCCAACATTCATACCGCTTTCATGACCACTTTCTCAGGCACAGGGGAAGGGACTTGACTCAGCTCTATGGTGTTGCAGCGTGGCGCGCGTTCTCCCACTACATCATGAAGACTGTCGCACCCCAAATCGCGATGATGCCCCACGTACAAGAGGAAGCTCGTAGAAGGCAGAGGATCCTGCTTCTGGTTGTTGTGTTCTTTGTTCTTCATTCATTCATCATGGGGCAGTGCGTGGCCCAGAAAGAACTCCAATACAAAACCTCAACAACCCCTGGCCTCTGCTGCTGACCACAGGATTAGCGTCAATTGCGAATTCAAAGCGGCATTCAAATTGTGATTTGTCTCATTGCAGAGTGTGGAGTAAATGCAAAGAAGACCGTTGGATGGCGGATTCGAACCCCCCCCCCCCGAAAAAAAAGTGATGATGTACCAAACTTATCAGGTCCACCACACCGGACCCACCCTCCCCTTCAATTGGCTGCATGTGGTTAATGGAGTGTGAAGGGGTCCACTCAGACTTGTGCGGAGGCTCTATCCAACTGCAACAGGAACGCGACCGCCCAAAACCGCTGTCCGCTCGTGTACAACAGTGCACCGAGGCATATTTGTCCGGCGCCGCTCAGTCACCCGTCCTCAACAGTAGTCCGGCCACGCTGCATCGGATACAGCTTCCTGGGGTGCCCTCTGTTGTGTGTGCCCTTTGATGAAGGGGCCACCGGAGGTGCATCATCCACCAGGTGTTCTGTTGTGAGCAAGCCGACCTTTCATTTGTGGGGAATGTTCGCTCATCACTGGGCCTCGCATCACCACACCTGGTCGCGGAGTACCGCTGGCTTCTATTTGGGCTCTCAGGGGGGAGAGAGGCTGGAGGAGGTTGCATGAGCGGTTGCAAAGCGGTTGGTGGCGGTTGCAAAGGCGGATGGGGGGGGGGGGAAGCTCTGGCGGCTGCAAAACGGTTGGAGGGACCGGCGACGGACAGAATCCCTTGGAGCGAAACCGACCGCCACCACGAAGGCGGGCGGGGGATAACCCCAAGCCCCCCCCCCCCCCCCCGCGCGCTTCAAGTGCGCCCCAGGCTTGCACGCCCCCCCTTGTGTACGAGCCCATCTTCGCGTGCTCTCACTGGTCATCCGCTGCCGTCCTCGTGTCCTCCCTCGCAACGACTGTGAGAACATGCGTGGGGCAGCACTGCTCCGGGCGGAAGAGGTACCACTCCATATATTGAGGGCTGGAGTGTGAGTTATAGCCGGGGGTCGGGTCAATGGGGCCGCAAAGCTTTTCCATGTGCCGGCTCCGGCCCGGAACGCACTTGAAGAGCACCGTGCGGCACTTCTCCCCCGGCTCCAGTGGAATGAGGCGGTTGGAGTACTTGAGGGTGTAATCCGCATAGCGCGACACGTAGATGCCCTTTTTGGCGGAGCCAAAGTACCCGGCGTCGACCGAGGACTTGACCGGGTTCAGCTCATGGCCGTACGGCAGGAGCCCCAGATCGCACAGGGTCACAACGTTCCGCGGGTGCGTTCCGTGGAACGCGGTGCGCTCCCGCGCCTCCTGCACAGTGCAGCTTGTGGCAATGGACTGCCGACAGGCCTCAAAGCGCCGCTGCAGCACGGGATTGTCGATGGCCTGGGGGCGCGTGTCAGACATGGGAACCGCGCGCGCAGGCCATGGGAATTGGGGCGATGTGTTGCAGAATACCGCAATGCTGCGAGTGACCGCCAAATCATTCCGCACGCCTCGTTTCAGATCGCCCCTTCCTTTACCCCTCCCCCCACCAGGGAGGACACACAAGCCATGGTGCCAGCTGGCAGCTCTCCAAAGGGGTGTGGGTGTGGGATGGTTTACGTGCTGTGTGTGTGTGTTTGTGTGTGTATGTGTATGTGTGTATGTGTGTGTCTATTTGCGTGTCTGCCAATACCGATCCCATCATGCTCAAACGGCGAGGTTCAACTTCTACACTCCTACACAATCCGTAATAACCAGGTGTTCAATGTATCTCAGTGGGCTTGCAGGACCCCTATCGCACTGATTCACAGCTTCCTGACCATTGTAACAATACTCCATCCCTCCTCATTGGCAGGCAAACGTTCATGGCTGATGGTGGCTGGCGCTGGTGTGGCCATAAGTTGCATACCAGAGGTGCGGAAGGTGTGTGTGTGCCAAGGCATCAATTCCAATCTTGCTCAAACTGCGAGGTTCGGCATCTCTCAAGTTCTACCACTATCGCAAACCATGAGTTCGGTGTACTGCCCTGCAGGGGGGTTGCCCTGTCGGGCGGTCAGGCTCCGTATGAACACATGACACCAACACAACACGGCTCTTGGTCCTGCGAACCTCACCGCGAGACAACAAGACACATATCGCATGCGCGTGTGCGCTACCGCTCCCCACAGACCGTCCCCATGCACCCCAGGAAGACAGGGGGGGGGGGCGTGTGTGCGTTGCTGGGGTGGGGGGTACTGTCTGTGCCGTTCTCACTTGCATACTAGTGCAGGGCGGAAATGAGGAAGCATTCATATCTACCCTGCTGGCCCATGGGCCGCCATCCATCCCACCAAAGGGTAGTGGGAATAACAAGAAGGAACATTCAGCACTGCGGAAACGCCGCAACGAACAAACAACCTCAGGGGAACAGGTCCTAGTATCAAAGTTAAGAAAGAATGGTTGCCGGTGTTGTACCCTCCCTCACGTGGCGCTCTTGAATAAACTTCAGGCACGCTGGATGGCTCCGGCGCCCAGCATTAGCTAATGCATCTGCATGCTTGCTACCTACGACACCGATGTGACTGTTGACGTGACTGTTGACCTGTTTCCATTGCGTCAGTGCGATGCGGGTGGCCAACGTTTGCGGAAGCTCCTCCCGGAGATTGCAATTAGAAACGGCACACCCTAGGGTAAAGCAGTGCATCATATGGCTTGTTGCCCCATCATAGACATACTTACTATCTGTGGCTACACGCAAGGGCTGTATTGTGGGCACTGCGCTCAAAAGCCGCGATGGCAGCGGGCAGTTCCACCCTATTGTTCGTCTTCTCTGCTCCCTCCAAGAAGTGTGAGGAGTTGCAGGGGTCTAGGGGATCAAACCAATGGCTGAAGCTAGCGAACCCCAGCCCCGGGGCCTCTTCAGCATAGGACCCGTCTATATATACTTCAGCATGGGGGCAATGATTGTCTGTCTGCCAAGGAAGGTGTGTGTGTGTGTGTGTGTGTGATGTCCAAGAAGATTCAAATCATGCCGAAACTGTGAGGTTCAACAGACCTATGCTCCTACTGATCACCAGTGAAACCACAAGTTCAATGTTGGATAAATGGAGTTAGAGGAATTGGGGTGGACAGTTGGTATGCTGTGATTTGATCAGACATCGCCGTCTTCGTCATCACTGCTTACCTGATGAGAGTGATCCATTTTGTATATGGTCTCTTCTTTTTCTTGAACTCCGGATCAGACGCTGTGTTCCAACGTGTCTTTCTCTTCATCTTTGACATCCTCATCATCATTCAAGATGTGATTGAATTTGGTGTTGTGCTCTGGCTCCTTTTCTTGCTTATCCCCCTTTTTTGTGGTTTGAAAAATAGATGAGATTGGTCGGTTCGGTTCTTGTTCTTCATGTCCCCATCTTGGACCCCATGCCCCAACCACATCTGTAAATTTGTATGCAACCCGGTCAAATGGCAATTCATCCCATGCTCCAACTGTGTTTCACCCATGTTACCCTGCAACACGCATACAAAGAGCAATGTGAAACAGAACATTGAGTGTACAATCACATGTGGTTCCTATCCTACCTCCATGCTTGAAATGGAAATGAGGTAAAGCCCCCCCCCCCCCGCCCCTTGTGATAAACCACCCCACACACATCGTACGATGTAGGGCATGAGGGCCCCCAAACAGGGAGACAAAATACCCCAAACCCATCCCCCAAAAAACCCCCCAGCTTCGGTGACCCACCGAAAGGGGTGGCAATTGTCACCGTCAACTTACACCTGCAGCCCTCGCAGCCCGCCCGCCGGCACCACACCATAGTGAGCGACGCGGCGGCGGCCCTGCAAACAACAGGGGCTAGCGTGCGCTTGCTGGCCGGGGATCTCAACAAGCCCCTTGGCCCGCAAGGCAGCGGTGGCTGGCTCTCCAAAGCACTGAGCGCCAAAGGGTTGTGGGCCGCCTCCGCAGCCCGTACCCGCTGGGCTAGCCCACAAATGTGGTGTGGCAAATGGGCCGCCCATCCGTGCACAAGCTCGACTAGGTGCTCCTTAGCCCGGAGGCCCCGTGTGTGGGAGCTGAGCGCCAGCTCCTACGGGGGTTGAGTACCCACCTCATGCTAGAGTGCGACTTAAGGTTCGGAGACCGAACCGTACAACATCTTTGTAGTGCATGAAGTTGGAATAACAACACATATGTGCGTGTGTGTTGTTGCCTGTGTTGCGGACAATTGGGGGGGGGTTAAAAAGATTGTGTTGTGATGCAATGTGGGTCAATTGTGCCCCCCCCCCCAATGCTGCTATGCCCCGTGCGCCCCTTTGGGGCTCAGTCGTGGGTAGGAGGAAGCCGTGGGTCACCCGGCCTAACTCCACTAGCAGCCACGAGTAGGGCACCCATGCCCCGCCGCTAGGGCCTGAAGCACCGGGCACACACTACCCCCCACAAGGCAGCGAGTGTGCACACCCAAGAGCCCGGAGAAGAGCGCCAGACAACCAGGGTGGGACCCCGTCGAGCCAGTCCGCTAAGGTCACGTTGGCCGCGGGGCACCACCTCTAGCGCAAGCCAAGACCCAACACAACCCAACCCAACCCCCCCTGATTGCTTGATTGTGCCATGGGTGCTTCTCAGTGGCTAAGTATTCATTGCTTCATAGCTCCATTGTGCCATGGTGGGTTTTTTTCTGACGGGGGGGGGGGGGTTTCCCCCTCTCCCCATTGGGATGATGCGGCCACTCTATGGACTGTGTCTACTTCTTGTGTAGGCCTGCTTGCGCTGAACTGGGGAGTACCGGGGGAGGGGGGTGCAATGACAGAGTGGTGATTTTTGAGTTTTGTATTCAATATTCCGTAGGTTTAGTTTTAGGTGACATCTAAACAAGCCCTCATTGCACGAGTCCAAGGTGCTTCCTTTGTCACAACGAATAGCTTCTACGGCAATGTCAGTGAAGAGCTTTTTGTTCTGACTTTGTTGCTTTGCGGCCTTGTGCCTTGCAGCGGGCGGGTGAGCATTCAATATTTGCATCCCATAGCTGGGGGGGTGTCTCAAAACCCTTTTGAGGCCATTTTGGAACCTGGGGTGGTTTTATCCCACCTAGGCTATGCGAACTAGGAACCAGAGTACCGGAAGACAACTTACCTTATGTCTATATGTTGTGCCATATGTAGAACACCCTTGTAAGGTGTGTAAGCCCACAAGGGGCCATGGTGGGCATGTGCAACCACGTAGTGGCTCGTTGTCAACCCTTCTCAGGGGGTGTAGGTTGCCAATTGACCATATGAAAAAAAAAATCCTCTGTGGAGAAAAACCCCAGGGCGGGGGGCGGGGGTTCACCAAAAGTGGGTTTTTTTTTCTCCCCTACCAGGAGTGCTCTGGCCTATGAGTGCTGCTGCTACCCTGCTACCCTGAAAGATGCAGCTGAATTGGGTCTTTGCTTGCGCAACTTGGGGGATGCCGAATGTTGTGTTCGGCGTTGTTTTACACGGATTTTCATTTCTGTGTTCTATTACGTCCTCTGTTGCACAAAAAAACCACTACTACCAACCCACATTTTGCGCGACACAAGGGGGAGATGAGCCTCCCGCAGTATCAAGCTGAGCGCCCTCGTTGCAAATATCTTTTTTTCAGTACACGAAATCATGATGGCCCCAGCAACCAATATGCTGCTATTGGTCTATGTGGAACCATAGGGAGGCCCAGCCCTCGCCAGTAGTCAACCCCTCAGCGGTCCTCATTGACGACGTCCAAGGGGGGAGCCTCCTGCTCGGCCAGCCACTGTCGGAGGTTTGGTGGATTGTTGAGGGGATCCAAGGTTGAGGTGGTAGGAAATGGTATCAAGCTTTTACAACCCTCACCTGAGACAAATAAACCATCAGACCACTCCGTTGAGAAATATAATCGCAAGCAGCTGCACATGCACATTGTACATGCACTTACCCGAGCGGTTGTGGGTGGTTTTGCAGACACCATTCCATTCGGTTCTATGCACAGGGATATGTTCTCTGCAGGCTTTTGCTCAATGACCAACCCTCTACAATCCTTAGCCCCCCCCCCCCCCTGTGTGACATTCCGTCTGGTTGTTGTTTCTTTATGGGGCCCTGGACAACCGCCCGTTCTTCCCTTCGCATGTTGCGTCAGGTTGCTTCTTTCCGTTGGCTGCTGCCGCCGGTGCTCTTGCTGGTGTCGTTTCCGCGTTCGCGGAGCCCAGTGGTTGGTGTGCCGGTGTTGTGCTGGATGTGGCATGGTGTGCCATTTGCGCGTCAATGGCGCCTAGCAGTTGGCGTATTCAGGTTGTGCTAGTTGTTGCTGGGGTAGTTTGACTGTGTTTGCTGTCCACGCGCCTCTATCCACAGGCCGTCCATAACTTGCCTCGCCGTGTTTCCGTGTGTGTGAAGCCCAGAGGCCCTACTCCTCCACGCTTTGTCCCGACCGTCCACTATATGTCCCTTTCCCCCTTACGGCTGGTGTGCCCCTAGTGGGCTCCCGCTCCTGTTGCGCAAACAGCCCATCTGGGCTGCGGGAGACACCCCCCACCTGATGCCGGTTGAGCAGGGTTGCCCTAGCACCCGGTAGCGACGGGGCTGGCTTGCCAGGTCATCCCCTTTGTTGTCGCTGCCTCCCATGCGCTTGTTCCCTGTCCTGGTTGCCTCTCCTGCCTTGCTGCGCCCCTCCTCCTTGTCTGCTATGCTCGCCCTCATCCCTCTTGGTGTGGCTCCCGCGTCCCATGTCTGTATTGCTCCTCCCCCTGTCTGTTGGTGCTCCTGGGTGCTCCTTTTGCCCACCCACTCCTGTCCGACCCGCCTGCCCCCCCCGTACGCGGATTTCACCTCCCCTCCCTTGTCTAAGCTACATAAAAGTACGGAATTAACACGGTCCCTACGCCTACGGTAGCTTAGACAAGGCTATAGCTTGCGTGCGACACATAGAGGGTACGTTTGCCCGGCGCGCGCCTGGCACGCCCGGCATCCAAATCAATGTCCCATCGTCCATCCCAATGCTTTACCACTAGATATCACTCCCTCCTCCAGCCCAGGAACCCTAAGCACGAATGACACCACAAAGCACAACTGCAGGTGAACAAGGAACCTTTCATGCATTATTATTCCACAACCGTAATGATTGCCTAGGATTGCGTTCCAAGGAAATAATATAGGGTGTATTGTAACATGGGAAGGCCACGGATGTAAAGAAACGGCGCAAAATTATGGTGCAACATGCACAACTTCATCCCCACAAGTGTGAGGGTCAATACATTCAGCGCAATACCTCTCCTTGCACTGCCCACAAACTGTGGTGGTGCGTTTGTGACATCACAAAGCACAAACGTCTCCATAGTGAGGAAAGATCAATATGGCTACATCACCCCTGCCTTTTCGGGGTCCCCATAGTGGGGATAGATCAATATGGCTACATCACCCCTGCCTTTTCGGGGTCCCCATAGTGGGGATAGATCAATATGGCTACATCGCCCCTGCCTTCTCGGGGTCCCCATAGCGGGGATAGATCAATATGGCTACATCGCCCCTGCCTTCTCGGGGTCCCCATAGCGGGGATAGATCAATATGGCTACATCACCCCTGCCTTCTCGGGGTCCCCATAGTGGGGATAAATCAACCGAGAAAGGAATGGATGTGGTGGAAATGAGCAAACAATGTGTGAAAAAGGGTGAAAATCCAAATATACCATATCCCCAATGCGAAAGAAGCATCAAAATATCTGTTTTCAAACAACAGCGTGTCCCCAACGCGGGGACAAAAAATGCGGAAAATGGGGGGAATCGGGGGAAAATAAGGGGAAAGTTTGCTTGGCGCGCTTGGAGCGCTAATGTACTCTCATACAAGAGAGGGGGGGGGGGGGGCTTTGCTTGGGGACAACTTCGATGGGGAAAACTTCGCCAGGGGAAAACTTCATCACACCTCCAATTTTGATGCACAGCCATCAGACACGCGAGGGGAAATTTTCGTGAGGGGAAATTTTGGTCACTAATCTGACAGGCGAAGTTTTCCCGGCGAAATTGTCCCTTGGCGAAGTCCCCCCCCCCCCCCCGTGTACAACTACCGGCACACACGCCACCACCAATCAAGGGGAAGATAATGCACAAATATCCCCAAAATCAGAGCCCTGTGGGTTCAACTGGGCAAGCAATCACAACAAATGTGTCCATGACTCCGTGTAATTGGCAGGTTTGTCACCAAAACCATGTCTTGAGCGGTTGCACTACATTTCATACCGAAGTAAATTAGGTACGGAATTAATACGGTCCCTACGCCCGCTGTAGCGTAGACAAGGCCGTAGCTTAGACAGGGGGGGGGGGGGTAAGACCAGCGTTGTTGCTGCGGAAGGTGCTGAAAGTGGTGGACGATTGTTGACTATTGCTGAGGCTTGCAGGCCCGGGTAGAGGATTATAGGTTCTGAACGTTGTTGAGGGTCATTGGGGACGGGTTTCAATCATAGATGGTTGTCAAATGTCGACAGGTGAAGGCTGCATGATCCCATCGGAAACGATTCCCTCGATTAAATCAGGGAAGAGCGGCCGCACACAACCGCTCACGGGCTGTTTGTTGGTAAACCCAATCGTTGCCCCTTGCACGCAAGTCAACAAGTTCAAGGAGTCCTCCGTCCCGTCCTTGGCATTAGACGCATACATGTGGAGCTTACGGGGCTGCCTTTTGGGAGCAGGTGACACCTGCGCTGCCGCCAAGACGAAAGAAATCGGCTTCTTACCGGCCTTGATGCGTTTTTCGTTGTAATCCTCATTGCGCCCGTGTACGTGGGCCGCCAGCGTCTCCTCCAACTTCCAAAACTCCTCGCAGTCGCGGTCAATCTCTCGCAAAGTGGCAGATGCACCAGCGATCGGCGGCATCGCAGGATCCAAGGAACCAGCACTCTGGGCAACACTCGTGGACGACGTTGCCGCAGAAGAAGCTGCCGGGGGAGTGTTCTGCAGCGGCGCCTTCTTAGCCTTCTTCGCCGGGGGGCCGGCTGCAGGGTCAGCAGAGCGAATGAGGCTGCAGGGCTTTGCGAGCTTACCGTCCACGATCTTGCCCCAGCCGCCCTTGGCCTCGATCCAAGTCATCTTCGCGCCCGTAGCCTTGACCTGAAGACATCAGCACGTGCCCATCCGATCGTCCTCATTGTGACAGGGGGTGCCTCCCTTTTCTCTGTCCCAACAATGACCACACCCCAAAGCATTTCCTCGGGCTGAGGGCTCAGGGGGGGGGGGGGGGATGGCTCTGCCTGGGACCCCACAGCATAAGCCGGGCACTCCGTGCCCTTTTATGCCTCTTCGTGCCTCTTGGTGCCTTTCCGTTCCTTTTCGTGCCTCTTCGTGCCTCTTTGTGCCTCTACGTGCCTTTTCCTGCCTTTCCTCGCCTCCCTCCACCCGGATCGGCGGAAAGGCAGCCAAGACCCCCCCCCCCCACCCCACCCGTCTGGGGCACGATGCAGCGTGGGCAAGTGACTGGCCGAGATATGGACAGAGACAACGGCCGGCGATCAGCATGTCACTTCTGCCCCAATCACCTGCCCTACCAGAGGTTTGGGCCTTCACAAGCTCCATCCCGATCTGATGCATCCGTGGATTCCGGGCCGTCTCTGTCCAGCCCCCAGCCCCCACTGCGACTGCGGGATGCAAAGGTTTGGCTGTAAACCCGCCTCCACTGGAGCGTAGGGGAAAAGCAACAAAGATCAACCAAAACAAAAATCAACAAGTGACAATGTCGTAGGCGCCTTTGCCTGCGACGGACAGTGCAGGGCTCGTGTTATCTGCCGGCCACCCACCGAACACCACAGCACTCAGTCGTCGCGCGCAGCACACGCCGTGCACTGTATCGACCGACCATCTCGTGACCCTTCAAAACACAGAAAAAGGGAAGGAGCAGAGGTGCAGGCCCGAAGGCTCCCGCACGAGGCATGCACACCTCCGCAGGCAGTGCCGCACAAAGCAATGCGAGCTCCAACGTACCGACAAACTGGCTGACAATATGTTCATGGCCTTCTCCCCGTCCCCCAGCGGACCTCTCAGTCCGGCTTCAAGAACAGCGTATCCGCAGACCCTCCCCCGTTTTGGGCTCTGGGTATTCTGGTGACCCCCCCCCCCCCAGACCTGCGTGTCCAGGACAAGTGCTTCGGGTCGCAGAAGGGGTGCAGAGCCTGCAAAACGATGGTCCCCCGCTCCCCCCCCCCCCACACACGGGCACGGTGACCTCCCGCCTGTGAATGCTATGGCAGGGTCTGGGGACTGTCTGCAGTTCGGGGGCCTTGGGACGGGACATTCAGGTCAGTCAGTGCCACTCATGTCCGGCACGGGACCGTCACCACGGGACGGTGCGTACCAGAAGGGGCCGCGACCCAGCCCAAGCCCCCCCCCCCCTTCCTCTTTGGGACCTTGGCTTCGGGGCCCTGTGCGGCCCCAACATTTGCTGTGCGGCTGGAGAATTGGGGCCTGTGCGGCCAGACGCCGTCCCAGCGCAGCCACCCTCTCGCACCTCCTCCACTGTCCACGACCGCTCCCATGCCCATCTGCATCCCGCACAACGGAGGATGCCTTGTTGAGACGGAACGTGCCTCAGGTGTGTGCATTGGGGGCGCCCCTTGCACTGCGCGTGCACTGCGTGCTACTTTTGGACTAGGTCCCCCCCGAAGAGCCCCAGACACACCCCTTCCAAACGCCCCTAACTTTAGGTCATCCAAACTACCTAGCTAAGGACAAGTGCAAGCTACCTTCCCTTTACATAAGACATCATGCAAAATGCGGAAGGCCATGAACGGCGATGGTCACCATCTCGGGTATCCACCCTCAACAACACATATCCTTCTTTCTGTTCAATTGTCCACTAAGTACAAATTCACAAGGAGCAACTTGTGTGCACAACATGACACAATTGCTGAATTAAAGCACTGTGACACTGTCACATGTATGCATGTCAATGCAATCCGTACAATATTGCTGCTGACAGTTGTCACACATGGGCATCTTCTCAGGGTCAAACTTGGTGCAACAAAGGGCACATACATCCCCATTGTCACCCACAACATCCTCATTATCATTGTCCTTCTGTGTAGGTGCAGCCCATACATGTGCATATGTGCATGTACATATTCTCATGGACCATATGGAGGGTACCGTACCTCTCTTCAAATCAAAAATTGCTGCAAATGCAAGAGTACACGCATGTACTCATGCAACTTGGTACCGGATTCCCTCCATATGCTCCTTACAATGCCCTAATGCCACATGTGTGCGAACAAGTGCTCGATACGTGCCCTATAGAAACCATGCACATTGTTGTACCCCTTTTGGCGCTCGGTCAAAGTCTTTCGACCGATAACGGGCCATGCCACATGGAGGCACCCCTTGTATGTACCATCCATGGAGCCAATCTCATAATCCATATAATGTCCCTTTGCTGTTGGGCCCCTCGCGATCCCAAATGAGAACATCCGCCGATGTCCCGCCAACAGACAAATCCAAATTATGTTGCCAAGACTATCAATGACAACCGTTACTTAACGCCCACACATGGGCCCCCGAGACGGCAGGGGTTAAGCAGCCACTGCCGAGTGACAAAGGAAGCCGAAGTACGTACGCCATGCGCTTTTGGGGACAAGTGTTAAGGAAGTCCCCTTGGGGAACCCAAGGCCATCTTGACCTACGCTTTGGTGGTTTCAGTACCTACGGGGAACCTAACCGTCCTTTGTCTTCGATTCAATCTTCCCGTGCTATTGAGGAGACCGGGCCAAGGCGGATCATAATTTGAAACGGGCACCCTGAGCTTGGTATATGGTGACACACTTTAAGGGTGCCCGCTACAGGACATCATACTTCCCTCCTCATTTCTCAGACCCACTTTCTCCATGGATCTGAGTATTGGGGATAGGGTTTTTTACACCCGCTCCAACAGCGTGCGAGTACCTGCCACGGTGTTTGTCACCCCTGCCTTCTCGGGGTCCCCGCACGGGGACACAATCAGAAGTGGCTACATCACCCCTGCCTTCTACATGTCCCCATGGTGGGGAGAAATCAATATGGCTACATCACCCCTGCCTTCTCGGGGTCCCCATGGTGGGGAAAGATCAAAATGGCTGCATCACCCCTGCCTTTTCGGGGTCCCCATGGTGGGGAGGGCTCAACCTAGAAAACAGTGGATGTGGTGGAGATGAGCAAAAAAGTGTGAAAAACGGTGGAAATGGGTGAAACCGGGTGAAAATCCAAAAATGCCATGTACCCAATGTGGAAGAAGCATCAAAACCTACACTAGGGGCAACAATGATGCCCCTAGTATCACAAAGTATGGCTCTAGAACGGCCAGACGCTCAAATAGTTGCATTGCGCGCACATAGCGCTAAGTGCGCCCCCATGGGCCCCATGAAAACTGTTGTGGTGCGGTGCGGTCACGGTCCCGTCAAGCCCTTTTCCAATATGGCTCCGGGGATCCTGTTTGGTGCGGAATGCGCTGCGCTGTTGTGCCCATTGCCCAACCGCTGGGGCTGCCGAACGTGTGTGTGCCTGGCAGCTTGTGTCTGGCAATGGCCAAACCTCTGCCTTGGGCCTGGGATGGCGTGCCATGCACACAACAAAAGCTTCAGCCCTTGTCCTGGCCCCTCCCCCGGAGGAGACCAGCAGTCGCGATGCGCACGCGCGGTGGCGAAGTGACAAAGGGACACGGTGATTCTAAGGCCCCATGAAATAAGAGTGAGGCGCGCCGCGCTGCGTGGCACACACACCTCCTTCCCGCCGGAGGAGTTGTTGGCCGACTGCTGCCGGAAAACAACGCCGCGGAATCGGCAGAACCGCTCCTTCGACGGGCTTTTCAGCTCCACCGCCACTGTGTCACCGCCAACGCTGAGGCTTGTTGCGGTGCCGTGCAGGCCCTCGTGCACGAGCACCGCCTCCGCCACGGAGCAGCTTATGGGACTGGGGGCTGCAGCCCCCGTCGCCGCCGCATCACCGGCCCCCGAAGCCTCCGCTTTCGCGGCGGAGGTCAGGGGGGCGTCCTTCACCGGCGCGCCCGGCAGGTCATCCACCGCCTTCGTGAGGCAGCCGTCGACCATCGCCACGGCGCTGCGGTGTGGGAAGACGCCCGCCAAGACCCACGTGACGCGGTGCCCGGCCTTTGCGAGGCTGGTCCACTCGGATGTCTTGCTGCGGTCGTGCTCGTTCAGCTGAACGGGCCGGCCCGGGGGCGCCGCGAGGGTGCCCGTCACCGACCACAACCCCCTCCCACCGTTGGCCTTGGGCCGGGCCTTCTTCAGCTTCAGCGACGTGCCGTCCGCGAGGGCCACCGTCGGGGCCCCGGTGTGCAGCGCAGCCTCGATGGCGGGCAGGTCCGCGGCGGCCACAGGCATTGGGTTGGGCGTTGCAGGCCCCCAGCACCACAAAAGCGCTCTTTGGCCATGGGGCACGCATGCGCACACGCCCCCTGCGCCCCTGCACCCCTGCACCCACACGGAGCTCCGAGGCCGATCACCCTTGGACACCAGATGGGCCACTATCGTCCACCTCCACCCGATCACACGTGATCAGACGGAGCCGCATCCCACTGAGGGGTTGCAGTTGATTCCTACCGACTTGTGGTATCCCCCCCCCCCCTTTGCGCAAGCAGGCTGAAAGTCAGGAAGGCGACGGTCAGACGGGGTCACATGCATAGACAAGCCTGGGCTTGCGCTCGACCAAAACAATGCATGTGGCAAGCACCTGCCCATACCTCACCCTAACAACAATTGTCGCAACAGGGCATGAGAACACAATGTGCAGGCACATTTCAGCATGTCCTGGACGTCCTCACTGCCCATCAGGGGCATCAGGAGCTGTGGCATAGAAACCGTTTCCAACCTTGCGTCTCATCTTAAACAATTGCGCATGCCTACCCTTTGGGGCAGGCTTTGGAGCAGGCTTGGCTGCAGGTTTTGGAATGGGATTAGGCTGAAAATAACATCGAAACAAACAGCATTGGGTTGCGGTTGCAAGCAGAATGCTGGTATGAGCAGAAGGAACTACCACAAGCATAATCCAGCCCAGCCCCCCTTTCCCTCTACAATGGGAGCACAATCACGTCGCATTATATTTCTGAGCACAAAAACCACGATCAGAAAAAACCAGGAAAACGACGGTCAGACGGGGTCCCGTGCTTGGACAAGCCGGTGCTTGCGCAAGGGGGAGGGGGGCGTAGCGACAGCGGATATTGCCGAGTGGCACATGGGATGGGGCTGATTTCTAACGAAACTCCGTTCCCCTGCCGGACATCTGCCGGAAACCCCACATGACGTTCGGGGCATTATGAAAAGAATGATTGGGGAAGAAATTCAAATGACGACTGCGGATCACAAGCCTGAAATGTGCACGCTCCTGGACAATCAAAGGTCTCAATGATGTAGCCCGAGCACCTTGCAAACGGCAGGCGCTGCAGGCCTCTGATTTCTGGAGTGTGAAAGACTTGAAGTGGCATGTGGGGATGCCACTTCGTAGTCAACGATGAAGGAGGACGAGGGAGGGGAAGGCAAGAAGGCTGGGATTCTACATCATCCACGAGTGTGCACTGCGCCTGTGCACTGCATATGACCATGTTCTCCGCATGTACCCACATGCATGCCGTCGTGGGGAGTGGGGGCTGTCCAATCGACTCCATTGTAATTCAGAGGCGAAAGTGTGTCACCAGGTGTGCCGGGACCCATTCACTGAGGAAGCCACAGAGACTGATTAGGCACCCGCTCCCCCTGGCACTAGCACGACCTTGTCTGAGTACGGTGACTTGGTTTGGCTGTGGCTTTTGTCACTGCAGGTCTTGTGGTCAAAGATGCAACAAGACATGCATGCAGTTGTAGTGGCAAAGAGGGGCTGGGTCATGGAAGTAAGGGTTGTGGGCGCGGGAAACATCATCGTGCTCGGGCCTGCAACCCCGTTTTACTTGTTGAGATGTCAGTCCTCACCACAAGCCCATCGATGAGCACACCAGGACCATTCATTATCAGTCTCAAGAGAAAATTGCGCATGGCACCTGCCACTTGACAATGGACCTTTGCCGAATGCATCGGTGCCCCACTGTCCGGGACAGGGCAATTGTATGCCGTTTTGAATTGGAGGTTGTGGTCACATCGTCGTCTGTAGCTCTCTTGGCAGAATGCATGTGTCCCGCTTGAGTGAAGAAGTGTTCGTCTTCAGGGTCATCATCACCGATAAACAAGAAAGCTTGACGTGTGGCTGTGCAATCAGTGGACTAGGAGCCTCCCAAGTACAGCAGACGGGGGCACTTGGGCTGCAAGTAGGACTGAAACTAGTTGTGTTGTACACACACAGCATGTGGGACTCCCCGCCAAGGAAAATGGCCATGTGGCAGATGAACGCAGTGCTTATGTAGAATCTGCCGCTGGTGTAGTCCATTCAATGGTGATTTGTCCATAATTCCCTTTGCAAATTTGTTGTTGTGGAGGATGAGTTCGATTCATGCAAGGAAATACACCCATACAATGCAGGGCATTCCCTGCCAGCCTCCACCATGCACACAACCTAACACAGACGGACCGATTGCTAGCCGAAGGGATGCTGGGCCCAGGCCTAAATTAGAAGGGGGTGTCGGGTGGGGGGGCGGGGGTCAAGAATATTCACAATCACTTGTTGACGACTCTGAGTTGGAGGAGTTGGAGGAATCGGAAGAGTCTAAAGAGGAGCTAGAGCTGAAGCCCAATTCAGAATCAAAAAGAGCACATATCAGAGCCTTGCACACTATCACCACCTTCATCGGCGGAATGGTCCTCAGTAACAACATCATCATTACCACCATCATCAGTGGCAAGGCCACTCTCAAGACACCTACACTTCCCCTTGCTCCCCTCTCACTACGCAGGGCACGGACCCGCCTTTTCTTCCTATAGACCTCAACCACCAAGTCAAAATGATGTGCATACTGCGCACGCAGATGCCGGGATACTCACCCACGATTACCTATCACCTATCTAATAGCACGTCGCAAGAGCGGCCACGACATTAAAAGACGCCAAACCCATCTAATAGCACGGCGAAGCAGCAAAGCCCACAAGATAACAACAGAACTACTTTCAAATTGGTGCTCCAATGTCCCTATGAACAAACCACTCAGCCTTGTAAGGTACAACTATGCAGGGGCATGCAAGATGGACACGCATCTAAAAGAGAATGGGGAACAAAGAGCCACATGAACATGGGAAATTGTACGTGGACATTGCCATTCACATCTAGAGCCGCGGAACACAGAAACATGGCGTCACATGTGCGAACCTTGTCTTTAGTGTCCGCTTGTTCGGAGTGTTTCGGTGCCTGTGGCTTCGCTCTTGGAGGGGGCGATGAGGTGTCCCTTGACTTAGAGCGTGGGTAATGCATTGTCCGCGGTCGCTTGGGTGATGGGGAGTAGGATGAAAGGGATGGCGGTGGGGAGGCTGAGCGTGGGCACAACACACTTGTTGATGACGAGTGAGGACAGCGATGTGGTGGGGACGAAGGCCGTACCACAAACTCCTCAAGGTCCGCGGGGATCGAAATATGTATTCTAAGGACAAAGCACAAAAGCCAATAGTTTCCTAGCAGACACCTTGAAGTTGTATCACCACATACCAGGCTTAGGGTGCCCGTTTGACATTTGGCAGCAAACATGGGAGAGGCATGAACAAAGAGAAGGGGGCTGAGTTACAACCGTCACACTGACCGTAGGAAAGATTGGCCCGGTTTCCTCAATAGCACCGGATGGTTGAGTCGAAGACAAAGGACGATTAGGTTCCCCGTAGGTACTGAAACCACCGAAGCAGAGCTCAGGGCGGCCTTGGGTTCCCCCAAGGCATTTCCTTAGCACTTGCCCCGGAAGCAATTGACGTAGATGCTCCGGCTTCCTTTGTCAGTTGGCATGGCTACATCACCCCTGCCATCTCTGGGGCCCACTTGTGGGCGGAATGGCCACATCACCCCTGCCTTCTCTGGGTCCCCATAGTGGGTCCCCTTAGTGGGAAGAAATCAAAATGGCTACATCACCCCTGCCTTCTCGGGGTCCCCATAGTGGGGAGAAATCAATATGGCTACATCAGGCCTACCTTCTCGGGGTCCCCATAGTGGGGGGAGTGCAATGTGGCTACATCACCCCTACCTTCTCGGGGTCCCCATAGTGGGGAGAGTCCAATATGGCTACATCACCTCTGCCTTCTTGGGGTCCCGATAGTGGGGAGCAATCAAAATGGCTACATCACCCCTGTCTTCTCAGGGTCCCCGTAGTGGGGAGAAATCAATATAGCTACATCAAGCCTGCCTTCTCGGGGTCCCCATAGTGGGGAGAGGTCAATATGGCTACATGACCCCTACCCCCCCCCCCTTGTCTAAGCTACGCCAAAGTACCAAATTAATACGGTCCCTACGCCTACTGTAGCTTGGACATGGGTGTAGCTTGCGCGCGACATATACAACTACCGACACACACGTAAATGAGCGCGTAGTATGAGTGCACCTCAACCTCCACCCATGTTCCCAAAGGCATACAAACACAAGAAAGCGATTGAAACATGGAAATTCAGGTTCACACCCATGTTCTCAGAAGCAATGAAGCCTTTGTGGTGTCCCTTGGCCTTGGACAAGGTTGCGCAACCACCTCCGGTTCAGCCGGAACTTCAGCAACCGGCGAAGGTGGTGGTGGTGAGGTTGGTTCCGGGGAAGGGGACGGGGACCGAATGAAGAACTCAATCTTTTGAAGGGGGGCATAGGGGTGTGTGACCACTTGCCCAGCCTTCATGTACTCCAACACCGCAAACTGGTCCCCCTTCTCCGATGGTCCCTTCATTGTGGCATCCACACGCTCACCGGTGGAACGTGTGAAAATAACCGAGCGTCCGGGTTCAAAAAGAGAAGATTGCATGGTGAGCTAGTGCAAGAAGGGGGAATATAATGCACAAATACCCCCAAAATCAGAGTTATGTTGGTTCAAGTGGGCAAACACTCACAACAAATGTGTACATGACCCTATGTACCCGGCAAATTCGTCAAACCCATGTTTTATGTGGTTGCACTAAATTTGGCACCGAATTAAAATTAGGTACCAAATTAATACGGTCCCTACGCCTACTGTAGCTTGGACAAGGGCGTAGCTTAGACAAGGGGGGATGGTACCTTCTTGGGGTGCCCGTGGTGGGGAGAATTCAATATGGGGGATGGAAAATGGGTAAAAATGGTTGAAAATGGGCAAAAATGGGTGACAATTCAAACGTGCCACATCCCAAATGCATAGGAAGCTAAAAAAAAAACCCTAGTATGGAACCAAAAACTTGTCAGAAGGGGCCAAAAGTAGGCTCCGAGTATTCGCCGACATCCAAAACTTCGCAATGTGTGCGCACTACGTGCACGGCATTCCCTTGACATTAAACTTCAAAAACTTTTCCATGCGTATTTGAAGAGAATGGGAACTTGGGCACCCGAAAGAAGTTAGTGTTGACCCTCGATGACTCAAACAGACACAGCGTACCTTGAAAAATTTAAAAAATCTCGCCAACCCATTTCTTCATTTTCCCGGAGCTTGAAAGGGGTGTTGTGGGGGACGGGGGGGGGGGGGGCAACACCATCGCCAAAAAAATATTCTAATTCAGGTTTGCTGGGCCCTTAGGGCCCCCAAGATGCTGTCACTCCCACGGTCATCCAATGGCATGCAATCCTGCTTCCATCGATTTGTCCAAAGCAAATCACTCTGTTTTGACATTCGAAGGAGGCACAGGCACATAACTACACATGAATCCGCACGTGTAATTGCAGTACATTGTGTCCATGTGACTGGGCAGCAGCATGTTGAAGAGTGGATAGGAGTGGAGCAGAGAGGAGAGGTTTCTCGGGGGAACTCCTAGTGTCTCTAGTGTACCAGACCAGTCCCATACCCGCCTCACCCCCAGTGATGGGCTAATCCACCGATTGCCGAGCCCGGTCCCTCTCGACGAGCGTCCACTGCTTACACCCTCCAAGCAAGCAGCCGACGTGCAGAGCATGACTTGGGAATGGGGCCCAGGAGGTTGCTGTCTACACGGACGAAGGCCGGTCAGCACCAACATCTTGGTCCCACAGAACGCAATGGGTATTGCATATTCATCATCGACGGGACGGGCACATCAGGGGCAAACCGCACAAACCGGGACGGACGGTCGCTTCCAACCGTCGTGCGCAACAGCCGAGGCCTCGCAACAGTACACACGCACATCCACAGGTAACGCAAAGTGCTCATGATGCCACCATGTACAGTGGGGCCACAAGAAGACGGAGCATCGGCGGCATCATAACCCTCGACTGTGCCTGAGAAATACCTGCCTGGGACAGTTGCGGGGTTGCAGCGACTACCACTGGGGCAGACTGGGAAGACGGAGGGGAGCGACATAGGCATGCCAACATGCAGAGGGGGGCCAAACACCCCCCCTCAACACAAGCGAAAGCTGTGGTCCAGAGACCGAACGCAACTTTGACTGAAGATTGAAGTCCAGCGCGTGTAGTACGTGGAAATCATTGCCGCAAGTACCCCATCCGTCTCCCAGAGATGCCCCACCCTCACAGTGATGAAGGCGGATGGAATACGACGGGGAGGACACTGCTGCGCGTGCACATGTCCCAGGCGCTGCTGAGGAGGAGGAGAGCGTTGCGGTCAGAGGGCATTATGAGGTTTGCAGAAGAATCTCAGTTGTGGTCCTCCAGGAGTACGCATCACATCGCAACGCATTCTTTGTTCCGAAATATGCGCTACTAACTGACTACAACTGACCGCCGCCGTTGGCAGCCACCAAAAACAAATCGAAATTACCGCCAGCACGCGTTTACCCACAAACATGTCTCAATAGCGCACCTAACAATCGGTGGAATTCAGCAAATCGACAAAAAAAATGCGGCATGCACAGCGAAATGCAGTACTAAGCGCAGATATTACAAGGCACGGGCCAACGACTCTCACTGAACATCAATGGGCAGGATGGTGCAGGTGCGGGGCCTCCTTCGATGCTGCCAGGGCCGGGCCCCGCTATCTTCAACGCAGCGTGCCCACACGTCAATCTCAGGGCCAATCGTGGAGGCAGGGCTGCCAATGCACTCCCAATGCGAGACTACACCATCGGTGGCGCGCACGACTTGTGGCGCGCTCAATCCGGCGACACATCGACGCGGCAATGCCCTCCTCGGGTCTCGCGCCGGAGCAATGCCGCCTGGATGATGATCTCCGCGACGGTCGCGATGTTGCGCAGCTCCAGCAGATCCTTCGTGACATAGAAGTTCCAGTAATATCGGGTGACCTCCTCCAAGATGTTCTGGATGCGGACCTTCGCCATCAGGAGCCGCTGCTCCGTCCGAGCGATCCCCACCAAATTCCACATCACATGCCGCACCTCGTCCCAGTGGAACGCCACCTGCACCAGATCACGGCTCTGTTTGGCTTCCCCAACTTGCCACTCAGGGACACCTTCGTAGAACCCATCGTCATCCCCCATCCGCATGATGGCATGGTCCGCTGCCTGAACCCCGTACAGCGCCGCCTCCGTCAGGGAATTGCTCGCCAGCCGGTTGGCCCCATGCAGCCCTGCACACATTGTGGTACGGCGATGGGGAGGGGGGGGTGGGGGCTGGAGAGTCAATCATACACTGCCACCCTCCCCAACGAGCGGTGTGAAGTGCGGGTCTAGACCACCCCAACATTTTGCCGTTGCGAGGGGGTGGGGGGTGGGTTCGATGCCGGGATTACACCTCAGCGCCCCCCGTAGTCGGTGCCCTGTCGGAAGGCACGCCGCTGCAGGAAAGTCGGCACTGCATGCACACGGGATGCACGTACCGTAACCGTAGGAACTGCCCCCACCAAAGAACAGGGGAGCTGGCGATACTTGCGACTTGAAAGCTTGTGGGGGGAGTATTAGTGTGCTGGGCATCTTTTTTTGAACATTCCCCACCCGTGTTTGTTTTTGCCCTCCCTCACCAAACAATCTGGAATAACTTCTCGCTGTGTCTAAGAATCTGGCTCATCCTTTGCACCCAGTTTATGATGATGGCAAGGGTGGTGGTTGCAAGTGGTGGGAGTGACATTTTGTGTTGTTGAATTCTCAATTTTCAGCTTATACAACGTGCTTTGCATGGAAGGTTTGCGGTCTAGTGCGGTCTACTTGGGGCACTTCCCGAGGTGAGGATAGACTTGGGGCTAGAGATAGGATACTTAATACAAAGGTAGCGCCCCGGGCGTGCGCGGGGCAAAGATTCCCCCGTGAATCGCGGTCTTTGGTTGAACATTCGCTACGAGACCTTCCATTTTCGTGTGCAGGCCTACCACTACCCCAGCCCCCGCACGCAGTGCACAGTCCTCCCCCACGGGACAGAGCCCACATGACTCAGGCCCCAACGGGCCACACATGGGTCATGAAGGACGGTTTTGCTGGTCGTCCCCCCAATCCCGTCAGGAAGTGCCATCGTGATCAGGCGTGACGACTGCGTGCAGGGCATCCCGAGGCCACCGCATGTGAGGGCCACATTCCGCTGGACTGCCGGATGCAGCCACGCCTTCGGTGCAGCCTCCGGATGCGGATGTCTGTGTGTTGCGTGGCGCCCTCCCAGGCCCTGAGCGAAAGACACCGCTCGCTTCCACGACAGCACTCGGCCCCACCCTTTGTTCATTGGGTGATGCCGCGTCACACGCCTTCCAAAGGGCGTCCAGAGAGCGGGGCTGACCCTTCCAGATGCAGCCCAACTCTCTGCCGGGGGCGGATGGGCCTGCGTGTGGCTGCCGGAGGCTGCAGGGGTGCGGGCGAAGTTTCTGTCGGACGCTGATGTCAGGTCTCTTTGTGACTGTCGTCGACCACGTGTTTATCGTGCAAAGTGCCTGCCTGCCCCTGAGGACCACTACTGTGCACAAGGGGGCCACAACACACATCAAAATCACAGAGCGGGACCGCAGCCGCTCAGCCCCGGTACAATCTCTGCTCCCAATCCTCCGATGAATACACACAAAACAAGGCGGGGGCCACTCAGATCGCGCTATTCTCCGCCTTTGCCTCGCTGAACACTCTGTCGCTGGTTCGCCTTGTTTTGTGTGCCCACAACCCCCAAGGCATCCATGCCCACCACATCTCCGTATACTTCGGACCTTCCGTCCCCCAGTTGCTTTGCCAACTCGCTGGCACGTACCGGTCCTGCACACGCGTCCCACCGGCGGAGCGAGAGGATATCGCGCAAGGCGGGGGGTGGGGGTGGGGCGGCCAAGCGATGGGTCAGGGGGGGACCTGTGGAAGCGCACTCCCCCACGGCGTACAGCCGCTCCACCTGCGTGCAGCCGCTGAGGTCCACCGGGATGCCGCCGCACGTGTAGTGCGCCGCGGGCACCACCGGGATGGGCTCTGCCGTGAGGTCCACGCCGCACTCGTAGCAGTGCCGGAAGATGTCCGGGTACCCGTCCCTCAGCGCCTGGGCCGTCACCCCTGTGACGGCGGGCGTCACGTTGAGCCACACGTGGGCCAGGCCGCGCTGCTTCATCTCCGTGTCGATGGCCTGGGCCACTACGTCGCGGGTCGCCGCGGACCCGTCCCGATGGTACCGCAGGACGAAGTCCTCCGGGGGGTCGCGGGACAGCGTCAGCCGGCCCCCAACGTTCTTCCCCCGCAGGGCCTCGGTGATGAGGAAGCGGCGCTGGTCGGGGCACTTGGAGTTGGGGTTGTAGAAGCACGTCGGATGGAACTGGATGAACTCCATGTCCCTCAGGGGGTAGCCCAGGCGGTAGTACATCGCCAGACCGTCCCCCGTGTTTGTGTCCGGATTGCTCGTGTACAGGTACACACGCCCGGTGCCCCCCGTCGCCAGGAACGTGACCCGGGCCGCGAAAGCGGTTACGCCGCCTGTCCTCGTGTCCAGCGCGTACACCCCCACGCACGTGTCCCGCGGGATCGGGCGCCCCGCCGGCCTCCGCCTTTTGCTGCGGCGCACGACGGACTCCCCATTGGGGCCAAACGCCGCGTGCACGCTCTGTAGGCGGCGCTCGGTGATCAGGTCGATGGCCATGTGGTGCTCGTAGATGCGGATGTGCTCGGTGGCCTGGGCGACCGCAGTCAGCACCTCCAAAACGGACCGTCCGGTGTGGTCGGCGCAGTGGAAGACCCGCGGGGCGGAGTGCCCCCCTTCTTGGTGCAGGCTGTATGTGTACCCGCCGGAGTCGGACTTCGTGAACTCAACCCCGAACCCAATCAATTCGTCGATGATGTGCATCGCGTTCCTCGAAAAGTGCTCGGCGACGCCGGGGTCGCTGAGCCCGTCCCCGGCGTCCATGGTGTCCCGCACGTGCGAGTCAAACGAGTCCCCGTGCAATGGCACGCCCCCTTCGGAGGGGACGGCCGACATGCCACCCTGCGCATACCACGTGCTGCACTCCGTCACGTCGGTCTTTACCAGCACGGCCACAGTCTTCTTGCACTTTGCCAACCGCAGGGCCGCCATGAGACCAGCGACACCCCCTCCGATGATGAGGGCATCGATTGCAACCACCATCTCTTTGCTGAACAGACTGCCAAGGAAACGGGCATTCAGAAAGGGCACACTTTGTGGGAGACTCTGTCATACCGCCCCTGCAAGCAGCAGCGCGGGCGCGTGCCCCCGGTGGGGATGTTTGCCCAGCGTGTGCCCAGCGCGCTACTTTTGTATTAACGATCCTAATATTCACCCCGGTTTTATCCTCCCCTAGAGAAGGCCCCCCGTAGCACAGCAGAATGAATTGCAATCCTTCCCTGCAAAGCGCATTGCATGAAGCGAAAAATTGTGAATTACACATCAACACCAGTGATGTGTCATGTTTCGAATAAACAGTGTTATCCCCAAAAGGCTGAGGTTGAATAAATTCAGAACAATAGTGTTGGTTGCACGCACCACAAACTGCGTTGGTGAAGCACCTTTAGCAACACGATGCACACCTTTGCCTCATCCTCTCCATCATCTTGTGTGGTGACCGGGTTATTTGCATTGCTCCAAACCTGAGGCATGGTCCCATGGTCCATATGGTTTGCCAATACTCTATGGCATTGCCCCTTTCTCTCTGGGTATGCTGCCTGGGGTGAAAATTAGGCCACCCCAACTACCCTAGCTCGTCTGCTAAATGCAATCTCAAATGTAGCAACTTGTTTACACAACGTGAGACACCTGCAGAATACAAAGCATACACAAGGTCTGTCGAAAAGGACAGGGGGAATTGAGCAATAGACACTTGGCACATGTGCGCGCGCCAATGCAATCGGTAAAATACAACACCGACGTCTGTCACATAGGGATAGGCCACGGTTACTGGGTTGGTTTTCCTAGTGTAAATTTTACAACCCTACTTAGGGTCCAGGGTGAGCCACATATTTTTTTAGCAGCAGCAGCAAGCAGTTGCAAGCAACAAGTGGGCAAGAAATCCTTTCGGGGACCCCATGGGCTCAAAACGACAATCAAGTAGCTCCCAGAGCAAATGCACATCCTCTGCAACAAGTTTTGTGCGATTTTGAGCCGTTTAGCTCGTTCTATGGCCAATTTAGTGTCCGAAAATGGCCGTTGTTAGCTGGTTTTTAGCCAGTTTTCAAGACGATCGTTCTGAAAAATCAAGATGATCCCAAGGTGTCATGTACTGATGTAGGCGTCTCTAATGAGGGCCATTCTTCTTCCGTAGTGTTTGGGCTATTTAATGATTACAAACGGGTTCAATGAAGTGTATCCCAGACTGTGGTGCCATGGTGTGGTCCATTTTCAGGTTAAAATGAGCCGTTCTTCGGCCGTTTTGGAGGCAGATCGTCCTGAACGCGCAGGTCCATACCTAACGCAACCCATTCTTCTTCCACGGCGATTTTCCCATGCATTGAAAAAGACTAGGACCCAGCTCAGTCCTAGTCGTAAGTTTTGCTTAGGCTTGGTGCAACACAGCACACAACAACAGAACTTGGGACGGCAGAGTCTAAGTGTCGCCAAGGATTGGGTGCACCGGCGATAGTATGGACGGGTGCGCTTTCATTCCACTCCGCTTCGCGGGACCCCACCTACGCAGTTACCCAAAACACTAAACACTAGAATGCAGGCTGCAACTCAGTTGGGTCGGCCCTTTGGACCCTCGGGCGCGACTGCTTTCAAGGATGGTACAGGGTGAAGTCCAAGAGCGTCCCAATGCACGCCAAGGCCTTCTCTTGGTTGAAGGGGGCGGGCGGGCGGGCGGGCAAAGACAGAAAAACTGCCTAAGTGGAGATGCAAACAAAAGTTGAGACGAGGCTCAACTAGTGTTTGCAAAAGCAGAGCACAAGAATACCGCAACACAACTTGAGAATTCATTCTCCACCCCGGCTTGCCCTCTTGAAGTGTTAAAGCCCCCTGCGGAGGTTACCCCTTCCACATCAGGCACAATGCCCCCCCCTCCATGCAGCGACATACTTGCCCACATGCGCAAAACGAGACGACCCTGGCGCCCATAGTCTCCGCAAGCGGGATAAGTACCGAGTTAGCAAACAAGCGGGTTCGTGAAACCGAACCCGTCGCATGAGAAAAGGGACCCACAAAACCCAACACAGAAAGAAAGCAGTGAGTCGGCCACCACGGACAAACACAAACACAAAAAGGCCACTGAGACACATCCGCGCTCATCCTCGACAGCCGAACAGCCAGAGGCCAAACCGAGCGACGGGCTCACCCAGAAAAGAAACCGCACCAAAAAGATGGCCGTACCGAACTTGCAGTGCAGTCGGGGATATTGAGCAACACACTGCCCTTAAAGGTGGACAAAGGTGAAGGGGGAAACAGGCTAGAAAGGGCGGAACATGCGAGCGATGCACCAAATGAGTCCCGGTGACCCCTGCACCTAGACGTCGGGCAGGGCCAACTTTTTTTTTTGTATTCCGACACTGGTAAGTTCTGCCGACAGGCAACAGTGTGCGTAGGTGCCATGGCCTAGGAGTATGTACGGTCGGAAAGGCTTAGCCACTGGAGTGGATACGGATGAGGTATTTCCCTGGAACCCAGGGAATCCAACGGGGGCGCTTGCCCATTTAATACTGCACATTGTATGCAGGAGGTGAGACCTGCCACGAACCTGGGGGTCCACACCTGAACTGAAGAAATTGACGGAAAGACAAAACAAAAGAAAAACAGGGCATGAAACACAAGAAGTAATCGCACGAAGTTGAAAAACTCACATGTTTCTTGAACTGCAGATGGGGGTGGCCTCATGAAGGCCAAGTTGCACCCCGTCGTGCAGGGCCAACTGCACCTTGCGATGGTGGGACAGGGTCAGCCTGGCAATTTGGGAGCCCCGCTGGACCTTCCACCGGTGGCGACAGAGGTGGCCAAGCCGGTTGTCTGGCCCTCCACTGCCGGCGGCATCTTGGGTGGCCTGGGCCCCCAGCCGCTCTGCGAGACCTACCGCCGCGGCTGCCAGCTGGACATGACCCGGTCCAATTGCTAGCGGGCCCGCGGCCGGCGGCGCGCAGCGGCCGGCCCCGCTCTCTGATGGCGGCGACCTCCCCTACGGCGCCACCTAGTTTTCTTGCCGCCACGACGGCGGGGCATGCAACAAAGCAACTAAGACGCATGCAAACACACGTCCAGCCGATGGCCCTGCCCTTTCTCAGGGATCCGTGAGGCACATGACAGCCCGCACCTTACAGTCCCCCAATCTATTCAATAGTTGGCCCCACTTCCCAAGCCTTCGACTTTGCCTTAGCCTGTGACCTGGTGAACGCCGAATTAACCCTAGACATAGGATCACCGATGGGACCCAATCAACCTAAGGACCACACCAGATACCCAGAGCACTCTGGCAATCGAACACAGCACAAATTGCTGGTGCTGCAGATGACTACCCGCCCTCAGAGCCATGACTTGTGCAATCGCCACCTCGCTATCGCTGCATACCGTAACGGACCGCATCCCTAACCGCACGACCCGCCTGACGGCCCACCCTATCGCATGGAGCTTCGTGATTTGCTGGCTAGCATAACGCCTGTCGCGGGGGGATGAACGACCGGACACCAAAAAAGGGCGCCCATGCGCCAACGGCCCGCATACCGCGCACCATTGACACAAGCCAAGAGGTCCCCCGCCCAGACCGAGGAGGGGTCAGGCAGGTTTCGGAACCAAAGCGGAAAGCACGCAAATGCGCCCACACATTACCGGAGGGGGCCGATCATGGCTCAACGGCCACAGCCATGAGCGGCGCCAGCCCATGCAGCAGTTTCAGAGGCAGTCCCTGACTGGGCTGCCTTTCCCCACCCACCGTCCGACCCCACCGCAGCCAACACCACGTCCCCGCCGCAAGAGGGCAGCCCAATCCACGTGGCCGTACATGCCAATTGAGTAACCCGAAATACCGGAGGCGACTTCCCTCATCCCCATCGACCACCAGGCGCATCCATCCCACCCAAAGTTGTAGAGGGGCTTGGGTGTGGCATTCCACGGTCCTAGGTGACAGGTTTAGGGCCTTACCCCTGAAGGACACCCGAACCACAGGCTCCAATACGCTTTTCGGGCTGATCAAGAATCCCGACTCAACCAGTGTGCGCACGGAGTCCCGGCCCACCTCGCAGAGGACCCCCTTATCGGTGTCAATGAGCATAAAATCGTCAAGGCTATGCACCAATAACACCTCAAGGGGGAGGACACCCTGCAAAACCCTTGCGAGGGCTTTTTGGCATAAGTAGGGGCTATACTTCCACCTGAAGGGGAGGCGCTCCAGCTCCAGTGTTGGCATTCCCGGGCCCGGTCGGAACCGAAAAAATCCGGCGGGCCCGGGGGGGGGGGGGGGGGCAGGCGGAAGGACCAAAAGGCGTTTTAAGGTCAATGTGTACCGCAAAAAGGGGTTCTCCGAGCGGTATTCTGGAGAGGGCGCTCGCCAAATTCCTCCCAGGAATCCAACTTGAATGTTGGCGGCTTCGCTCCATCCTCTCTATTTTGCTTCACACAGCTCAAGACGAGGGAAACCTTCTCGGATGACTTCGGAATCACAAACGGGTAGCGGGTAGGGAGAAGGGGGTTGGCGGGGACCTGGTACACCCCCGCTCCCCTCACCGCGGACACCACTCGTTCCACTTGCGGCAATACCCATCTAGACGCCCCCTTCACCACCCGGTCCCCGTCTTCCCACTACTCTTCGACATCGAAGGCCCTCAGGCCATCGTTGTTAAAATCCGGCACCACTGAGTCCTAAAGGTCCTGTAGCAGCAGAAAACTGCCGCTTGGCCCCAGGCCCCTTGCGAGAATATCATCCCCCACATCCCCTGCCGCCGTAGGAACCGGGGAGGTCGTGATGCGGCCCGGTGACTGTCCCAAATAACCCGTAGTAAATGGGAGTGGTGCATTCGAAAAAAAAAGCCATTTTTAGTAGGCTCGGTGGGATCCTAGGATTATTAATGTCTAAGATGTTCCTATGTGTTGGTGGGGTGTGATACCCCCTCACTAGTGTCTCAAATCCTTCTGAAACCTATTTCTTTTCACCCCAAAAACACAGTGGGGTACCCCCACCCCCCACCCAAAAGCCCGCCCGGAACTGAGGGTGGGGTGTAGGTGTTTTTGCACGCAGTGGTCCTACAAAGCAGTGCTTCAAGCAAGGGTCCGAAAAGCAGCGCTCCTACACGCAATGCTTGTTGGGTTGCTCCTTGTAAGTCGTCTACTTGTCGGACTGCCACTTGTCAGATGGCTGCTTGTAGGACTGCTGCTTATAGGACAACTGAATATAGGACCAGTTGGCTCGTGCCAATGGTTGGTTAGCTTGTGCCGGTTGGCAGTCGGCCTAGCCAATCGCCAAATTGCATGGGCCTGCTGCCAACCGGCACAAGCCACCGCCACTGATCTTAGGCCACCTGCCAATTGGCAGCAGCTGACTGACCACTGGCACGAGCCAATCGCCAACTTGCACGAGCTGTCCGCCGATTGGCACTAGCTGCTTGGCGGCTAGCACAGGCCCATGCCACGCCTCGCATGAGGCAATCGCTGACGGACACAAGCTGGCCGCCCAGGGCACCAGTGGTGCTGACTGCCACAAGCCGACTGCCAACAAGCGCGGTCGGCCGCGTGCCCAACCGACCCCCAAGGGCACCAATGTGCAGACGGCAACACACGCAACCGCCGACGGGCACACGAACCGCTGCGCACCCAACAGCCCATGGGCATGCATTGCACCCGCCTGAGCACTTAGGGGACCGACCGCCCAACGGCACGTAGGGAACAGCCCACCCCCGGCGACCGGCCCACGGGCATGGCAGTGGGCTGTGCGCCCATTGGCAGTCGGATGCGTGCCCATGGGCGGTCACGTGCATGCCCTTGGGCTGTCGGCCGTGTGCCTGTCGTTGGTCGGCCGCGTGCTCGTGGGGGTTGCGCTGTCCCGGACGGTAATCCACGGGATGATCCATCTGCGACCTTGCAATCCGTCTGCACCAATCGCACCCTTCAAACGGAGAAACAAGCGCACAAACGAGTGCAAGGAGCCCGCTTTCAGGGGGAAAGAAGGTTTTGTAATGCAGAACGAGCCCAAGGACAGGCGTACACAAACCAGCACCATGCCTCAAGACGACACACTGCAAGACGGAGGACCCTCGTTGGCGGAGGGGGACGGAAATAGTGGCCAAGACAGCGCAGTGCAGCGATTGCGGGTATCGCTCTTGAATTGCGTAAAGACCACCGACACTGAGGAACAGGTACGTAACACTTTGCAGTGACGAGCACATGCACACACCAACCGCTAAAGGTATCCACTGAACACTGAGTACCACACCACGTCTTCTTATTCCGACCGTAAAAACCACTGGTCAGAGAAATGACGGCAACGTCGCTGTGGGCATAGGGTCAGGACTTCACACATACTTAAGCCCGTCCTGCCACAAGACTATCACTGCGAATCGAATCAACGTACTAGGAATGCACATCGACAGAATACAACATCAACCCTCCTGCCACATCCCCCTAAGGCTTGAGCTACTGCAGGACCACCCTGACACCGAGTTGATTCCGCCCTCTGACTCACCCGGCCAACGGCGGATCAGCTTCAGCCACAACAATTCACACCAGCCCAAGCACAAACAACGATTGGACAAGGGTGTGACTGACGAAGTCGGGGTGGTACCACCGGTGTCCAGTGCCATGTCTTTGGTAGTCGAAGGAGGATTTAGGGGAAGAGGAGGGGTTTGTGTCCCCAAGTGGACTGCTTTTCCGATTGCTCACCATTGCAGCATACTGCCCCCCTCACCCTACGTGGCGCCCACTCCCTGGCTGGTGGTGGTAGGCTTTACGTTTCGTGATTCCTGGAGCGTGAGGTTTGGAGGGTGCTGCCCACTGACAAAGGACGGAGGCGGGCGGGCGGGGGGGGGGGGGGGCTCTGGCGTCTGCTCAGCATCACGCTCTGAATTTTCGACGCCTAAATCCGTCACCACGGAAGAGTTGCGTAAGTCAGTCTCCTGAGGCAGGGGCAGGGGCGGGGCCAGGGGCAGGTGCAGCATCACTGGGGGCCGGATCAGGGTCAGGGTCAGAGGTCCGGTGCAGGGTCAGTGGTCAGTGGCGGTCACACGTTCCCTTTTAGACCCCCTTTCCCAGTGTCAAAATCGCCCATCGCACGACAACCCTTGGACGAGGGCGTGCATGTGCAAAAGGGTGGGCAGTTATCATAAAGACAAGGAAGGTCAATGCAATGGTTGGCCAGAAGCGACGGTCAAAATGGAGATACAATCGCAGAAAGTCCGGGTCCCTCCTCCAAACGATATCCGCGCACTTGCCCCAACCGAAGCCTTTTCGTTTCTTGCTCAAACTCTGGAAACGCGATTTGAATCCTTGAATTGCCCCATTTGAAGCCACTCTGATGCGGTTCCAGACCGCGGGGTCACCGTATCACACCCCAAAGGAGGTGGCGAGTGCGCATTGCAGCCGCTCAATGGCTGTCCTCCGCGTGGGATGGCTCAACCGAAGCGAATTTCGGTGCAGGAATGCGGCATCTGATGACTTCGAATGTGGCAAGATCCGGTTTGCAGCGGCATTTTGGCCAACGTTAGGCTTCGGTTGGGCCGTCAACACGACAACAATTGGGAGGCTAATACTTACAGCTCCATTCAGCAGAGCCATTCAGACGGTTCAGGTCAGTAATTGCGTGTCTTTGGGTGTTGGCACCTTCAAAATCGTGGGTACGCAGGGCGGCATAGGACACCAGCACAAGGCACCGTGCCTCCCATATCAGTTCTGCATGGCACCGCAGTCCAGGTAGACCCCGCGGCCCCAGTGGCGGCTGCCACCGGCGCTGCATCCATCACCCTTTTGGGCGCATGAGGGAATCCCCCAGGCTCCCCGTGATCGTTCCTGCCCTTCCGGACCCGATGCGGGGGTTTCGAAATGGGTACACACATTGGCAAGCGGTTGCCATGACCATCCCCCAGTAATTCCTTGTGTTGAAAGGAGGGGGGCGGGGGTTTGGGGGCGGGAGGCGATACAAGTCCCTTGCCGGCGTCACCCCCCCCCCTCCGTTGTCACAAAGGACTATGTTGGCCGCACCTCCTCAGCCCCGGTCCTGGGGGTTCTACTGCCCCCCATCTCCGTGCGAATGGCTGAATGCGAAGCAATGCCGGCGCCGGCGTGGGAGGGACGCCAAGGGGCACAAGCAGCGCTTGTGAACAGCGGGACGAATGCCCCATTCTCACGAAACAAACAGGCCTTTCCCCAGTGCCTCGGGACAAGCGATGTAGCCCATGATTTTCTAAGGACTCAAACCGATGCGTACGCCCGCGGGAGTGCCAAGCGCACACTCACTCGGCCTTCATGGCAACACCCCCCGCTCCCCCACTCGGTAATGGAAAGCCTGACTGCCCCCACGGCCACTGTCGCATCAAAAACTATTCCCCCGCGCAAATCCCTGTCCCACGCATTCCTCCTCCGAGTCCGACGCATCGCTGCGCCCGGTCGTCGCGGCCGGGGCCGGGTCGTCCCGTGCGGGGCTGCTGTTGCCCACCCGAATGCACGGGACCTCGGCACTGTGCACGTCCAGACTCGGCCGCGTATACGCCTCCGCCACCGGGTCCGTGGAGTCGTCCCCGGAGTCGCAACTGTCCGTATCCCCGCGGTCGTAGTGCAACGAGGCGAAGGAGTTGTTCAGGTCCTCCGGATTAGAGAACTCGGACAGCGAACTGCCCACGTCCGCCATCGGGTCCCGGTCGCTGTCGGGGGACCGCGAGTGCAACTCCAGCGGCAGCGACCCCTGACCCGGGCTCTCGCCGGCCGCGCGCACCGGGGGAAAGCTGTGCCCCAAGGCCGACGACCGCGCGTTGTCCAATGGTGACAAGTCGGGATATGTGGGCCGCTCGCGGGCCATGCCCCGGGTGCTGTGCATCACAGGGGACTCGGCGCTGGAGGGACCGGCCCCGGGGCTGGGAGTGTGCTCCGGGGCGACGCCCTCCGAAGCACTGAGTGCGCTGCCTCGCAGGGCCTGTGGTGGTGTTATGGGGTCCGCGAGGGGTGTGAGGCGGCTCTGGCCGGGCGCGCGCGGCAGCGGGTGGCTCCGCGACCGCAGCGCGTGCGACGCGGAGCGCTCCGGGGAAGCGAGGGCCTGGCTGTCGAGCAACGACCTCCGCGGAAGTCCCTCCGAGGCACTGCCGGGGCTGCGCTGCGGCGCCCGGACGTTGTGGAGGCTCGCGCTCCGCAGCATCGGGGGCCTCGTCAGCGGCCCCGGACTCGCGTACGTGTCCTCGGTCTCCGCGCAGCCGACGGGGCTGCGGCGCTGTTGGGCCTCCCCCTGGTCTGCGTGCGGCCGGAAGGGCGTTGAAGGGTATGGAGAGGCCGAGGGGGAGCAGAACGCCGGCAGCACCGCGTCGCACTGCTGCAGCAGCAGCGCGACGGGGCTAGTGCCGGACCCTGGCGCCGGGGCGGGCCACGACGCCGGCCGCGACGGGCCCGCGCGCTCCCGCGTCTCGGACCGGGTGACGTTCCGGAACGCAGACCCCGTGGCCTGGCGCGGCAATGGCGCGGGTGGGGGCGGTTCGCAGCGCCATCCCCCGTGCCGCGCCCAGCGGGAGGCACTGCGGGGGCCGGGGGGCCGGCCGCGCGCCGGGGCCCCGGCAGAGAGCCGCCGGGATTCGCGAAGCGCCAGCCGCGGCATCTCCAAGAGGCACGGCAGCTCCGGCAGCAGGTGGCAGTCGCGGGCGTTGTGCAGCGCCTGCAGCGCCTGGCCCTCCAGGCGGCACCTGCGACGCGTCCGCCGCGGCCGCGCCGCGCCGTTGAGTCGGTGGTGGTAGGGCTCGTGGACGGGCTCCGCGAAGGACATGTCGCGGACGGCAGTGCCCAGGAGCTGCAGACATCGGTCGCGGCTGCCCACGCGCCGCGGGTCTTCGGGGGCCCTGTGCGCCAGCGGCGCCACGCCTTTGATGAAGGCCGTCCTCAGGGACGTCCGGGAGTCCAGGAACGTGTTGAGGACGAGGGTGGCGTCGTTGCTCAGGGGCTCGGTACACTGCATCATGAGGGACGTGATGTGCGGGACGAGGCCGGCCAAGAGGTGCAGCCCCCGGAACCCCAACACTGTGTCCGGCGGCTGCGTGTCGGCGTGCACCACGAGGCTCCGCACAAGCGAGAGCACGGCGCGCCGCTGCCGCATCGGGCCATGCTGCAGGATGTCGTGCCAGTGCTCCACGACGGGCAGCGTCACGGCCTTGTCCTCCAGCACCAGCGCCGCGAAGGGCTCGCACAGCTCCTCCACAAAACGGGCTGGAGAATGGTATTGGTTCTGAGAGTACGTCACAAATACCTGCGTGAAGGGGAGGGGCATCCTATGACCCCTATGACACCCTCTGCGGGGGATCAGCGGAGGGTGGGAGGGAGGGAGGGAGGGGGCATGGTCTGCAGCAAATCCTCTGCACTGCCCGAGGCGTGCACGGACATCAGGGTTGACCCCCAGAAGCGAGCACAGGAGCAGAGCAGCGACCAAAGAGATCGTTTCCGTCACATCCAGGGCTCGTGTCATAAGACCAAGAAGAGGCGTGTTGGAGGCAACACAAGACGAAGTACGGGGCCTTATGTGACTGTGCCATCAGCCAACCCGACCCACACCCATGTGCTCTGACATGCATCGAGCGGACGAAGGGACTTCTGTCCTGCGGTGATTTTGTGGCACCGAATTATCGTTCAAAAGCATTGTCCGGAATGCCAATGGCTCTGAGGCTCTGAGGCTCTGAGGTTCTGAGGCTCTGAGGAGAAAAGGGGGTTCGGAGGTGTAACAAGGGGGACAGTGGAGTGCTGCACCAGAGTTTCGCCCACGCCTGTTACCGGGCACCACTGCAGGCGGCACGGCGTGGAAAGCAGGATCCGGTGGAGACAGAAGAGGACGTGCAATGAGCAGAGCAGAGGGTGAGAAATGGCAGCCGAACAAAACAGATATCGAAAGGCAGAGCCCTGGCGCAGCGACGGATATGTAGCAGAACAACCCTTCCACGCAGGCAGAGGTAGTGTTGTGCAGAGGTTCGATGCACTTCTACGACCGTGAACAGCTCCTTGGGGATCCCCACTCACATGGTACAGGATGGCACACATTGACAGCACAACTGCCCCCATGACGTCCAGCCCCATGCTGGCGTCAGCAGGCCTCATATGCAGCCCCGCCCAGGGCCGCGAGGCTTGGAGGGTGTCATACAACGTTGCGAGGTGCCCCACAGCGCTAGGGGGTCCGAGACCACCAAGTGTTACCCGTCAGGGGCGCGCCGCATCTGTCAGGCATTTTGCTCCATTGTGGCACCGTCGCATTGGATATGTCCCCAGCTCTTGCGCTACGGCAGTCTGCTGTCGGTCGTGCCCCTTGAAGTGTTGAACCCGGTCTCTACCGCATGCCCTCATGCATCGCTACGGGGCCCTGGACGGTGCTTTTGCGATGCTGCAAGCTGCTGCTGCACATGCTCCGCCGCAGTCTGCACGTTTGTTGCTGCACATTCTTGTGTGCTGCTGCAGTCTGTTTTCTGCTGCGCACACCTCTTGTGCTGCAGCCGCAACTGCAGCCTACTGGCTGCTGTGTGCCTGCGAGCTATTGCATACGAGTTGACGTTGGCGGTGAACTAGGGGGTATTTCGACCGGAAACGTGCTCGGGAGTGGGACGCAGCGCAGGGACTGTACCTCCGCCAACCGCAACCAGCCCTGGTTGGAGGCCGCCTCCGACAAAATGTGGGCGATGTGGGTCGAGTGACTGCCCTTGTGCCGGTGCAGGGGTAGCCTGCTGCTGCTGAGGCTGGCGCAGCTGTGAATGCTGGCGGTGGTGGTGGTGCCGGGGTGCGGCTGCCCCTCCGCGGAACGGGGGCTCTGGACGATGAGCCACGGCAGCAGCGCCGCGGCCACGACGGCGGTCTGCGTGCAGCCGAAGAGCGCCGTGCCCTCAGACCCCCCGCAGAAGCGCGCCAGCAGCTCGACGCCGAGGGCGTGGAAAGCGTCCGAGACGTGGGTCGTGGCGAAGAGCGCGCGGAGCACGAGCGACTGGACCCCCGCAAACTCCGTCAGGACCGAGGCCGGGCCCGCGGCGGCCGCGACCGCCGCGAAGTGCGGTCGCGAGAGGTCGAGCTTCGCGGCGAAGACTGCGAAGAGGTCGAGGCCGCAGAGATAGACCGGGAGGTCGGGGCTGTACAACAGCCCCACGCACGCCACGGCCACGGCCGGGAAGAGGGTGAGCTCGGGGCCGGTCAGGGTGGCCACGACGGCCTTGAGGGAGGCCACCGCGTCCAGGACGAGGCTGACGTAGACGCGGTACTGGGGGCTTCCGCTGTGCGGGGGTAGGGCCGGGGCCGGCGACGGGGGGGCGGGGGCGGCGTGGGGCCCGGCCTTGGGCGGGGCCGCGGCCCCGACGGAGGGGCACGCCGCGGCCTTGGCCTGCGAGGGCGCCCCGGGGGAGAGCGGGTTGCCGATCTTGGGCGGGGGCGGGCCGCCGGCGGGGGTCCCGGGGCCGGCGTCGCCCGCGTCGGCGGGGGCCGGCCGCCCCGGGCCCTCGTCCCCCGCGGCGCTGAGCGCGTCTCGAGTGAAGGCGTGGGCGTGGGACAGCGCGTGGTACACGGCGTCGAGAAGGCCGACGATTCCGCGGGCCATCCCGCCGCTGCCGCGGGCGCACGGCACTGCGGGCAGCAGCTGGCGCCAGACGTGGTGCGAGAGCGTGCGGTGGTGCAGCCCCGTGCAGCCGCAGCTCCACCGCAGGGCCTCGGCGCGCCACGCGACGCAAAGCCCCTCGCCGCTGATGAGGTCCGAGAAGAACGTCACGAGCATCTGCAGGAACTGCGCCAGCGCGTGCTCCGCGACCGTCTGGGGCTCGGTGCCGCAGAGGCCCTCCGGCGTGAAGGCCGCGCCGGGGCCGGGCGCGTGCCGAGCGCGGCGCGGCAGGAAGTGGTCCAGGGCCCACCAGGGCCCCACGGTGTGCCACGAGCCGAGGTGCTCCAGGATGACCACTTTGTTATCCTTCAGCGTCCCGGCGCTGGTGGGGGCGTAGGACTTCGTGATGGTCTCGAGCAGCGCCGTCAGTAGACTGCGGGCGTACGTGGCCACCGCGGGTTCCGGGTGGTCCAAGTGCAGCAGCCCCAAGTGCAGCAGCAGGGGGACGTGGCCGCAGAGGTCCAGGGCCTCCACACATTCATACAGCACACCGCTCACAAGCGCGAGAATCACCTGCGAAACGGCGGCCGCGGTAAGCCCCCCGCACTGTGCGCGGACGCTCATGAAAGAGAGTAAGTGCGCGTGCACGCGCGCATGTGCTCGGGTGCCTGTGTGCGTGCGCGCGCGCCAATTGGACTGTTGCCGCACTGGCTCCAGCTCGACTCGAACAACAAACACTACATCACAATCGCCCCTCCGCACACTCCTTGCATAAACCCTGCGCTCTCGGGGTTCCCATTTAATGGGGGGGGGAACTTTGAACCTCGTTCTCGGGACTTGGTACCGGTGTAAAATGGAGGGGGTTGGTTCCCAAAGGATTGTGCAAAAAACAAAAACAAAAACAAAACATTGCTGTTGTGCATTCCGGTGTCCCCACTTCCAAAAGTCAGGGCACTGGTGTTGGCGTTGCCGTGCAAGAGGCTGGATTCTCCCTCCTCCTGAGGTGGCACAAATATCGCGCTTTCATTCGCCCCCCCACACACGCAGCCTTGTGATGCACACCCACAGAACCTGCAACTTGGTGAAGCAGGGCACGGGCTTGCCCTCTGACCGCTGCAGCGACCCCGCTATCTTCTGCACGCTCTCTTCAGGCGACAGGAGGACGTCGTCGCACTCGGCGCGGAGCTCAGCAATGAGACAGTCGAACGTCCGCTGCCCCTCCGTCCTGGCTAACCTCTGCGCCACGATATGGGCAGTGTCAGGGAACGTACGGGGCTCGCTGACAAATACCTGGGCAAACGGTGGAACGGCAGTCAAGCTCCAATCCACTGCACCCCTGACTGCGCACTGCCGCCCAAGCCATCATCATCACCGACTTTGCTGACCCCCTGCCAAGTCCTCCTCTTCTGCAGCCTCCACTTATGTACCCCCCCCCCCCCCTATGGAACCCTCAGACCCAACAAGGTCATGATGCTCAGCTTCCGTGGGGGTGGGGGGCGGGGGATTGTTGCGCTGCTGTTGGAGCATACTACCCGAGAAGAGCCTCACAAAGCCCCTCTTCCAAAGAGCCCCTAACTTGAGCCCCCAAAATGAGCCCACGTCCCTTCTTTGTTACTCCTCCTCGGCCCTAACAAAGCACTAATAACACGAATTACACATGTAGGGAACTGCTTGTGCTAATGCCGACTTCAAGAGCCTTCGTCTTGCTCTTGATGATGATGATGATGATGATGATGATGATGATGATGATGATGATGATGATGATGATGATGATGATGATGATGATGATGATGATGTTCTGCCTGTGCAAGATTCATTGTGCTCTCAGAAATTCATAATTTCCAGATGGAAGATGTACAATGAACTGCCTTGCAGCAGTCTACTGTTATGGTTGATGCCCTAGTGTGGAGGCAAAATCTTCATTAACCCAAGTAATTGGGCACCTGGTAATGTCAAAATACATCATCTTGACAGCTGTAAGACGAGTAAAGAAGTGGGGGGCGGGGGCGGGGGATGGGCTCCAGCCGGGGGGGGGGGGGGGCAGCCGGGGCAAAATAAATTTACCCGACTGCGGTGATCATTTTGAGGTATGTATGGTGGGGTAACGTTTGGTTTAAACAAACGTTTGCCCCTAGGAGGGCGGGGATGCCAAGCAGCCAAGCATTGGGTTGGGGTGGGTGGGGTTCAAAGATGGGGGTCAAAATTTTTCATGTTTTCCATGCACATTTGAATTCTCCATAAAATTCTGAGCATTTTGAGAACACAGGCATCGGGTGAAAAACAAATTACCCCCCTGCCGTACCCCCCCCAAAGAAAACAATGTTCGGCGCCTTCGGGGGGGAGGGGAGGGGGGGGGTGCGGGTTCTGAACCCCCACCCCCCCTCAGGTAGGTTAAAGCCTCGCATACCAGCGTAACTAGGCTGTGGACTAGCACATCGATAGTGTCCAGTTGCGGTGACCCGCAGAGCGTCCGATAGATGGCCTTGAACTCGTTGCGGAAGAGGTGCTCGTACTCTGCGGTCAACCGGTAGAGGGTGTCGAACGCCGGGCTGTAGCCTTTGTCAGGCCTTGCGCCCGGGGAAGGGGCCTCAGGGATGGAGTGGAAGTAAGGGCCGAAGACGGTGTCCTGGGGCAAGGGCGCCTGCCAGTCGATGTGCAGGAGCCAGGGCACGAGGATGGACAGCAGCGAGCTCTGCATGTCTGCCGTCACGTACCTACGGGGCGGTGGGTGCAGGCGCCGGGTCGGCTGGAGTCTCGGGCGCATTCCCCGACGACGTGACGGGGAATTCAACGAACGCCGATTGGCGTTGCTTCAGCATTTCCGAGGCAGCTCACAAATGTGCCCATGAACGTGCGGGAGGACACTGTGGCTGATTGAAGGTGAAATGTCACAGGCGCAGTGGCGCAGTTGGACGGGCTGCAGCATCGACGCTCTGGAGCGGTGTGTGTGTTGGGGGGGGGGGGGGGAGACCCGAGGGTCTGGGTACCAAAAATGGCCCTTGTTCTTTGTTCTGGTGCGAATCGGATCCTTCCCGCCGAGAATGTTCTGTTGGACCTCCGGGGCGCCTGCCACAAATGCTCCGTGAGGGTGTCCAGGCACTGCCGTGTGTACGCACTGGTTTGTCTTTGCAGGCATGAACGGTTTGCATCGCTGGTGCTAAGCCACGGGGGAAAGCCCCCAGCGGCTGGGGGGAGTGGGTGGGGGGGGGGAGTGGACCCTGGGCGGGGGGAGTGGGGTCCTCCGCAAGAACATTCCTTCTGCAGCGTCGCTGGGCAACAGGGCCCACACAAGCACAGCCATTGGGGCATTGTGTTGCAAGGGGACGTAGGGCACGAAATGGCTGCACAGTGTGTCTACAACCGGAGCGCACGGTGTGCGGCTACGGAGTGGGGCAGTCTGACACAACAAATTGAAAATGAAGGAATTCACTTCTCATTAGAACACGCCACGAACTTTTTTTTCTTCCATTTGAATTGTGTGAGCACTCGGCCTATCCCGTGGCATGCAAACCACTGCACACACACACCCCATGTACTCTTTGACTTCGTAGAGCACGAAGGTGGCAATCGTGGCGTGCCGGAGGCTTGTGGCCAGTTGGGACGCCAAATCCGTGTGCCACGCCTCAAAACAGTGCCGCGGCCCCAGCGTCGGATCGGGGATCGCAATGCGGGCGGCCTCCGGCTCCGGCCCCTTGGGCGGGCGCGCGTACGCCACCATGCGGGAGTGGGTCATCTGCAGCATCTGCCGCACCAACCGCCGGATGCAGATCGACGGATACGATGACACGTACATCGAGGCCATCATCAGCCGGAACAGGTCCAGCAGCTCCGGGTACCACACGTGGCGGCTGCCGGCAAACACGAGCACGATGGCGTGGTAGTTGACCTGCAGGGCGTAGGCAAGTGCGGGGGGCAGCACGGGGAAGGACATCATATCAAGGCAAGCACGAGTCTTCTATGCCCGTGCCTGTGCCCCTGTCCATGCCACTGAGCCTGGCACATGTGCCAGCCCATGCCCACGCCCATGGGGTGGGCAGGCTTCCAACTTGCGGGGGCGGGGGTCGATACAGCCCTCTGGCTAGACCACGCCCCAAAAAGGGCTCCATTGACGGGCCTCCCACAGTGCTACAGAGATTGACCCCCAGGTCCCAGAGGTGATCGGGACCCAAAATTTGGCAAAAAAAAACCAAAATGGGATTTTTGGAATCAGCGTGTCCAGAGGATTTAGAAAGTCATCAGTTGCCATGTGTCTGGTGAAAAAAAAAATTGACCATTTTCAATGCTCAAAAAAAATTTCGGGGCCAGAGTTCATAATAACTGATCAATGGTCCTGTCAATTGAGCCCTTTTCCAAACCCCCCCATTTGGGGGGGATCTATTGATCCCTGCCCCCCAGTTCATCCATGCCCCATGCCCAAGAGAGAAAGAGAGGCCAATAGAGCGGTGCCCCCTTCCGGGTCCTTGAGTCAATGGGACCACAGCATAACAAGCCCGCCCCAGGGCAGGGCAGCGCTCCACGCCCCCAAGAGTCCCTCCCCTCCATCCACCCTTGGTACCTCCCTGAGTGTGTCCCACTGTCAGGGTGCAGGACCCAGCAATACTCACGCCCCCAAGGGCAAGCACCGCGGGTCGGGCCCCAGTGGTAGCTCCGCATCAATGCAGCCCTTGTGCCCATCAATGGGCAGTTGTGGGGCAGTGTGGTGCACTACGTCTGGCGCCCGGAGACCGGTGGCCCCCAGGCCCAAATGTCCGCCGATGGTCTCAAGGTAACGTAAGGAGCGCTGGGCAAGCATGCAACGGGAACAAAGCTGTGACCTCACAAGCCCCACTCCCAAATGCATGCACCAATGGAATAAGGGGAGCAAGCCCACTACTGTCGAAGTAGGGATTTTACGACGCGTCGGGCCCCGACACCTCCCGACGCGTCGTACATCCCCGACGCGTCGGGCCCCGACGCCTTGTACGACACTGTACGACGCGTCGTACATCCCCGACGCGTCGGGCCCCGACACCTTGTACGACACAGTACGACGCGTCGTACAGTGTCGTACGACACTGTACGACACTGTACGACACTGTACGACACTGTACGACACTGTACGACACTGTACGACACTGTACGACGCGTCGTACAGTGTCGTACGACGCTGGTACGACATAGTACGACACAGTACGACACTGTACGACACTGTACGACACAGTACGACACAGTACGACACAGTACGACATTGTACGACACGGTACGACACAGTACGACACAGTACGACACAGTACGACGCGTCGTACTGTGTCGTACGACATATATATGTATATATATGTACGGTCCGCTGCCATCGTTTACCCGCATAGAGGGGGAGGGCGGTCTGGGGTCTGTAGACACTGTGCACCACAGGTAGACGCGGCCTGCTAATTGTAGACACTGTCGGCATGTTGTAGACGCGAAGTGCCAATATTTGCGAAGGGGGCCGAAGGCCCCCTTCCCCCAAAACGGTCCACTGCCATCGTTTACCCGCACAGAGGGGGAGGGCGGTCTGGGGTCTGTGGACACTGTGCACCACAGGTAGACGTGGCCTGCTAATTGTAGACACTGTCGGCATGTTGTAGACGCGAAGTGCCAATATTCGGCCCCCTTCCCCCAAAACGGTCCGCTGCAATCGTTTACCCGCATATAGGGGGTGGGCGGTCTGGGGTCTGTAGACACTGTGCACCACAAGTAGACGCGGCCTGCTAATTGTAGACATTGTCGGCATGTTGTAGACGCGAAGTGCCAATATTTGGGAAGGGGGCCAAAAGCCCCCTTCCCCCAAAACGGTCCGCTGCAATCGTTTACCCGCATATAGGGGGTGGGCGGTCTGGGCTCTGTAGACACTGTGCACCACAAGTAGACGCGGCCTGCTAATTGTAGACATTGTCGGCATGTTGTAGACGCGAAGTGCCAATATTTGAGGTTTCCCCTTTTGGACTGTTTTGACCAAAATGGAAACGCATTTGGACCCATTTTGCCCCGTTCTGACCAATCTGTTTTTTTTTCCATTTACATGTGTTTATATGTCTACATATGTACATGTCTGTGTGTGACGTACTGTGTCGTACTGTGTCGTACCGTGTCGTACTGTGTCATACTGTGTCGTACTGTGTCGTACTGTGTCGTACTGTGTCGTACTGTGTCGTACTGTGTCGTACTGTGTCGTACTGTGTCGTACTGTGTCGTACGGTGTCGGTACTGTACGACACCTTGTACGACACTGTACGACGCGTCGTACATCCCCGACGCGTCGGGCCCCGACGCCTTGTACGACACTGTACGACGCGTCGTACGCTCCCGACGCGTCGGGCCCCGACGCCTTGTACGACGCCCCGACGCGTCGTACAGTGCATTTCCGACAGCACTCAGCAAGCCCCGCTGGTACCCTGCAAAAGGATGGTCCTCCCTTCCTAATACACATACAAACAGAGGCATATCCGGCCCACATGCGCGACAGCAGGGCATTGGGATTGTCGGCAGTTTGGCATGCCTTGGGACCGGACATCCAGGCTGTCACTCCAGCCAAGTTGGGGCGGAAAGGGCACTCTTACCATGGGGATCATGACAATGAGAAGAGGCGTTGGCCCTACCCAACCCAACCTCTACCCATGCCAGCACCCATGCCTGTGCCCATGCTCGTCCCCATGGCCCCATCCTAGATTGCCTCTTTTCTCTACAAGTGGTGCTGAACAAGGATTTCTCGGTAGAGTAGGCCTTGTAGATTGTCAATCAAAAGGTGCACCAAGCATTGGGAAAACGGCTATCTGAGGTGTTGAGGTAGTGGGTCGCCGTGGGAAACATCTAGAGAGGAGAAACAGTGGGGAAGAGGGAGAAAACAAGTTGCGAAGAATGAAAAGCGGAAATGTGGGCAACTATGAGCTCCCTTAGGACTGCCTGCAGGAAATAGGCTAATGCTTGCGTGGACAGCGAGGTGATGCATGCGATAACCACTGCTTTGGCTAGTTGCTGCACTAACTTGGGCGGCAACGTGACGTTCTCAGGTTTGGTTGCTTGCTGGACCCCGAGATACGTGGCTGTGCTGACCAGCCGCATGGGCGGGTCACCAGGGCGTAGGGACGGTGGGCGGACGTTCCTTGTTGTCATAGTCGTGGACTTCTCGTTGTGTACTAGGAGGTTGTTGCTCTTAAGGTAGTGGGTGACGTCGTGTAATATTGTTTCCCCTTGTTTTGTGTTAGTGTCTACGTGCGTATGTTGTCTTGCGGTTGCCGTCACAACCGCCATATCGTCAGCGAATGCCAGCAACGTGGTTCGCAAGGGGTACGGCGCCATGTATGTCCGCTAGAGGTAAAAGGCCAGGGGGAGAGTGGCCAAGAGGAACAAGAACGGCCCTTCCGCCCCTCCTTGTGGCACAGCACTGGCCGGATGGACCCATGGTGTAATGCCCACCTCCGTGCGGACTACATAGAGACTTGTAGCCAAGTACGCGTGCAGGAACCCGGATTGGTGGTGGTCTCTGAGCAAGGTGGTAGTCGACTGGATAGAGGTGCCTAGGGGTGAGCCCTTCTTCGTAGACAAGTACGGTAAAGTATGCTCAGCTGATAGGGATTATCGAGTGGTGTTGGTAGATGGGTTAGGGTGGACTCTAGAAGAAGTTGAGGCTGCAGACAGCCAGTCGCCATGGTTTACATCCCCTGCCGATAATGGCTACGCGGACCTACACCCTCATGATGGTACTTGGGCCGAGGCCCGGTCCCACAGGGAGCCAGGGGCCCCGAACCCAGTTCTAGTCTCAAACACCCCCCCCCAAACCATCGGTAAGTTCTCTTCTGCATGAATGTCACAGTGACAGTGATAGCCCAGACCAGCCGCCAGATGCGATGAACGGCGAAACCGTTGGGGGTGTGTGCACATCCCACAACCAAGTGCCAGGGGACCATCAATGCTGAACAAAGTTAAAGTTGTGGCTAACCAGTATCAAATCCCCTCCATTCATATGCACCCCGCACCAACAAACATGCAGGTGCAATCCCCTCCCTGTGCCCGTGAACTAGTAATGTTTTGCCATGTGACAAGCCTGTGGTCCTTGGACAGTGCGTTCAAGCCAAAAAGTGCCGTGCAACCAAAATTTGGTTCTTGCGCACAGCCATGAGCAGCCTTGTGCCACGGAAAAAATGTTCCGCTCGTTGCGCTGGGGGATGCATGCCCTTTTCTTTCTCACAAGGAAACAGATGGACAAATGAGCACCAAAGGATAGACGTGCATGCATTGCCATGTAACACGTCAAAGTTCGTCATGCATGCCTGACTTGTTGCCCTACATCCACCACAGCCATGAAAACCCAACGCCGTGCAAAAAAAGGTAGTGCCAGGAATGGTCCCACGGAACCAGGGGGTGGTTCTTGCGCACGGCAGTTCTTTGGGGTACATATGGCCCCCGAAATACCATGCCCATCCCATTTTGCTTCTTGTGGACAAAATACCAAGCAACCGAAGCACTGCCTGTTACATGCTGGCAGTGCAGAGTGAACTGCATGGGTGGTCTGTGGAATGGATCCACAGTGATCGGGAAGCATTCCTGGTATTCCCACCGCCCATGGTTTGTGGTGCACATACCTTGGTGCCACAGGTGAGAACAACAAGGAAAACAATTGTTGATGAGGTGGCAGACATAGTGGATGTAAGTCCAGTCAGCCCGCAAGGTCAAGCAGTCACGCCACATCGCAAGCACACAATGCCAGCGTCGGCAGCTGGTTTCGAGTGCAGTCGGCACAAGCCAACATGCAGAAAAGACAATGTGTAACATATGCATGTTAGAATTTGATTGGCTCAGAGGTGTGCAGTCAGCAGAGCCATGCACAGGTAGCAAGAATGAATGCGCCAAGCAGACAAGAAAGCGGGGCCACAGCCGGCAAAAGGTCAGCAAACAGAATGCATCTCCGGTGCAGCGGTAGGAGGAGGAAAGCGCAGAGAGTCCTCGGCAATAGGATTTGGTGAAATCAGAAGGAGACTATTGCCCGTGGCCTACCGACACAAAAGCCGAGTGCTGACTTGTTTTTGCTTTCTTTGGTCTGCACACAGCAAAGGAAATCAGCAGTTGTTGAGGGAACAAGAGTCAAGAACGTCACCACGAAGAAATTGAGCAGTTTCCAAAAGAGGACCAGCACGAACCTGGTCAACCCGTTTTTCAAACAAGCAACAGAAAACAAACATGTTCCATGCCCCATGCCCCATGCCCCATACCCCATGCCCAAACTGATGTCCATGCCCACGCCCACGGCCATGCACATGCATATGCCCACGCGCACCGGTCTATGGCCTCCATCACAAAGATATGATATTGAGAGAAGTGTCCGAGGCAGCAAGAAGGACAGAGGAAGGCACACACCATGCTGATGCTTGCGTGAGGGTGGTAACACTGCTCCAAGCACACGGGGAGGAGCGCATAGTTGCACTCCAACATCTGCCGGAGGCACCGCACCTTCACGAGGCACGGGTCATCGTCAGCATCCATGCCGGTGGCGTCGGGCTCCGTGTAGTACTGCTCCACCCAATCCCGCCCGCCAACAATCGTGCCGTTCAGCCACTGTAGCACGTCCTCGACCGTGGTCCGGCTGCCATCCGGAGTCAGGGCGTCGGGGCTCCACAACGTGCGCTCTGTTCGCCGCGCCCACTCCATCTTGGACTGCCGTGCCCAGCGCACAAGCACGGCCCCGTCGCGGTTCTTGCCCACGAGGGGCCCCACGAGGATTCTGCCCAGGCCCTCCTCCGCGATCAGTGGGATCTGGGACGCCAGGATCTCTAAATTGGGCGGGTCGCGATCGCTCACCAAGACCTGAATCCAAAATAGATCCTTCGGAGACGTGCGGGTTGGGCCTCCGCAAGCGAGAGTTCCGGAGAGTCGAGGGGCCGTTTTTGGAAGGCTCTGTTGCTGTCGCCCTCCCGCAGGCCGGCGGGGTCGTGGTGCAAAAAAGAAAATCATGGGAGAATCACAGGATCCATGACATGGTTGCAGCCACGCATTGGCCGGTGTGGCACCCAAGTGGCGAGGGGGATACAGCCAAATTGACTCCTGCCCCCGATGTGTGTTGCCATTGTGCGTCTCTGTACGCGTCCCCAAATCCACAGCCTTCCCCCATCTCTCAGCGTGTCGAGCATCACTTGTGTCCCGACGCAGTTCGCCATGTAAGAGAGCCAAAGGAATCCCACTGCATCCACGGGCTCGTTCGTTTAGGATCTGGGGCCGCCCTGCCCCCCCAATGTGAAGAAAACCCGGGGTCCGAGGTGCCAGCTTTAGCTCAACATGGGCTGCGAAGATTGGCCTGGCCGCTGCCTCTCACTGTGGAGGGTGAGGGGCTCCTCTGCCGAGGACATACCAGAGACTCGGTGGATTCTGAACAGGGCACAGGGCGTCGCACAGGGCCAGGGGCTGTATCCCAAAACGACCTCCCTCTTCCTCCAAAGGTCGCATTGTACGCCACAACGGGGGACCAGGACACGAAGTACAGTCCACTACTCGGGGCCCCCCTGCCATTCCTCACCGGTCACTCCTGGCACGAAGGCCAAAGCACGAGCACAAGAATCAACAGACACAAGCAAACAAACCCACGGTGCGCGCAGGACGATCCTGTTTGAAACAGAAGATCAGAAGCCTCGCCATTTACGCTCACACCGCCACTTGCCATCGGCAACGAATGTACTTTACAAACCGCCCAACACCAGTTGACCATCGACCGCTGCCCCTTGTGCACGAACTTGCGTCAGCCGACTTGCAACTGCGGTTCGGTCAGCATCCAGCCGCCGTCGGTTGACGAGCAAACGGCGTCGATGAAATCATTGACCGCCTTCGCGAGCCGACACCCGCGGCAGTCCGTAGAAGCAGTCCTTAGCGCCAAAAAAAAACGCGACGAGACCCGCACGCGCACCTCGAAGCTGGAGCTGGCGCCGCCCCGTGACAGACCGGGCGCGTTCGCGTACACGTGGCGCGTGCTCTTGAGCAGGAACGTGATGAGCTTCCGGCGCCGGCCGAGGTCGAGGTGCTCGCACACGTTCTGGCCGTGCTGATTCACGTGGCGGTGCAGGCGGTTGGCCACCAGCGGGGCCGCCTCGCACACGTCGGCCCGGATGCGGTGCAGCAGAGCCCGCTCGACGGTGCTCACGGCGCCCGCGTTCTCGCCCGTCAAGAAGTCGATCTGCTCGTCAAAGAAGTCCAGCAGCCGCTTTCTGGGGGTGAAGAACTGCGGCGTGCCGGACTGGGGGATGGCCGGGCAGCTCTGGTGCAGCGCCCCCCAGTCGTCCAGTTGCCCGGCCACGCGGCACACGATGCGCACGAGGAGGGCCCGCACGCACAGCCGCTGCTTCCGGGTCTTGTCGCGCTTCTCGCTCTGCATCTCCGCGTCCACCGTCTTCAGGACCTCCAGCACGAGCCAGGCCAGACTGACGGTGACGTGGCAAAACGCAGTGACAACCGCCTCCGCCTGGAACGGAAACGGGTGGAGAAGGGGCGGAGCAGGAACTTACAGACAGCGAAACGGGCGATAGAGAGCGGTACCGAGCTGCGCAAATGGATCAGGGGATGCGGGAGTGTGGGCAGAGCAGCGCGCAGAGTGTGGGGCGTGCGGAGCGGACTGAGGGGGGCTGTTCGGGACAGCGCACGCAGAGCGAAGGGATGCCCCCCCCCCCCCGCCCCCCCTCTGCCTCCACTCTCCCGTTCGTTCTACTGAGAGACTTGTGCACACAGTGAATGGGCACAAAATGGTTTTGTTGATTGATGGCGTGATTTCCCGGTGCACACGCCTGTGTGTCCCTCTCTACACAGGGGATGTACTTCAGCGGGTGCACTGCACCCGAGAGCGCATTCGCATGGAGGCAATCCATCTCGAGCAAGGTTCATCAGCAATCATCTCTGGGAAGAAGCCCAGGACCCCACATGCCGCCGGGAAGAGAATGAGGCGGAGGTACGGACTGGGCCGTGCACCGACGGAGGCGGTCAATCATCCTCCTCTGTGCAGGCTGCTCCTGCCCCTCAGGACCATAGCTTGGTAGGCTTCTACATCGCCCACGGCAGCCCTCGCTGAGGACTGGTGAAGTGCCTTTGTAGCCCAGTCAGTCAACTTCGCAGGGGCACGTGCTGTGGAAGGCACTGCCACCAACGGTCCTTTCCCAAGCGCTGCTATCCTTAGGCCAGAGTACCCTGTGGCCGGGCCCCAGAACTACATTGGACTGCCTGGTCATGAATGCCTGTGCATGTGCTCCACGATAAACACGGTCTCCAGTCCAGAGCAATCCAAAAACATTCCGGAAACTGAGGTAGGGACTGCTGATCGGGGTTGTGGCTATCACGAAATGCAGAACATGATCACTAGCAGCAGCAGATGCCAGCAATCCATGCACTGCACACGCCGCAACCAACACTCAGAACCATCCATGCAGAGGCACGGACTCGCCCATTTCAACGTGCTGAAGAGGCTACTTCTTAATAATGCTGCAGCATGAGACTACACATTGAGTGCAACGTGGTGCCAACATGAATTGAGCGCATCTGCAGCAGGCCTTTGCTGAGTGATGGCAGCGGAGGTGGGACCCATCCACGTTTGAACCCCCCAGAGGCCGGGTCGTGGTCATCCGGGGTAGGGGGTGGGGGGTCTGATAACCATGTAAGCCACTTTAGTGGAGCTGCGGAGCTCCACCGCTCCGTGCCAGGAGTCCGGGGGCACGCAGGGAACCGCAAATGGTATACCCCAGACGCCACGACTTGATCACTTTGGGGCATATGTAAAGTGGGAGGCACGGCCACAAAAATATCCTGATACACAGTTCATTGATTAGGCCCTGGGTGACAACGGCACCTCTAGCACGCATGCACACACGCACACACGTATACCGAGGTCCCAAGGGCCGGAGCATGGCACACGTTCAACCAGCCTCACTAGCCGCCGAATTGTGTCTCAAATTCGCCCCTCCATTACATCTCCCTCCTCCTGTCACCCCACCTACTTGCCTAGTGTGATGACTAGTGCTGTCAGTGCGGCGACACTACTGTTAACCACGTGGTCCTTGTGGCTCCTTACGTTCATAGTTTGTCTCAATGTTGCTGTTTTGACTGGGCACTCCCTCACGTCAGCACTTCGGGTGTTGCATTCGGCCACTGCCAAGACCTCCTGTCTGCACTCCTATTCTATTCCGGCCTTCATAGCCTGCTTTGCGCATTTCTCATAGCACCTGCCCACCACACGCCCTACTGCGGCCAACTTGCCACATCAATAGTTGCATGCCAAGCAATATGGTGTGGCACCGAGTACACATCCCAGCACATACCCCTAGGCCACCGGGTTATGAACCACGTGAAGCCATGACAACGACAGACTCCATTATATTGCAACAACACAAATGAAATAGGTCCTGTGGGTTTGCGATTCATCTTTCCTGATGTGACTCGATGATCTACACTTGGCAGCGGTCCCCGACCGCTGTGAGACCATCACATTGATGTGTGTGCGTTGGGGGGGGGGGGGCACACCCAATAAGGGCAAGGCGGTACCCGCCTGAAGTCCGTAGCCCTGGTGGGTTTCGCGGCTATGGTCAGATCAGCCACTCGTACTGGATCATTCATTGCATACTATCCAGGCAAGCAGCCATGCCACATGTCCTTGTGGTGCGAAAAGATCAGGTCACCGGCAAATCAACCAGCCGAACGGAAGCGGGGCCAATAACCTTGGCAACAAACAACCGAGAGGCAGCCTGGCATACGCCTTGATTAGGCTCAGCCCCTAGCCCCCAGTGGGCACCACCACCATTGACGCAACTTGGAGAAATTGATCATGGCAAGGCACACATGTGGTCGTGCACATGAGGTCAAAAGCCCACCAAACCCAGGCAAGGTGGCACTTGCCTAGGTCCCCAACCCTGAATTTTGTGGCTACGGCTGGGTCTACCTCATGTCTGTGACCACACGCGTGCATTGCCCTGCTTAATTTATCCGCGAGGCTGTCAATTGTGGTGCAGCCGTTTGTGGGTTGGTCTAACCGACGGATATGGCAGGCGTCTTTCAGTCATTCGTTGCCAAAGATGTTGGCCCTGCTTCCGTTCAGCTCGTGGGCCTGCTGACCTGATCTTGCCCTTGCGCAGCAAGATTTTTTTTCGCTTGCATTGGCCTGACGAGATCTGTTCGACACTCCTGTGTGTCTTTTGCCATCACGTGTGTGTCCTTGTGTCACGTGGTAATCGAGCGTATGAGTCCTTCCGTTGAGTTTTGTTTTCAGGGGACCTTCACTGTGCGGCCAAGGGCTGTTGGCTGGTAACTGTCCACATTCGGCTTGCCCATCTTACATCTTGGATGGCTTGCCCTTCATCCTATGCACCGCCCCGAAGGGCTCAGCAATGATGAATATGTCTATATGTGGCCAGCATCATGGCTGCAGCCTGATGAGAGATTCACTTGGGTACTGGTACTGTATGTGCATGTGTGCGTGCGTGTGTGTGTGTCCCATGTGTTCTAGCCTGTCTCCAGAACCTCAACCAGAACACCCATTGATGTGTGTGTATTGGTACATCCACTGGTGCATGCCCCAGGGCGCAGTGCTATCAATTCACATTCTGCTGGATCCAATACAGACAGCTGCCCAGCGTCATCCATGATTCACCACATATCCTCCATATTGATGATTGTGGCCTGATGAAAAGCCACCACTTAGTGCCCATTGCCTGCCATCATCAGTGCTCTTAGGCATTGGATGGCACTCACTCACTGTGCGTGTGTGATAGTGCGTACGTTGCCTCCGGCGGTAAACAGTGGTCTGTGCATACAAGACCACCCGGCATGCAAGGGCACAGGACCTCAAGGTCCCACACGCAGCCAAACAGATGTTCGGATTCCGGACAGGGCCATTCGAGTTTTTTAAGAGATGCGTTGTGCATTTTTCCTGGAGACATTGCACTGAGTCAGCGTTGGGCACAAACCACAAGACACGGTCACACACCTCCTGGAGGTTTGCCTTCAGAAACGGCACAAGAGCCATGAGCAGGTCCCCAGGGGTCCTGATTGGCGCCGGCTGTGGCTTGGCTCCCCCAACTGTAAACGACTTGGGATCCGTCGGCACTGGAAAGTTCACTGGCAGCAGCGGATGCAACCCGGCCGCTGTCGCGGTGGACGTGGACTGTGCAGCGGTCACCTGGGCGCGACACCCAGCACATGCAACAATCGCGTAGTTGCGCCAGAGCTCGATGCGCACGCGCTCCTCCGGAGTTACCTCCTCCTTATGAGCCACCTGCAGGTGGCGCTGGTGAAAGATAAGCCGCCAATACAGGAACGGCAGCGCAAAGCGGATTGCACCCGGAGTGTGCGCGGCGCATGCGGAGATCAGACACGCCAACATGATGTACCAGAAGGGGCTCAGCAGCCACTGGCGGACGGATTCGAACCCGGGCGTCGCGGGGGACTTCGTCTGCGGGATGTCTGTGGCCCCGCCTCGCGCCTCGGCACTGCCGCCCGGCTCCCGCTTCCGGGGCCCGGACTGCGACGTGCCGCCTCCGAGCCCGGCACTGGAGCCCATCGTGTTGATCCGCCGCAGCCCCGCCGCGCCCGGCACGCCGTCCGTCCAGTCAAACGCAGTCTCTTTTAGTCGCCGCACAAACGCTGTTGCTTCCGTGACAACAGCGTCCGCCTTCTCTTCGATGAGCTCCGCGACGGCGTTCTCGCCCATGGCCTCCGACGTCCGCGCGCGCGGCAGGTCTCCGAGCATGCGGCGCAGGGAGGCCACGCTCTGTAGAACGTGCAGCGCGGTGGCCTTGATCACATATGATCGGCTGCAAAGGAAGATCAGCGCGGTGCCCTGCACCTTAGCCATGTCCACCGAGGCACCGTCAGTGACGTTGGGCCACGGCAGATGGGGCAGCTGTTGAGAGCCTGTGGAGGGTATGTGTGAAGATCATAGGGCTAAGGGGTGACAATGACAGCAACAACGACAACGGCAACAACAACGACACCGACGCCGGCAGTAACAGCGACAACAACAACGACAGTGATACCGCCAGTGACAACGACAACAGCGGCAACGACAGGGATATCGATAACGAATGTGTTGATGACAACGACAGTGACAACGACACCGACAATGACATTGGCAACAACAACAGCAGCAGCAGCGGCAGCAAACAGGACAACGCTAACCACGGCAACAGTGACAGCGAGAGTGGCAACGGGAGCGAGGCTCGGATGCAGGGTATGACGGTGTAGATGGATAAGCAGCTCTTTATCGCACGTCCTACACGCTCACGTTCCACACTCAGTGGGATGTGGTAGGCCGAAGGAAGGCAGAAAATTGCTTCTCGACCGCAGGTGGGCTCAAGGATAAAGGGGGGGAGGGAGGATGATAAAAATAAGGACATTCGACGCCCCTTTTTTTTTGGGGGGGGGGCGGTTGGCACAAGGCACAAGTTATTAGGGTTATTAGGTTGTTCGCCTTTGGCGGTGCCTATTGGCCTCTCGCCACTGCTCATTCTGACCCTCTGTGGGCCCGAATGTTTTCTGGTTGTGTCAACGGAGCCCCTGGATGACTTGTCCTGTTGGGGGGCGCCTCGTGGTAGACTATGGAGGGCTCCGCGAGCCAACGGGGCATATGATCGCTGCACCGTGCGCTCATCGACGACGCCCCAATGATGCAGCGTAATGCCCCCCAACACCCCCAAAGAACACCCAACCCACAAGGACGACGGCGTCTCCCGACCCCCTGCGCTCCGGTGAGGGCCATGGAGGCTATCCACAGTCGGCCTCGAGACCGGACAGTCAGGCAGTCAGTTCTGGTCTTTGGCCCGGGAGCGGCACTTTTGGCCACAGCACCGTCCCATTGCTTAGGGCTCTACTCTACTCTGGCCACGTCCCCTTCTTCAGTCAGAATCTGATGCAGAAACTCAAGCGGCCCGTGCCATGGGCATGGGAGGTGCCCTCCGAAAAATATGCACAGTTTTGAGGCCCGAGCAGCCCCAACCGCCTTATCAAACGACAAGACCGAGAAACTTAAATGCCATTGGCCGCGACCGACGGTTTCCAGATGCGCCACTGTCTAATGTTCTCAAGGTAAGGGCTTCTTCGTCATGGAATGTCCGAAATCGTGCGGTGTGACAGGCACGCCCTTGCGCAGGGGGTTACAGGGAGGACAAGGGTGGGATGGAACAGGGCCCTCACTAGGGGTCGTGCTCCCGGTGATATGCTTCTTGCTGCTGCTTGTTGTTGTTGTTGCTTGTTCCGGATTTATGTAGAAACGGGTGTGTGTAGTGATGTCTGTGTCTTATGATGGTGGAAGAGTCCACGCCGAATGTGGCACAAATGCATGGACAACGAGTGCCGAGCGGCGCATCGGGCGCGCCCTGATCCCGCGTCGTGTAGGTCCGGTAGCCCACAAACGAGCCGCCAACACGACCCGCTATCGGGCACCGTCGTCCACCACCGCAGGCCTTGGGGACAGTCGTCCTTTTCAGACTGAAAAACAAACGGACGACCGTGCGGCTGTGGGCCACCACCGCACAACCGCCTGCCGCGCACACATCACAGACCCGCGGCGGCGGTCCACTGGTGCAGCAGCGCCAACAACTTCTTCAGGATCTCCTCCTGCAGTTGTGCGTCGCTGTCTTCGATGTTCAGCAGCACGTCACACACGCTGTGCACGAGCGCGGCCCGGAGGTCGGGCTGGTATGCCATGCACCGCAGCAGGACCTGGTGCCACGCCGTGTCCCGGACCTCCTTCTCCGCGTGCACGAGGCCCCGCGCGACGTGCCCGAACAGGTCCTTCGTGCTGTACGACGTCGGGTTCACGAAGGCGCAGCAGCCGAGCACCATCCGGTACACCGCCAGCCCCACGCGGCTCTGCTCCCGGTCGAAGCCCGCGAGTTTGACGCCCGACAAGCGGGACTGGGCCGAGCCGAAGGTCGCGTCGCAGACCTGCGTGAGGGGGACGCGGGTGCAGAGGGGGAGGGGGCATCCCCAGACTGCAGCAGGGGGTTGGGGAGGGGCGGGTTATGCGAGGAAGGCAGGTGCAGACCTGAAAGGGGGGCATGTCAGAGGCGGAGCCAGCGGGAAAATCGGTGAGCCCCAATAGAGGGGGTGTACATTCAACAACGACAACATCCGTAACCAGTTCATGCGAAGCACAGGGCTTGGGTACCTCCCCAGGGATGACCCCTTGCATTCTAACCCCCCCCCCCCCACTTATAACCCCCTTCCCAAGAGATCCATGCCACCCAGGGACTTATAAACCCCCGTTTTCAGGATACAAGCATAGAACAGGAAACGCCACCGGGTCGTGGATTGCCAATAAGCGTGAACCAGTTACTTCGTCCAGAGCTGCATCAATGAGGCCTGTGCCTGTTTCTTGGCAGGGCGGTGCTCATTGGCATTCTTAGACTAAACAAGAATACGCTTAGGTCTGAACCGAATCAATGCAGAAGTGGTATCATACTGATAACCGGGCAGCTCCCTCAACTCACTCTGGCTGCCATCAGACGTGGCCCAAATGTACCCATGCTTCTTGAACGTCAGGAGCTGCAGCACCGCCAAGAACACCCATAGATAGATCCAAATCAAAAAGATGAATGTCGTCTGAGGGTGCGAATGTGCCCGGAGCACCTACTACCCCCCCACACACCTATTAACCCCCCCCCCCCTGCACCTTCAACCAAGCCGCAATGCTACTGCCACCAGGGGGCTTATAGGTGGGGTGGGGGGGGGGGGGGGGGTTACCACTATTCATTCATTCATTCATTCACTCATTCATTCTGTGGCGGCTTATGCCCCCGCCTGGGCAAGTCCGCAAGAGTTCAATACATACAATGGCTGACCTTACCTTACCTTGTACCTGTTCAACTTGGTGTCTTGGGTGTTTGTGGGCACTATATTCACCAGCAGCGATCCTGGCTGGCCAGTGCAATCGCCTGGCTGCTCCAATGCTGCTGTTGTCGTCGGTGTCACTGTCCTCATCGTGGTTGCGGTTGTGGCTACTGCCGTTGTCGCTCTGGTTGTCCCTGTCGTAGTTGTTTGCCTTGTTGCTGTCGTTGCCACTGGAACTGCCGTTGGTGTTATCACTGTCGTTCTGTGGTTGTGGCTGTGCGTTGATGTTGCTTTTGTGTCACTGTTGTTGTTACCGTCGCAGCCGCCGCCATTGTCGTTGTGGCGGTGGTTGTTGCAGTCGTTGTTGACGTCGTGCGTTGTCGCCCCAGTCGTCGTCATCGTCGTTGCTGGTGCTGGTGCCGTTGCTGGTGCAGCTGCAGCAGCAGGCTGCATCCTTTTTCGTGGCTTGTGCTGAACGCCGTTTCAGGTCCCGGGATGCATTGAGAGAAAATGTTGAGGAGCAGTCACACGCCCTGCCCCTCAGCACGGCCCCAACCCCCGCCCCCGTCAGGCCGATCGAATCACTGTTTGAGGCCATCTTTAGTACACAATTCCTCGGGTCTCACAGCCCCCCCTCCTCGACCTGAAGGAGAGAGAGAGGCATCATGGGGCCGAATCAAAGGGTCACACCTGCAAGAAACTGCCCAACGCCCGCGATATGTCCCCGTAAAAGCGCCGGAGCACATCCCGAATGTGTTGCCCTGACTGCAGCCCCAGGCCCTGCAGAGGGGCGTCGGTGCTGGGCGCCCGCAAAGCGGCGCGTGCGCTGTGCTGCTTGACGGTTGTGTACGGGGACTTCAGGGGCAACGGAGTGATGGGCGGGGCACAGGCGGGGCTTGGGCTGTACCACAGGGGGCAAAGCTCCAGAAGCGTGGAGTCCTCTAGGGACACCTCCATCACGTAAAGCAGGACTGAGAGGCCAACGAGGCTGTTCTCCGTGAACACGTCCACCTTCATCACGGCGTCAGCGGACAGGAACTCCAGAATGCATGGCATCCCTGCCTCCAGATCCCCCCGGCAGATCATCAGCAGAATGTCGATGATCGTCACGTACTGCCACGGGAGAGAAGGCAGGAACGTGTGTGAGGGGGCAGTAAGAGGCTGTGTGGTACGGGGGTTTGCGAGAGGGTGTGAGCGAGCGGCAGTACACAGTGGTGATAGGTTTTCGTTGAGAGGGTATGATAGAGGGGGCTGTGAGAGGCAGTGTGGTGGGTGGGGGGGGGGGGGTTACGAGAGGGGGTGAGGAGGCACTGAGAGCAACCCATCACTGCAAGCATCAGGCTTGTAGGCTACATGACGTCTGACGCTGCCCACACAGAACACAGCTACCAAAAAGCCGCACACAATGGAACGCCGCGTAGCCTGTAAAAGCCTGCACTGTTTGACTCTGCCGCCACAAGCAAACACCTGAGGAAAATAGTGTACTGTCCTGATTTTTTACACCATTCACAATGAGCGATAAGCCAACATCAGCGAAAGAAATCACAGAAAAGATGGCAGTCTCCACGAACCAACAAACAAACTCTGCTTCATTTGGCTGTGCACGTCAATGTGCGCCGCCCGACATGAGCTTGATGGAAATGGTAGATCAGCGCTCATAGAATTAGATCAACAGAGCGTTGAATAGGAAAACCCAGCGACACAGCACGGCAGCCGTGGTGGAGACCGACAGCTCATTGAAAACTCATCAGGCCGATCAACAGTCAGGTCCTTTGGATCAGAAGGTTGTCACTGGGCCACATACACGTGCATGGATGCCCCTAGACACTCCTGCGGCCAGATCTTCCTGTGGTCTGCGATATGGTCTGCATGGGGGTAGCACAGAGCCAGCCACCCACACATACGATAAACACCTACACATACACACACATACAAATACCAATACACAGGCGCATATACGCGCAACACACACACATACACACACACACATACACGCACACATTTCCAAATACACACAACCATCCGAGCTGAGGTCAAAAGTCACTAGACTGCAATGCTTTGAGGCGACGGCATACCAGCAGCCCTTCATTTACTCGTCTTTGTCGCTTGTCATTTCTTCCTTCCACTGCACGTACCTATACCTGGCAATTCTGTGGTGACGCCAAGCAAAATGCTTTTGCGTCAAATCGCGCAGCTGTGTCTTCGCCCTCGTTTACTACTCGTCCACTACTGTTGGCACCGGATGACTGAACCGCCGTCGGTGGACTGGAAATCGCCCTCGATCGACCGCCAGCTGCCGGCGGCCACTGGGAACGAGAACTGTCCCATCCAGACCTCGGGCACTGCCTTCATCCCACAGGCCAACGGGGGACGGGTTGGACTGCAAAGCCCGCCTCCCCAGGTACGGCTCATGACGCACGACCACAAGTGCCCCACACTTACTAAATGGCACACCAACCGGGCCCAGGCAAAGCGGTGGAAGCACGAGAGCCTCCAATGTGAGCACCACGTTTGTGGAGAGGGAAACCTTCCTACCGCTCCACTCAGTACAGGGGGTCTGTGCACGTAAAATACGTCACGGCTCGGGTCACATCATCCGACGTGACGGACGGCGTTGCCAGTTTCACTGCAAACCATCTGTCCCATGGTGTAGCCTGCAGAAGAAGGGGCGTGCCAAAGACCTCCACCCCCTGATCTTAGAGTGTGCACAACTTCCCACCCCCATCACCCCCTGAGACAGCAAATGGGGGCTCGAAGGATCCTCCTGCTCTGGCACACAGCCGTTGTACAGGAACTCAGCCCACAGCGCTACCCCGCAAAGTGGCGACGGGGACGGGGGGCGTTCTGGGACCAGACTGTCCGCAGGCACATCTCCTGTTGCTTGCCAAAGGGCAAAGTGTTGTGGGTGCAGCGCAGGGACGCCACGGACGAGTGCCGCTGCCCTTCGGAGGTCCGAGGTCCTGTAGCACACGGGTGCTCTGGTCCCAGAGGTAGAGGCGGGGGGGGCAGGGGGACGGCGTGCGAGCTCAGCAACGACATGACCTGCGGGGCGTTGGCGACGGTGCCAGTGAGACCCACGCGTTTGCCCAACGGCAGGAGCTCTTTCATGACGCGCCCGATCGTCGCGCGGTCCTCCGCGTCCAGACACGGCGGGGCCGCAGGGGCCCCCGGTCCGTGGGCGTCGCAGGACGGCCCCGACGGGCTATCCGTGGGCGAGAAGATGCGGGTCGCCACGCCGTGTGCCCCGCTGGCCGTCATGGGTGAGCTCATGCCCAAGGGCATGAGATTCGACGGAGGGCTCGTCACAGGGGTGCCGCTGCCGCTGCTGCCGGTACCGGGGGCGGCAACGGGCTGCCCGACCGGTGTCGACGCCCCGGAGGCGGTGCGCGGGCAGCGTAGCAGATCTGGCGCCTCGCAAGCCACGGCCTCGCAAGGGCCGGTCTCCAGGGCATCGCAGCTCGGGGTGCCCGCACGCGACGTCGCGGGCGACGAGAGGTCCGAGTCCTTCCGCGGGGACCTGCTGCCGCTTGAGCTGTGGCTGGGGGCCTCGCCGGCACAGTGTGTGTGCCTGCTGGCCGGCAGCGTGGAGCCGGTCCCTCCAGCTCCCAAACCTGCCTCTCCCTCGAACGGCACATGGCGGTGGCTCTGGGAGACCGGATCCAGCCGATGCAGGACCTAGAAATAACAGCATCAACAATACCAGCAACTGCAGTATCAACCGCAGCAACCACAGCAGCAGCGACAGCAGGAGGCAGCAGCAGCATCATGGACAACAACATCAACAGCAGCATCAGCAACAAGCAGCAGCAGCAAGAACACAAGAATAGCAACATTATCATCACACACGGTTCGTGTGGTGCACAGGGCTTGGCCAGCCCTTCCCGAGACGTCCTATGAGATCCAATCCATTCACAACAGCCCTCAACTATCTGCCAATGGCAGGACACCCACAGGCTGCAGCATGCTACGGACATGTGGCGAGTGTGGCGCGTGTGTGTGTGTGTGTGTGTGTGTGTGTGTGTGTGTGTGTGTGTGTGTGTGTGTGTGTGTGTGTGTGTGTGTGTGTGTGTGTGTGTGTGTGTGTGTGTGTGTGTGTGTGTGTGAGTGTGTGTGTCTCAGAGTGTGCCTTGGTTGTTGGTTCGTGGTTTCCCTCACAAAGTGTGTGTGTGTGTGTGTGTGTGTGTGTGTGTGTGTGTGTGTGTGTGTGTGTGTGTGTGTGTGTGTGTGTGTGTGTGTGTGTGTGTGTGTGTGTGTGTGTGTGTGTGTGTGTGTGTGTGTGTGTGTGTGTGTGTGTGTGTGTGTGTGTGTGTGTGTGTGTGTGTGTGTGTGTGTGTGTGTGTGTGTGTGTGTGTGTGTGTGTGTGTGTGTGTGTGTGTGTGTGTGTGTGTGTGTGTGTGTGTGTGTGTGTGTGTGTGTGTGTGTGTGTGTGTGTGTGTGTGTGTGTGTGTGTGTGTGTGTGTGTGTGTGTGTGTGTGTGTGTGTGTGTGTGTGTGTGTGTGTGTGTGTGTGTGTGTGTGTGTGTGTGTGTGTGTGTGTGTGTGTGTGTGTGTGTGTGTGTGTGTGTGTGTGTGTGTGTGTGTGTGTGTGTGTGTGTGTGTGTGTGTGTGTTGTGTGTGTGTGTGTGTGTGTGTGTGTGTGTGTGTGTGTGTGTGTGTGTGTGTGTGTGTGTGTGTGTGTGTGTGTGTGTGTGTGTGTGTGTGTGTGTGTGTGTGTGTGTGTGTGTGTGTGTGTGTGTGTGTGTGTGTGTGTGTGTGTGTGTGTGTGTGTGTGTGTGTGTGTGTGTGTGTGTGTGTGTGTGTGTGTGTGTGTGTGTGTGTGTGTGTGTGTGTGTGTGTGTGTGTGTGTGTGTGTGTGTGTGTGTGTGTGTGTGTGTGTGTGTGTGTGTGTGTGTGTGTGTGTGTGTGTGTGTGTGTGTGTGTGTGTGTGTGTGTGTGTGTGTGTGTGTGTGTGTGTGTGTGTGTGTGTGTGTGTGTGTGTGTGTGTGTGTGTGTGTGTGTGTGTGTGTGTGTGTGTGTGTGTGTGTGTGTGTGTGTGTGTGTGTGTGTGTGTGTGTGTGTGTGTGTGTGTGTGTGTGTGTGTGTGTGTGTGTGTGTGTGTGTGTGTGTGTGTGTGTGTGTGTGTGTGTGTGTGTGTGTGTGTGTGTGTGTGTGTGTGTGTGTGTGTGTGTGTGTGTGTGTGTGTGTGTGTGTGTGTGTGTGTGTGTGTGTGTGTGTGTGTGTGTGTGTGTGTGTGTGTGTGTGTGTGTGTGTGTGTGTGTGTGTGTGTGTGTGTGTGTGTGTGTGTGTGTGTGTGTGTGTGTGTGTGTGTGTGTGTGTGTGTGTGTGTGTGTGTGTGTGTGTGTGTGTGTGTGTGTGTGTGAGTGTGTGTGTCTCAGAGTGTGCCTTGGTTGTTGGTTCGTGGTTTCCCTCACAAAGTGTGTGTGTGTGTGTGTGTGTGTGTGTGTGTGTGTGTGTGTGTGTGTGTGTGTGTGTGTGTGTGTGTGTGTGTGTGTGTGTGTGTGTGTGTGTGTGTGTGTT